>OY757931.1:67064444-67201944 GCA_963585895.1 Sepioteuthis lessoniana | reverse complement strand
CCCTTTAGGCCAATTCAAGTTTTCTTTCGTTACTGGTCGGGACCATAACAAAATAACTAGACGTAGGTTCTTTTTTACTTTATACAATAATTTAACTTATATTTTAACGTAATTCTTCAGGTTTAACAATAATTTAAGGGATTACAACAATTCTTATAAACCATTAGCAAAGATTACAGTAATACATATCTTAAACTCAAAATTATCCTAGCGTCCATTTATTCAGCCACCTTTTCACTGAAACGTACCTACGTCCGACGTCACATGGTGGCTTCCTATATTTCTTTTATTCCTTTTACACCTCTGTTCCAATTTAATCCTATTTTTATTGTTAATTAATCATTATCTCCTATTTCTGAAACGGCGACACAAGTTCAAATCCTGGACCAAGCTAATTGCATTTCACATAGCACTAATACCATTGGGAAAGGTATGAATCCAATTATTCTCCCTCCAGCTATGGGTAAATAGTAGGGCAGACTAGATTCTTCAGCCTTGCTGAGGCAACTAGTCCTAGGAGAAGGAATACTCTGAATTCAAACCTGTTAAACATCGCTTAAAAAAATTGACCTTGCGTCATATCCTGCCCGAGCGGAGGGGTTGGTAAATAGGATCTCCGATTTCTACCTGTAGTTTAGATTTATTTCAATGCCTGCATCTAGCTATTAAATCACGTCTCTGATTTAATAATTTCTCTGGGTCTGGATATATATATATATATATATATATAGAGAGAGAGAGAGAGAGAGAGAGAGAATAAAGATATCCAATAGAAGATGAGTTGTGAATGATTCTATTTTATTGGTTTGATTTTATGGCACATCATCCATTAATGGTTAACTAATGCCAAATCCATTTTTATACATATAAACAGTTCTATTTCAAACAATTCAGTTTAACATAAGAACACAGTGGAAATTTCAAAAACGGATTTTTTTCAAATGATTCAGTTTAGCACAAGTACACAGTTTAAATGTCAAAAACACTTCTATTTCAAACAACTCAGTTTAGTATCAGTAAAGAGTTTAGTTCTATTTAACATATATATAGGACTCTATCAGGTGCTACCACCCCGGGCCAGAACAGATCTGGAAGCGATGGCAATGAAGGGGTACTCTGCATTCCCCAAAGCTCCAGCATTACTGGATCCTAACCAACAGATTGTTTAATGTTATATACAGGAAACTCGTTGGGGAAGTCTTACCCTTCTGCAGAGATACAGTCGGTGTATTCGGCAGCCCCAGCCAACTGGAACAGATAGGGTCCTATTTATGGGTCAAATTGACCTGTTTGACATTTATACTACCTATTTATGCTAAACTGAGTTGCTTGAAATAGAACTATTTAAACATTTAACTGTGTGTAAACTAAAAATTGTGCTTGTACTAAACTGAATTGTTTGAAATGGAACTGTTTTTATGTTTAACTGTATAAATAGAAAAACTATACTTATGCTAAAATGTTTGAAATGGAACTGTTGACATTTAAACGGTACAAATGCTAAACTGATTTATTTGAAATAGAACGGTTTTTACATTTAACTGTGTATTCGTATTAGAAAAAATAAATGAAACCATTTAACTGTGAACCAAAAATGATCTCAACTTGGTTCAAAAATAATAATCATATATTTGATTTTTATGTTCAAAAGGATTTGGTATTAAATGATCAAAAATAATTGATATTCTATAAAAGCCAGCCAAACCGAACTGTTTTTTTTTATCTATTTTAATCTATCTATATTTTTTATGTTTATTCCATCATTTCTTTCTTTCTTTCTTTCTTTCTTTCTTCACTATTTTCAAATTTTTTTCGATCTATCTATCTATCTATCTATCTATCTATCTTCTTTCTTTTGTTTCATTTTTCTTTTCATTTCTTTCATTATTTCTCTCTTTTTGCCTTCCTGTCACGCTTTTCTTTCTTTCTTTCTTTCTTTCTTTCTTTGTTTTTCACCTCGTTTTCTTTCTTTCTTTCTTTCTTTCTTTCTTTCTTTCTTTCTTTCTTCTAACACGCTTTCTTTCTTTCTTTCTTTCTTTCTTTTAACACGCTTTCTTTCTTTTTTTCTTTCTTTCTTTCCTTCACTTTTCACTTTTCACTTTCTGTATTTCTTTTTTTCTTTCTGATGTTAAAATGATTTTTATTATATAATAATTTCTGGAACTATTTAACTGTGTGCAAGTAAAACTACTGGATTTTGGATATCAACATTTGAAGCAATTTAAGTGTGAGCTAACAAATGATTTTTACTGAATAGAATAACTTGTTTTAAATAGGAATACTTCAAACCATTCAACTGTGTACAAATAAGACTATAAGTGTAAACAATTTTTGAAACCACTTCACTGTCTGTAATCAAATAACTTATGTTAAATTATAAGCAATCCATGAAAGCATATAACGGTGTACAAACAATAGCAATGCTTTCGAGCAAACAAATTGGTTCTAATTGATTTATAATTATGTACAAATTATTCACTTACAATTCATATGGATTTCAGTTTAACTGTCTGTAAATAGATGAGTTCTGGCTCGTTTAAAAGCTTACCAATAGACTATTTCATTTTACCAATCATACATACTTAATATATGTATGAATAGTATTTGCAATTAAATAACCTACCAGGGTTGATGTGCCTCAAAAACCAATCAACCAACAAACCAACCATTAAACTGTGTGCAAACAAATAAGTTCTGGCCTTTTTGAAAATGTTATCTACAAAATATTAGTTTACATATCCTATGTATTTAATAAATATGTAAAAGTAAAAAAAAAATAAATATGTAAAAACAGGATATTGCATTAAATAACCTACTATGGTTAAGATGCCATAAAACCATTCACTCTAAATTTTCTTTGGCCAGTCGGCTTGGGTTGTAGAATACACTGACCCCTCCAGTGAGTGTCCGGGATATGACACTAAACAGTCTGATGGTGAGCTTCCAGTAATGCTGGGGCCTTGGGGTATACGGAGCACCCCTTCATTGCCATTGCTCCCAGGTTCACTCCAACCCGGTGTGGTAACACCTGATAGGGCACTATCTATGGGTTAAATAGAACTAACGGCATATTTATGCTAAACTGAATTGTTTGATTAAACTGAATACATTGAATTACAAATATTTTTGACAATTAAACCGTACTTACATTTAAACTGCTTGCTTATGCTAAACTGAATCATTTCAAATAGAACTGTTTTTTGACATTGAAACTGTATTTACACTAAACTGAATTGTTTAACATAGAACTGTTTTGACATTTAACTGTGTGTAAACAAAATCTGTACTTATACTAAGCTGAATTAGCTGAATTAGAACTGCTTGACTAAACTGAGTAGCTCAAAATAGAAATGTTTTTCACAGTTAAACTGGACTTACATTTAAACTGCGTGCTTATGCTAAACTGAATTGTTTGAAATTGAACTGTTTTTGACTTTGAAACTGTACTTATACTAAACTGAATTGTTATATATAACTGCTTGAATAGTTTGGAAAAGAAATGTTTTTGACAATTAAACTGTGTACACATGCTAAACTGAATTGTTTGAAATAGAATTGATTATTTACATAAAAGTGGATTTGGCGTTAAATAACCCGCAAAGGTTGATATGCCATAAAACCCAACAAACCAACCAACATCTTAATTTTCTTCTTTTTTCTTCTTTCCCTTTTTCTTTCTTTCATTCTTTCTTTTAACACGCTTTCTTTCTTTCTTTCTTTCTAACACGCTTTCTTTCGATCTTTCTTTCTTTCTTTCTTTCTTTCTAGTTTAACCAATTCTGTTCATGGAGTCATCCTTTATATTTTCTGAGTGTGACATGAACAAAAATAGGTTCGTAGTTACAGACAAGTTTATCTTTTTACAGATTTTTGAAGCACTCAACATAACAGAAAAAAAATCATTTTCTTCACGCATATTATAGTCCAATTTTGTCCATGATGTTCGCCTTAAGTACCGACCACTGACAATCTTTTCTGACAAGGTTGGAACTCTGTGCTTTTGAGGCTACCCTGCTGGACTGAGACATCACAAAATTCTTGAACGCATGCACTGAAGCGAGGGGAAGTGGATTTCTCTGTCGCCAACAACGGGCAGAAGTGAGGGGATGACTAGTGTTCGTTCAGGAGTTGAGGCGAGAAGTGGTAAGGTAAAGATGTCAGCAGAACACGAGTCCCAAAGATGTAAGGAATAGAAAGTTGACGAGCTCCAAGTTGGGAGTGTGCTTCAAAGGAGACGTTAAACCAAGCCGACAAGTAAGTTAGAACCAGGAAAAAAATTCAATGTCTTCTCATCTTTTCTCACTAGTATATGTTGCTTATAATTGTCTAGTTGACGCGGTTGTCTCATGTTTTGATTCACTCTTTTTTTTCCTCCTGGCGACTACTTGCTACTTAGTAGTAAATAAACATTTAAGTGGTTTATCAGAGTTTCTTTGCGTTCGTCAAATTGTTACCACGGCAGGGTTACAATGGGATCAAAAACGTATCTTCGTTACTGCAATGGTATCCTGTAAGAAATGGTTGCTTTCCTGTCGATTTTCTTTCCCTACAATACAAATAAATCTATTTATCATTTCTTTCACCTAGATGTACATGATTATATATATATATATATATAAGTAATTGATTATATGTATAAGTTTGCCGACCGTAGTCGAGGGTGACTTGAAGGATTCCTTTTCAATAGTTACTATACTGGGGTGTAGTGGAGAGCGTTCTTCTTTCCCTGGATTGCTCCACTTACCTGGAATTGAATTCTTATCTCCCGGACAATTAGCGAAAACTCTAACTCTCATGCCAATGGGCCGGTTCAATCCCAAGTCGAGTCTGACCAAAGACTCAAAAATGGTACGTGATGTCTCTTTGCTTAACACTTACGATTATTAGGTACAGATTGAGCATAAGTGGAGCAATCCAGGAAAGTGTTGGGTATCACCCACCTTTTCGGAATAATGAGCCAGTCCCATCAGCTATATATATAGTCGTAGTTTATAAGACCAGTGAGTCTGGTAAAGTTTGAAGTCAGTCTAAGCCTGAGTCTGAACAAGTCAAATCTGGAAGGTGAATTGCCACTCCTTATAACGGAAGCCAATAACTATTGTTGAACTGTATTCTTATTCTATCCACTAATCCTATGTTCTTATTATTAACCGCCCCTCTCTTGTAAATACTTGTTCCTGTAAATATAACTCTTTTTTTCTCGTATCTCGTGGTTTGTCTTTTTATTACTACTACCTGCGTTCATTAACCAGAACGCAACAGAAAGGAATAGCGTCCTCCCCTATACCTTGGTATATAAGCTACTACTTTCCATTGATTGCTCTACTTACGCTTGATCCGTACCATATAATACTAAGTGTTAAGCAAAGAGGCATCAAGTACCATTTTTTGAGTCTTTAGTATGAATCAACCTGGGGTTGAACCTGTGGGTGGTGACCCGTAATCTTGGTGACTGAGCCGTCCTTGACCCAGTAACTGGAGTTACCATATGACTTGCGGCACACTACCTAAGTCTTGACTGTGATAGATGTATGGTCTGAAAAGCCGGATCCAATCAATGGGCTGGTCATGTTAAGCCCTACTATTCTTCCATCTTCCCTTGCGGCGAACAACTATTCAAATCTATTTTATGTTAAAAGTGCTAGAAGGCCGTACATTGTCAGTGGTTCTGAGATAGCTATACTTGAAATTATTCACACTGTGTGCAAACAAAGGAATAATATCATATAGGATTGAAAACATTTAACTGTTTTCAAATAAATTATTTCTACTTCTTTTTAGAATAAAGTTATCTATGAACTATTTGCTTACAAATCAAATATATATAAACAAGATTTGGTATTACATAACCCACAAAGGTTGGTATGCAATAAAATACCAGCCAACAAACCTATATATATATATATATATTGGGGTTTTCATTTGTGGAATCCAGCCTCAGACTATGACACACCCTTTGGGCGGATAATTTCTTTTACAGCGCATTTTGAAGGTACAAGCCGGTTGCTCGTATCTGTATTGTCGACGCTTCTTGTAGGCCAGGACACACCCTCTCTCTAAGGTCATCACGGCCTGATGACATGTCCATTTCTATCCCCTAAGGTCCACTGTACATCACCAGATCCGTGGGCACTGGGAAATGTCAAATATTAAGTAAGCATTTTGAATAGACAATCCTCTGTCAATGAAAAATTATGGCAATCCTTTTTCGTCTCATTTTTAATGCCACTAGAATAGACTGGATGCTATAGACTGGGGGAATAAAACAGAATATGTATATATATTTATATATATATATATATACACACACACACACACACACACATATATATATATATATATATATAAGTATGTGTGTGTGTGTATCAAGTGATGCTAATAGCATGGAGTCACTTGATTTCCACTCTCTCCATCCGTCCCTATTGTCCTTCGCTTCAGGCAGGTTCTCTAGACTGTGCCCGGTGTTCGCAAAGAACTGAGGTACGTCAGTCTTTGCTGGCTCGATCTTCTTTAAAACAGATGAAATCGATTTTATCAGCGATCACGCAGAGGTCAATGCCTCTTGCTACTTGATCATAGTTATGCAGCAGGGATTCAGCTTGGGCATGTGTATTTACGAGAAGCGCGAGATCATCTGCGTAGAGTGTGTTATAGTATCTATTTCTTTTCTCTTTTAATAAGAATTACTATTAAGTTTGAAGAATTTACTTAAATTGTGAATTTTCTTAATAGATTGGATTATACGAGTAAGTATAAAGTGGTTATATGTTTAAAATTATTTTGGTTTGGTTGGATTTCCTGGCATATTGTTGGTTATTTAATACCAAACCCGGTTTATACATATATACTAAATATTTGATTTCTAAACACATTTTTGATAACATTTTAACATTTTTCGAACTAATTTTTTTGCTTTACAGTTAAATAGTTTCACTTATTTCTATCAAATAAGAATATTTCTATTTACTATTATTCATTTGTTTGCACACAGTTAAATGTTTTAGGTATTACTATTCTAACACCAACAATTCAGTTGAACATCAGTCATTTATTTACACACAGTTATTGATCAAACATTTCAATTTCAAACAATTAAGTTTTGCTTAAGTCAACAAAGTTAAATGGTTCCAAGTATTGCTATGTATCACTAACAATGCAATTTCAAACAATTCAGTTTAGCTTAAATTACAGTTTAATTGTCAAATTTGGCTCATAGATAGGACCCTATCAGATGTTACCATTCCGAGCCAGAGTGGACCTGCGGTCGATGGCAACGAAGGAATACACTGCACTTCCCAAAGCTCCGGCATTTCTGGAGTTTCACAATCAGATTGTTTAGTGTTATATCCAGGACACTCGTGGGGAGATTCAGTCCGCGTATTCTACAGTCCCAGCCGACTGGGCCATAAAGTATTATTGAGCTACGTTTATATATTAGATCTTAGAATATTGATATTACGAATAAGAATTAAATTTTTAACTTCACGAAATGATTGAGAACATGGTTAATAAACGTCATATTGTAACCAAATATTAAGAGTTTAAACTGGTTTACAAAAATCGACCTATACACAAGTGTATACGTTATAGCAATCTCAACACGTATAATTTCGCCCATTCAACTGGGACTGTAAAAAATGCCGACTGTATATCTCTCGAGAGGATCCTAAGTAAGACAGTACACAATCTGATGGTGAGGCTTCAGTCCTGGAGTTATGGGGAATGCAGTGTACCTCTTCATTTGGATTACTCTCAGGTTTACTCTGACTAGGAGTGGTAATACTTGCTAGGGTCCTCTCTAGGGGTCAAATAGAACTATTTTTTCATTTACTATTCATGAAATCATTTAAATGAGGGCAAACAAATAAATAACGCTGAATAAGATAACTAACATTTAATAGGATTCCTTGAAATTATTCAACTGTGGGCCAATGAATGAGCTCTCGCTCGTTAAAAATGTTACCTCTTTGTTTACTATATATATATATATATTTTTCATCGTACAACGTGTGAAAGCACGTGCGATACCCTAGCCTCATCAGCCGCGAACCAGGGTGATAACACAGTTTCGGTAGCTCAAAAAACTGTGTTATCACCCTGGTTGGTGGCTGATGAGGCTAGGGTATCGCACGTACTTTCACACGTTGTATGATGAAAAAAAAATATAGTAAACAAAGATATATATATATATATATAAATATATAGTAAACTGTGGGCCAATGAATGAGCTCTCGCTTGTTAAAAACGTTACCTCTTTGTTTACTATATATATAGGAATAAATGTAAACCATGTATGAGATAGCCATTAGTTAAACGATCTTAGTCTGTTTAGAAAATTACACCTGTCAAGTAGGACGAACGACTACAAGAACGCAAAATTAGAAGGGACTGACCAGTAGATTAATTCCACTCCTGTTTCTTAATCGTTCTAGCATATAACATGTTAAGCCCCTCTGCTCACGCCTATGAATGAAATAATTTGTTATTTGATTTCCATCTTATTTTTATTTTTTTAAATTTTAATTTTTTTATTTTATTTTGTTTTTTATTTTTTATTTTCTGATTCTTATCTTTTATTTTATTTTAAATTACCTTATTTTATCTTCTGAATAAGAACTGAAACTCCACATTCGCTACTTTGCGACAGGAGGGAAGCATGTAAAATGTCATCTGACGAGACGGAGAGGATAGCAATAATATTCTCCGCCAAAATAAATTTATTATGACGACTTAACCGAGTTTTAGTCTCCATTAAATTGTACTATATATATATATATATATATATATATATATATATATATATATATATATCGACGACGAGAGAGAAGCATGTTAAGAGTCATCTGGCGAGACGGAGAGGATAGCAATAATATTCTCCGCCAAAATAAATTCATTATGACGACTTAACCGAGTTTTAGTCTCCATTAAATTGTACTATATATATCTATATATATATATTTATTTATATATATATATATTATGTTAGAAATTACCATGACAAGAAAATCCAGCTAACACCTACATGCGACATATGGAGCACCGAAAAGCTGTTCAGTGCTCCGTATGTTGCATGTTGGTGTTTGCCGGATTTTCTTGTCATGGTAATTTCTAACATAATATATCAATTCCTCCATTCAAAATTATATAATTATATTTCCTGCCCATGAGGCTTATGTTAAGAGGACTCATAATACCGATTTGGGAAGACGTAGCCCTGGAGGTGGCCGAGTCCGCTGTAGGGAATACGTACCAATAAAAAAGACACATTAGGTCAAGTGGTCGCGCGATTTACCATGACTTGTTAATTCGGCATCGCTTATATGTGGCATCAACCGGTGGCCCAGTGGTAGAGTTTCGGCTTCTGCATACTGTGGTTGTTGGTTCGATATCCAGTGGTGGAGATCACGGTGTGAGACCTGAGGTTGAAACAGCTGTTCTGTCGTTCGCATGTTGGTGTTAGCCGGATTTTCTTGTTATGGTAATTTCTAACATAATATATCAATTCCTCCATTCAAAATTATATATATATATACCAACCGCTCCGCACGAGTTGGATGCAACACAAAATCAGTTTTGAAGCGGAGTTTTACAGGTTTGAATACAGAGTTTCCCTTCTTTTAGACTAATCGTGGCATCAAGTTAGAAGATCCATTTGGGCCCTACCATTTACCGATAGCTGGAGAGAGAATAATTAGATTTATACCATACGTATTTGCAAACAGCTTCGTCAAGGTTTGAGCTCGGGTCGCTGTGTCCAGAAACTACGACCTTAACATTATACCACAAACACCAGATATATATGTATACACAGAATGGCACTGAATAACCCACAAGTGTTGATATGCCAGTGATTTTGGACACCGTTCATCCATTGGTTCTTAAAACGTTACTATTGCAACAAAGTATGGAGTACTTGGCTGTTTAAACGATTTTGGACACCATAAATCCCTTTTCTCTTAATCATTGGTATTGCAACAAAGTATTGAGTGTTTGACAATTTAAAACGATTTTGGACACCGTTAGTCCATTGGCTCTTAAAACATTGGTATTGCAACAAAGTATGGAGTGTTTGACGATTCAAAACGATTTTGGACACCATTAATCCATTTGCTCTTAAAACATTGGTATCGCAACTAAGTATCAAGTGCTTCCCTATTACAATGTTCGTGAAGATACGTTTTTATACCCTGTATAATAAGAGAACATTAATTGACTTTGGCGTAAAGTGACTCAATAAGTGTTAACATGCCTTAAAATCTACTAACCAACCAACCAACAAAATACACAGATGCCGCTAAATAGTAACTTACATTAAAATGAAAATGTCATCGTTGTTAAATTTGGTTATGCTGTTAAACTACAAACAATAGAAAATAAGATATCGATATTTTTTGCGTCGATTGGATCAATTCTGTTTCATTATTCAGTGTTTTGAAGTCAAACGGATAATGTTGATACAAAGTAATTAATTTTTCCTTTCTTATATTCTTTTTTATGTATTTTTTTACGGCATATCAACCTCGTCGGTCATTTAATACTGAATAAGATTTTTAAAAAGTAGGGGACAGAAAGGTCTTTTATATTGGAATTTATAGGTCGGTTGTTTGGTTGGGTTTTATGGCATATCAACCTTTGTAGGTTATCTAATGCTAAATCCATTTTTATGTAAATAATCAGTTCTATTTTAAACAATTCCGTTTAGCATGAGTACACGGTTTAATTGTCAGGAACGTTTCTATTTCAAGCTATTCAGTTTAGTCAAACAGTTCTAATTCAGATTAGTATACGTACAGATTTTTTTATACACAGGTAAATGTCAAAAAAGTTCTATATTAAACAATTCAGTTCAGTGTAAGTAGAGTTTCAATGTCAAAAATAGTTCAATTTCAAACAATTCAGTTTAGCATAAGCACGCAGTTTAAATGTAAGTACACAGTTTACTTGTCAAAAACATTTCTATTTCAAGCAATTCAGTTTTGTCAAACAGTTCAAATTCAAACAATTCAGTTTAGCATAAGTATACAGTTAGTTCTATTTAACCCATAGATAGGGTCCTATCAGGTGCTACCATTCCGGGCCAGAGTGGCAATGAAGGGGTACTCCGCATTCCCCAAAGCTCCAGCATCACTGGAGCCTCACCATCGGACCGTTTAGTGTCATATCTAGGACACTCATTAGTGGGGTCTTACCCCTCTGCAGAGGTGGAGTCGGTGTATTCTACAGCCCCAGCCGAGTGGCCAATGAAATTGATTAGCAGAAAAACAGTTTCGTTGAAAGTTTATTTGTAGCAAATCGTCTTGTTGTGGAAAGGTTTTATTTTTTTTCCCTGGCAGAAGAAACAGCTTGTGGACAGGATCAGATTTTGAAATATTTCTTGTAAAGAAATAGTTTGTAGAAGAAATTTGGTCTTGTTGAAAATTCTTTAGATTTTTATGGATGTATTCACCGCTTTTAGCAATGTCATTACATCATTCATTTCCATTTTTTTTTTGGTACAGCTCCTTCATGTCGTTTGTACAATAAAAGGTTTCTTTTATAAGGGCCAGGTCAGTATATTCAAGTTTTATTTTTACTTCTTTATCACGAGCCACACAGACAATTATATCGAATATAAGATTATATGATATTCTTCAGTTATTCGATGGGCTTTTATTCAACTCTCCCCCCAACTAACAATCTGAGGCATCAAAATGCAGATAGTATCAAATTATGTAAAAAAAAAAGAAGAAAAATAAGCCTTGATCATATTTAGATTAATTAACTGATTTCAGCGGCCTGTCAACCTGTTATGGGTTATTTTATACCAAAGGATTTAGGGAATCGTTCATATTTACACTTTCTGTGTTGTTGTTTCTCAAGTGTTATTTTGTGTTTTAACCTTAAAAAGGTTACAAAATGAGAAATAACGAAAACGGAGATTGGAAATGAAATGAAAACCTTTATAACATTAACAAAATACAATACTCGCCAGCGGCGTGGAGAAGGTAAACCACTGCTCATGGTGACTACTTAGTAAGCATATTTAGTAATTTATTAAGCTTTTTGCATAGATGTGGCACATAGCCATATAAACGGGGCACCCAATGAGACTCGAACTCACTCGAGAAGGTTTCTTTGTCTAGCTTGCAAACCATTACACAATCGGAGGAGCCTTTTGCATATTCAATCAGCATATTTACAACGCTTTTTTCTTTGGTGTAGTAGAAGGCCGAACAGTGGGCTTCCCCGGAACTCACGTCAGGCTGCTTCGACCGAGTAACCGCCGACTTAGCAAGATTGGATTTGTTGAACGTCCCACCAACTGGACAAATACGGCACAAAGCCTTTTTTATGGTGGGTCCGGGCACAAGCCAGTAGCCCAGACATGCCTGGCGGCTTCAAAAATACCTCGGGTCTGGTTAACATTCCCCTTAAAATAGGCGCCTCAGACCCCACGTGATAAACCTAGCCCTTCCGAAGAGGGTTAGAGCCTGAGGTGACGTCCCTCTGATGTTCGACGAGGGTCGGCCAAGTGTCGTAAATGCTGGGTTTCCCCAGCACCCACGTAAAGTAGCCTCGACCGCGTAACCACCAACTTTGACAGTAAATTATCCCCCTCAAAATTGTGTTCATACGTTCCTATCGAAAACAAAACATTCTAAACAGATATGTTTCACCAAGAGATGGGATTTTAACAGGTTCTACCACTTTAGCTCAGAGTGGACCGGGGAGTAATGGAAATGAAAAGTCACTCCACATGTCTCAGATCTCAAGAATTGGACATTCAATCATCAGATATATTTTAATGTAATACTCAGGACTCCCCTTGTTTTGGTGCAGAAGTCTTTCCCCACTGCAGATGATCGGCAGCATATTCTAATCCCCACCCACGGAGCAGAGCTCATATTTATAGTTCTAATGATGTAGAGTTAGAATGAATAAGAACAATTCAAAAAATGTGAAGTATGTAAACATGTTATTAGCCGAGGCCAAAGAATCCAAAATGCCCTCTAGTTTTCTCATAGAAGGAGTTGGGGAGATTCATGGTTTCCCAAGGGCATTAACTCGAAATGAAACACTAATAGCCTCGTCTAAGATTCGATCTCGGGCAGCTAATTTCATTATCCTTAGGAGATAGCCAATACCCCAAATCCATCTTCTGGTATCATGTAACCCAGTGCAATGTGTCACAAATTACTTGGAAAGGAGATACTCGATGCTCGGTAATTCTCTCATTGCCCAGAGAAATGGCGTCAAAGGAATAACTCGACAAAAGTCTAGATGAGAATAAAGATTATTGATTAAATGATTTAAACGGCACGTCAATCCATCTGGAGTCTTGAGGTTGGGGAATTTATATTTATATCTTTGTGTGAAGTTGTTTCATGTGATGTTTTTTGCACAGTATTTAGCATGAGACAACTAAAAACAGTTGATATGCCATTAAACCCAATCAAACCAAATCATATATGTTCAATATATATGCATATACATAATTTGGCATTAAATAGCCTACAACAGTTGATATGCCATAAAATCCAATTAAACTAAACCACACATTTTTAATATATATGTATCGACAGGATTTAGCATAAAATAACCCACCAGGGTTGATATGCCATCAAACTAAACTAAACAAAATTAAATTAATCAGTCATCTCATAAGATGTATAGCAATAACATACTGAATTTTCAAGAGTCTACGACAATAGGTTTAATATATATATGCATAAACAGGATTTTGAATAAAATAACCTACAAGGGTTGATATGCTATAAAACCCAACCAAACTAAATTATTTGTATTGAGAATAGTTACTTGAGGCTATTATTTTTTACAAAGAATTGCTATGAGTTGCTTGGAACCATATAACTGCGGGCAAATAAATGACTATTATTAAATAAAAATGATTACTTGAAACCATATAATTATCAGAATCGGATAGAAATGTACAACCGTTAGGGAATTATTTTCATTGATGCAACATAACTGTAAAAATATTTGTTGTAGATCAGAATACTTGAAGGGTGTCCTCATGGTGTAAGGGTTAAAACACTGGACTGCGGAATCGTAGTAAGCGAGTTCGACCCCCCACTCTCGCTATTACGTTCACTTTCTGACAAATACCTTTGGGAAAGTTAAGAATCCCCCTATCTATGGGTTAAATAGTACCACTACTGTTCTTCTAGAAGGATGGCTTTGGCATTAAATTACCCACGAGGGTTGATATGCTATTAAACATAGAAACCAAGAAAGAAACCCGGGGAGAATAATGCCAACAAATTGAGATCTTCACCGACATCTCTCGAACCTTGAGATCGTAATTATTTCTCATGAAAGATATAATTATATGTCTTGTAAAAAATAAAACGAAGTCTTATTCCCAACAGTAGATGATGCGATCAGAAATGATAATAATAAAAACATTTTAATAATAAAATCTCATTACTTGTCTCTCTTTTTTTATTTTCATGAATAGGTGCTTTGAATGTTTTCCCCTCGTGGACGAAGTCCCTTGAGATATCTGTCTGGATTTTTGACAAGAAAGGTGCACATTTTTTTACAAATACTACGTACAGTGCTCCCCCTCTTATCGGCAGTTCTCTCTCTCTCTCTCTCTCTCTCTCTCTCTCTCTCTCTCTCTCCCCCTCTCTCTCTCTCTATCTCTGTGGTCGGGGTCTTAATGTGTCTGTGTGTCTGTGTGTTTATTAGAGCAAGGCATATCTTTTTGCAGAAGACAATTTTAAAAACTACCAATAAGATGCGATGAAGATAAGGGTTATAATAAATATTATGAGACTGTAGATTAGTTCTTGGGCTAGGTCTTCAGCATAATGTTATTTTTTTTCTTTCTTTATTAACTTGGATACTTTCACCTTTTCTCTGGCGTCTTCTCTTTGGTAAATTCGAATAGCGAGAATCACTGATTTTTAGGGAATTGGGACAACTATTTCCTTAATCTAACCCGCTTATTTCGTGTACGTATTACCTTTACAAAAGCAAGCAGATAATATCCAGCAATATCTTTAACTTATGTGGACTATGCAGATGATCTATCGCTTCTTGCTAACACACCTGCTTAAACTGAATCCCTGATGGATAGTCTGGAGCAGGCAGCAAGAGGTATTGGTCTCTATGTGAACGCAGATGAAGTTGGACAAGCAAAACAGAGAAGTAAGAACAAAACCCGATGGAATCCTACCCATGTACACACCAGTGTGTTCCGAACAGCAAGGACTTAGATTCATCAGCTTGATGTGAGCACTGGATGCGGCCTAGAGGATTTGCAAAGACTGATGACCGATAGGGACGGATAGCAAAAAAGAGTCAAGGAAATTCGTGCAATCGACACACCGTCATGGACCAGCTTATTTATGTATTTAAGCAATCTGCCGATTTATGTGGTTAACAACGGTTAACTAAAACGGCAAAAAACAAAACCGTGGATAATGTTTGGTTGATTGGTTGTTTTGTTTTACGGCCTCTTTTAAGCCTTTTCGAGTTATTTAACGCCAAATTAAGTCGTTTCGAAAAAAGATTCAAACAATTCAGTTTAGTAAAAGTACAGTTTTTTGTTTATACAGTTACATGACATTTATACAGTTACATTGTTTATACAGTTACATGACATTTATACAGTTACATTACTATTTCAAGCAACTGAGTTTAGCATAAGTATGCAGTTTAAAAACACCATTAGAAGTAAAGTGCCCGTGGTGTAATGGAGGTGCCCGTGGTGTAATGGTTATCGTCGTAGGAAATGGACACGACGATACGAGTTCCAATCCTGGACAAGTCTGATTGCATTTCACATAGAACTAATACCCTTGGGAAAGGTATAGATCTAATTATTCTCCCTCCAGCTGTGGGTAAATAGTAAGGCAGACAAGGTGCTTCAGCCTTGGTGAGGCAACTAGTCGAAGAGAAGGAAAACTCTGAATTCAAACCTGTTAAACTCTGCTTAAAAATTGACCTTGTGTCATATCCTGCCCGAGCGGAGGGGTTGGTAAATATGATTAGAAGTAAAAACAGTTAATTTCAAACAAT
Source organism: Sepioteuthis lessoniana (assembly GCA_963585895.1). Classification (NCBI taxonomy): domain Eukaryota; kingdom Metazoa; phylum Mollusca; class Cephalopoda; order Myopsida; family Loliginidae; genus Sepioteuthis; species Sepioteuthis lessoniana. Next base: position 67,185,918 of record OY757931.1, on the reverse strand, counting down.
TCAGTTAAGCGTAATTACACAGTTTATTCGACCAATACATAGGACTCTATCAGATGGTACCACTACGAGCCAGAGTGGACAAGGCAGGAATGGCAATAAGGGGGTACTCCGAATTCCCCAAGCTCCAGTATTACTGGAGTCTCACCATCAGATTGTTTAGTGTTATATACAGCACTCTTGTTGGTGGAGTCTTACCTTCCTGCTGAGATGCAGTAGGTATATTCTGCAGCCCCAGCCAAATATAGAACACACATATTATCTCCGTCCATTAGATATTTATTATGTGAATACTTTGTAAGTGTTTCAGAAATTAATATCATTTTGGCCAACTCATGTTCAAAGGATCTCAAATTTTAATGACTTGTAGAGAAACAACAGAAAATTATATTTCTAATGTTTAAAGAATTTTTTTCCCGAGTAAATGGAGCTTCTTTACCTAAAAAGAAAAAAAAAGATTTTTAATTTGTTTCTACATATGCTGTTAAAATTTTAGAATTATATGAACGAGAATCGATCCAGCTATTTTCGGTTTCAAGTCCTTGTACGGAATTTTGACTTTGACGGGAGTTATATTTAAAGCCGATTTTATTCCAATTATTTTCAACCATTTCTACAGACATCTCAAAAGGCTTGCGTGGAATATTTAAGTACTTGACTTACCCTCCGAGTGGATACTATAAACAAAATATGATTGTCAACTTTAAATATTGCATCAAAGCCAATCCCTAAGTCGTAATTTTCATTTACTTTTTTTTATTTTCTTTTAACTTAATTTATATACGGCATGAATATTTTCATATCCAATTTGTAATATTTTACATTTTTCTATATTAATTTTAATTTCTAAATATCTTCTCTATATGAAAATTTCTTTTGATCCACCTCTGTTATTTCTTTTGTTAATGGTCTAACAAGTAGTTTAACATTATCAGCAAAGAGTCTTATTCCTAATTCTTTATCCTAAGGGGATCATTTATGACTATTAAAATCAAGAAATCACCCAGTAGTGAACTCTGAGGAACGCTAGAGGATATATACTACGTTTCAGGATAGTTGTTATTTTTACTTTCATAGTTTTATTTGTCGAAAAATATCTTTCAATATTTGCAAATTTTTGAGAAATACCTAAACGTTTCATTATCCCTTGTAACCGACAATGACAAATTCTTTGGGTTTTATGACATATCAACCCTTGCAGATTATCTAATTCCAAATTCTGTTTATACATATATATATATATATATATATATATATATATATATATATATATCGCTCTCTCTCTCACTCTCTCTCTCTCTATATATATATATATATATATATGCACCTTAGGTAGTATAATGGTTAGCCAGCTTGACTTGTAAACATGCAAGAGTGAGTTGGAGTCTCATTGGGTGCCCCATTCATTTGGTCTTGTGCTACATCTAAGCAAAAAGCTAAGTAAATTACTATATATATATATATATATATATATATATATATATATATATATGTACGTGGTGCCTTCAATAAGTTTTCAGACTTTTTTGTGCAGGCATTTAAAATTGTTGTAGACTCTTGAAAATTCAGTATGTTATTGCTATACATCTTATGAGATGACTGACCAATTTTTATGATTTCAGGTTCAAATAAACAGCCACAGCAGGATTTAGAATACACCCGACAAAAGCCTGATTGTCACAGCTGGTGAATTTCAAAAATGCAATCTGGACGTGAGGACACTTTAGAAGAACGATATGCAATAAAATTCTGTTTTAAACTTGAAAAAGTATGGAATGCTTCAGACTGCTTTTCGACCATCTTACAAGAACCGAGCATGAGTTTTTGAGAGGCATAAGAGATTCAAGGAAGGCAGCGAGTCTGTGAGAGATGATGAGAGGTGTGGGAGGAGTAAAGAAGTCAATACACCAGAGTTAATTGATCAGAGGGTTAGGGTTAGGCTATGTTGAGGTTTTAAGGGAGTTCAGGAAGAGATTCCTAGGGAAGAGGGCAGCACTCTTCAAATCGGGTCCGTGGCATTTTCACCAGTGTACTATCAATAAAAATGCCCATGCAAAAGACGTCTGGAAACTTATTTAATGATCCTCATATATATATATATATATATATATATATATATATATATATATGTGTGTGTGTGTGTGTGTAAATATATATATATATATATATATAATTTTACGCAAATATAACCCACACAAGCACTTATAAAGAACTGTACACAGTTCCAACGGTTTTTTAAAATATACTTTTCGATTTTTTCGATTTCTTCATTTCCTTACGTTATCTGCCTGATGATTGTTGTTTGTAAAACTTCATGAAACCAAAGGTCGCAGAAAAACTTCCATGGCATTAAATATATAAATCTAATATATATATATATATATAAATCTAATATATATATATATATATATATATAAATCTAATATATATATATATATATATATATATATATGATTTATATATTTAATGCCATGGAAGTTTTTCTGTGACCTTTGGTTTCGTGAAGTATTCTGTGTTGGTCACATTCGATTTATCATCTAAAAGTGTTGGAGACTCTTTACGTTCGATGCCTTCAACCTTCCCTCTGTAAACAGAGGGATTGTTTGTTGGGATTGAATGTAATTAGTCTCTACCCATCTGCTCATTGCTACTACTACCCTCTCTTAGTTTTTTTTTCTTCCTTTTTCTCCATTCCTCTTCTTTTTTCCATTTACATTCCCCCTTTTAAATGTTTTTCTGGCGTTAAGATCTTGATAAGAGTCAGACAAAACCGGTCGTTCAAAAATATATAATTTTTTTTTTAATAATAAAAATGCCCACACCTTCCCTAGGCCTACATGTTTTCCTGGCAATCAATATATATATATATATATATATATATATATATATATATATAATTTGTAAACGAATAGTTTGTAAGTACTATTGTTAAAAAAGCCTGAGCTAATTTGTTTACAATCAAATAGTTTTAAGTATTGCTATTTATTACTAATAATTCAATTTAATTTTAGCCATTAGTTTGTAAACAGTTAAAAGGTTTCAAGTGTAATTAATGATTAAATTATACTATTCGACCCATAGATGGCGCTCTATTGGGTACAATCAATTGTCACAGAGTGGACCGGGGAGTAATGGTAATAAAAATGTGCTCCCCGTTCTCTAAACTCCAGGACTGAAGCCTCATCATCGGATGATTTATTGTCATATCCATATGTTAAGGGAGGGGTCTTACCCCTCTGCAGATATTTAGTCGATTAATTCTGCCGCCCTGTTCGACTGGGTGAACGAATAATGAGATACCGAATCAAATACCTTGGTAAAATCCAAATATAGAACACCCATGTTATCTCCTTCCATTAAATATTTATTGTATGAATACTTTCCAAAATATTAGATAATTTTGATTAATCATTGATGAAATCATGTCGATTACAATTTATACCTTCTCAAATGAAATTCAATTAGTTGGTTCGTTGGTTTTTATGGTATATCAACCTTTGTAGGTTATTTAATGCCAAATCCATTTTTATGTAAATAATCAGTTCGATTTCAAACAATTCAGAATAGCATGAGTACGCAGTTTAATTCTATTTCTAGCTGTTCAGTTTAGTCAAGCAGTTCTAATTCAGCTAATTCAGTTTAATACATGTACAGATTTTGTTTACCCACAGTTAAATGTTAAAAATCTATGTTAAACAATTCAGTTTAGTGTAAATACAGTTTCAATGTCTAAAAACAGTTCTATTTCTGATAATTCAGTTTAGCATAACTACGCAGTTTAAATGTAAGTACAGTTTAATTTTCAAAAATATTTCTTTTTCAAGCTATTCAGTTTAATCAGACAATTCAGTTTAGCATAAGTATGCAGTTAGTTCTATTTAACCCATAGATAGGGCCCTATCAGGTGCTACCATTCCGGGCCAGAGTGGACCAGGGAACAATGGTAATGAAGGGGTGCTCCGTATTCTCCATAGTCCCAGCATAACTGGGACCTCACTATCAGATTGTTTAGTGTCATATCCAGGACACTCATTGGTGGGTGTCTTACCCCTCTGCAGAGGTGCAGTCGGTGTATTCTACAGCCCCAGTCGACTGGGCTAATGAAATTCAAAATGTGATTCCTAATTCCTCTTTTAAAGACCTTACAGAAGGTACATGTTGGAGAAACTCGAATATTCGTTTTGTATTCTAAAATGTTGATTAATTGGATTTACTGGAGACACAACCAAACCATTTACTCGATCAACTTTTTGTAATTGAAATCTCCAACCATTATAATATTTTCAGATTTATCAGAAATCAAAGGTGCCTCATTCAATTGTTCTTGCAGTTTATAATCGTCTTCTCTACTTAAATTTGGAGATCTGCATGGAGATTTACCAAAAACTTTGATATTTGAATCTGTTATTCTGAAAGCTAAATATTCATTTTTTGAATTATTTCAGTTAAATATTTTTTAAGTTACGAGGATCATAAAATAAGTTTCCAGATTTTTTCGTATGGGCACTTTTATTGATAGTACATTCATGAAACTCTAGTCCCCTTCGAAGTAATCTCCTCCGGCTACAATGCACTTATTGTGCCTTTCCAACGACTTCTGGAAGGCCCCATGGAAGTCCTCTTGTGTGAGCGTGTCAGTGACCTTCGTCACAGCCTCTTTCATCTTCTCAATTGTCTCATAACGACAGCCTCTGAGCTTAGGGAATAACCAAAAGTCACAGGGAGCAACGTCTGGACTAGAGGGAGGCTGAGGAACTGTGTTGATGCCCATCTTGGTCAAATAGTCTGTGACAAGGATGGAGTTGTGGACTGGTCTATTGTCCTGGTGGAAATGCCACTGACCAGATTTGAAGAGTGCTGGCCTCTTCCCTAGGAATCTCTTGCTGAACTCCCTTAAAACCTCAACATAGAAACCCTAAGCCTAACCCTAACCCTTTGGCCAATCAACTCTGTATTGATTTCTTTACTCCTCCCACACCTCTCATCATCCCTCATAGACTCCCGTCATCCTTGAACCTCTTATGCCACTCAAAAACTCATGCTCGATTCATGCAAGATGGTCGAAAAGCAGTCTGAAGCATTCCATACGTTTTTGTGGTATTTTTTCCAAGTTTACAACAGAATTTTATTGCATATCGTTCTTCTAAGTGTCCTCATTGCATTTTTGAAATTCACCAGCTGTGACAATCAGGCTTTAGTAGTTTGTATTCCAGTTCCTGCTGTAGCTGTTCCTTTCAACCTGAAATCATAAAAATTGTTCAGTCGTTTCATAAGATGTACAGCAATCTCAGAGTGAATTTACAAGAGTCTACGACAATTCTAAATGCGCGTGCAAAAAAAAAGTCTGGAAACTTATTGAAGGCAGCACGTATATATATGAATGGCAATAAAAAAGGTTATAAAATTGCATTATTTTTCTTATGTTCCCATATCAATTTAAAATACAAATTATTTTTTATTCATATTTATTAGCAATCAGTTTTTGGTTTATTATTTTGTTCCTCACCGAATTTGTTTTCGTAGACAATTTTCAATTTTTCATTTTTCTTTACTAGCTTAAATATCAATTTACGTTGATAGTGTAGGATTTCTAAATACGAACTGTTTGGGGACACAAGAAGTTCGGAATGAACTCCCTGGGGAATTCGCTCTCTTAGATCCGAAGTCTCAGAGTGTCAAGACGTAGAATTCTTGGGTGCTGACGCCGACTGCCAAAAGGTAGAACATAATCCCTCAATCAGGGGGCGTCATATCCCTTGGACTATTTAGGGAACTCCTCTTGTGAGGAAAAAGAACTGTGTATGACGCGTTGTAAATGTTTTATATCTTGTGACACAGCCAACTAGTAATTACGGCCCCATTTGTTAAATTAAGAGGCCGATGTAATGTAAATAAAAAATAACCCATTCATGGCCGCAGATGAAATTAACCTAAAAATATAATTAACTTTAAAAATCGAATAGAGGAAATAATATAATCATGTTGGTAGAATTTATCCGACGTTATTTTAATTCCTTTCAACATTGAAATGCATATTTACACTTTGTCTTTTACTAATCCATGAATCCCAAACGGCTGTGAGTTACCTTGCTCTTATGATTTTTACTTGCCTATACGTTCTGTTTTATTTATAGACGCAAACAGGTTATTTTTTACTTCAGAAATTTAATAATAAAAAATTGAAAACAAACAACAAAAAAATGTTTTTGTTTACATTACATCGGCTTGTTAGAAATCACCCTGTTAATGTAACATGTGGGGCCGTATTTACTAGTTGGCCGTGGTTTTGACATTTATTAAATATGGTATAAGTATTGTGGATTCTTTTTTTCTTAAATATTTCATTCTGCTGGGTGACTCGTATTTTAAATTCTGAGCTGTCAGACAACGACAAGTCCATCAACAGCTTCTCTGTTGTTATTTTGATTTCAATTACATAAGTTGCAATCAGATCATCTTTCATTCTTCTTTCAAGTAAAGTTGTCTCCCTTTAGTCGAGGGCGACCAGAAGGCTCCCTTTTTGATAGCTACTACACTGAGGTGTAGGAGAGGGCGATACTCCTTTCCCTGGATAACTCTACTTGACCCTTGATACGTACCTTATATTGCTGAGTGTTAAGCAAGGAGGTAGCAAGTACCATTTTAAAAGTTTTTGGTATGATGCAACATGGGATTGAACCCAGGTCTCCCGGACCATTGGCGAACACTCTACCTACTTGACCAAAAATCCAAATTTCTCCAATCTTTTACTGTTTTTGATATTTTTGTCCTTTTTATGTCTTCTAATTTCAGTCTTAGACTCCGATGCCTAGATACTGGATCCCAGGCCTGGATACACTATTCAATATGAAGTCTTATTAGGGTTTTATATATTTTTAAAACCACATTTGCCTCTCTTAAAAAATTCTAACTATCCAGCCGATCATTCCATTTTTCTTCGATACAATAGATAAAATATGACTGTAATTTTAAAGTGTATCATCAAAGACAACTCATAAATCAGATTTCTCATTCTCTTTTATTTATTTCCTTGTTTCTCAATATATATATATATATATATATACAACTTTAGCATTATAAAGATTTCTGTAATTCTAGTTTTTTTTTTGTACATTATAACAAGCGCCGTTCATTTTTCGAATATATATATATATATATATATACAAATTCTTCACACTTCTCGAACTTTGATATAAATTCGATTCCGTACTTTCTATAAACCAGTCTTCCATAATAGTGTTGTATAGCCATTAATAGCCATAACGATATCACTCCCAACAGTACATATACATACACATTCAAATACACAATACAAATACAGGCGGACTCTGTTGTTTCAGATACGAACAGTTTATTAATTTCTTGACTTCGGTCCATGGTGACACGAGGAGAGAGACACAATTCTTAAAAGTCTTTGCTGACTATACTATGCTGACCATCCCCAACACGCAGCGCATCTTGTGATGTTTAAGATCTCATTTCATCTCCGCCGGTCTCAGCCTCCACGGTCCAATCTCAACAGACTCTTTTTCAAAATCCTCAAATTCTCAGGACCATCTCTTCTGGGCATGTCGTCATCCACACTCAGCCCCATTTCCTGTCTGGGGGTTTATTATGTCAATGGTGATTGTCATATCCTTTGCACGCAAGCATAAACTGCACCCAATGACTATGTACCTGGGCTCTTAACCCGAATAGTTCAAAGCTCAATCAAACTGAATGATAAAATATAATTTACGAAAAATTATTAATATAAAAAAAAAATCATTCCTTAATGATATAACAATAGTCCGAATTCTACCAAATGTAGTTGTACCTGATAATCACGAAAGTATGGAACTATTTGTTATTATATTTTGTATCAATTCCTGTTTTTTTTGCAAAAAATTGCCCTGTCAGCTGGGGCTGTAGAATGCACCGACTGCTTCTCTGCAGAGGGGTAAGACCACCCCCAACGAGTGTCCTAGTATGATTTTAAACAAACTGAAACTTTGGGGAATGCAGAGTACCTCTTTATTGCCAGCGTTCCCTGGTCCACTCTGGTCCGGAGGTGTTAGGGTGCTACCTATGCGTCAAGTAGAAATAAACTGTGTCCTTATACTAAACTGAATTGTTTGAAATACAATTTTTTTTGTATGCTAAACTGAATAATTTGAAATAGAACTGTTTTTGATATTGAAACTGTACTTATGCTAAACTGAATTGTTTGAAATAGAACTGTTTGGATTTGTCATTAATAGCTTACAAGTCTGCAAAAATGGTTTGTGCAAGATATTGAGCACTCTCTCCAAGACATTTAATGCCAAAGACAATCGTATAAGAAAACGACAGAGATACTATTTAACCCTGGGCTGCAGGCTGGGGATAAGAAGGTTCGATATATATATATATATATATATATATATATATATGTATATAGTATTATTCGGTCCAGTTAAACCAGAGTTGGGAGTAATTCCTTCAGGACAAGAAAATCATTCAAAAACTGAACATTTAAAATTTCCTGGTAGAGAGCTCAATGTAATTAATATTACAGAGCAATATTTTCTTTAAAGAAAAAAATAAAGACCGGTTATTTTAGGATTATAAATTTGTTTCCATCCTGTTTTGTGTCTCTGATGTAAACCAAAAACACGAAGAAAAATATAACAGGACTTCTTCAGATCTTATGGATAAAATAGATCAGAATAGACACGAACTTAGTTAAAAAAGAAAATAAATAAAATAAATAGCGGAAAAATAAAAAAAATATAATCCCAACCGACAGTAAAATTAATTAAATAAAAATAAATAAAATAAACAAACAAATAAAAACGGATGTGAGAAAAAACGAGGAGATAATTCTTCCCCCTTTTCCCCCCCCCGTGTCTATTCTGATTTATTTTATCCGTAAGATCTGAAGAAGTCCTGTTATATTTTTCTTCGTATTTTTGGTTGACATCAGAAACGCAAAACAGGATGGAAATAAATTTATAATCCTAAAATAACTGGTCTTTGGTTTTTTCTTAAAGAAAGTATATATATATATATATATATATATATTACCCTTCTGAAAGGTATGAACCCAACGAATAAAACATGCTGGCCTCAGCTGGGAAAAGGTAAGGACGAACTCATAATCGACGTTTTCCTCTTGACCCCCTTCACTCAGACGAGCGAGTGTGGGCCGACTTGTTAGAACCTATCTACAGCAGCTCTAGGAGAACAACAGGATGTAGCCTCGAAGACTTGCCGGAAGCGAAGGACGACAGAGATGAGTGGCGAGGGAGTCATGGCAATCTGCGCAAGAGGCATGGCATAAATGATGATATATATGTACGTATATATATATATATATATACGTATATATATATATATATTTACCAACTCCCCCGCACGGGGAGGATGTGATACGAGGTCAATTTTTAAGCGGAGCTTAACAGGTTTGGATTCAGAGTTTTCCTTCTCCGAGACACAGACACACACACACACACACACACACACACACACACACACACACATATATATATATATATATATATATATATATATATATATATATATAAATTAGACGAACCAGACACGCGGGACACTGCTGGAGAAGTAGGGACGAGCTCGTGAGTGATGTACTCCTGTGGACCCCTTCACATGGACGAACAAAGATAGGACGTCCAGTTCGAACCGACATACAGCAGCTCTGTGCCGATACGGGATGAGGATATGCCGAAGGCAATGGACGATAGGGTGGTGTGGCGAAAGAGGGTCAGAAACATGCCTGCTGATAGCGTGACATGATATATATATATATATATATATATATATATATATATATATATATATAAGTAGAAATAAAGCTCAATGGACTGTTATTATGTTATTATAAATTTATTTCGACAGATTGTCGCCGTGACTAGCCGCGTGGCATACCTATATGCGGGAGAGAAACAAAGAAAATAACAGATTGATAGATATTTTAACTTAAAAAGGCCATATAGGAAAGTATACTCACGAATAAATGAAAAAATACGCGGATAATAAATAGAAAATAAAAAGTGATTAATTCAAATACGACATCAAGATTAAAATCCAAGATACGAGAATGGCGACAAGGGTTAACCCTGTTCCCTTTCACGTTCGACCAGCGATTATAGGTTGTTGTTTTTTTTTCTTTCTAAGGAGCAATATTTGTGGATTTGTCTTTCCATTTTGTAAAAATTCATAATTGCATAATGGGAGTCCGTTGAGTTTTCATTCACTTTGTATAACAGATATATTTGCTGTGGATAAGATTTTTACGTATATTTTGATACATCTATATATTTATAACCATACATCAAGCACTCTCGTAGAATCATATCAAACTTCTCATATATTCTATATCTGAATAATACCGAACTCATCGTCTTTGGACAATTATTTCAATATATATATATACTTTTAGAAAAACAACAAACCGGTCACATTAGGATTATAAATATATTTCCATTCTGTTACGCGTTTTTGAAAATTTCATAAACACGAAAAAAATTAACAGGACTTCTTCAGATCCTAAGGATAAAAAAACTAGAATAGACACAGAAAAAGGTGGGAGGGGATAGAAGAGGGGTGAAGAGTTATCTCCTCATTTAGCCCACTTCCGTATTAATTTTAATTTCGGTTAGAAATGTAGTAAATTTATTTAAAAAGGTTTTTTTTATTTTTTATTTTAATTTTTAAATTCTAATTACATTTTGGCTTAAACTACAGATCTGATATTAAATTAGATTTTTAACTTTATTCAATAACTTTACGTAATGATACAGTATTAATTATATTAAATTAAACTCAAGATTTGATTAATTTTGAATTATTTTAAAATTTCAAAACTATTTAGAACTTATTAATCAGATACATTTTTTATGAGTTGTCTGCATATACGATATGTTTTTTCACAATTTTCTATCTAACATTTTATTTTATTTATTCATTTACATTAATTCTCAGTTTAACTCTATGCTTTTTAAAAAAATTATAGTTGTAAATTATCTATAGTTTAAATTTAGCCCTATGTCTACACCTAGCAATTAATTCACTTCTCTTATTTAATAATTTTTTCGGCTCTGGAAAAAGCAAAATGTGCATTTTTTCTTCTAAACATAGATTGCATCTACTGTCGAAAGACTTTGGAGTATTTGATCTTTTAAATATATATGTATATATATATATATAGAGAGAGTAAAAGTTTTGTTTTTAGCGAGGAAAACTTGTAACGTGCGTGTGTTTGTTTACGTTGAGTTGTTTCCTCGCTAAGTTGTGAGAAATAAAAGGATGATGGAGAAGTAAGAAGAACAAGATGCCGTTAGTTTTTACATGAAGGTTTTAACTGGTAGCATGGAAAATGTAGTTTGCGTTTGTGCTGCAAGCCTCGTGGGAAAGGAAAGAAGTAAAAGGACGAAATGGACTTATGAGAGAGTGGAGAAAACAGCGTGTGTTGTTGGACGTACGAGGGAGGTATGTTCGCAGTATGTAGCAAAAATCATGTTTGCCGTTGGAGGAAATAAACTTTGGAGTCACCGTGAGTTTGTGTTTCTGGTTGCTTGGGGGAGAAGCGTGGATATCTCCAAAAAATGTTGCCCAGAGGTGAAGTAAGAACTAGGTGTCGGAGCGGAATTAGACATCGCCATCGACATAGCCAATTTTGGGGGTGAAATAAAATTGTTCCTGTGTGTGGCGTATTGAATTTATCTAACTCATATTCAACGGGGATCCCTTGGTCTAAGAAGAATAGACACAAGGGGTCCATGAATCAGACTGTTTCTCCCTCATGGTGCCATGCTAGTGCGGCTGCTGCTGCTGCTATTGGAGCACAGACGGTACTATATACCAACCCCTCCGCTCGGGCAGGATATGACACAAGGTCAATTTTTAAGCGGAGTTTAACAGGTTTGAATTTAGAGTTTTCCTTCTCCTAGACTAGTTGCCTAACAAGGGCTGAAGAACCTAGTCTGTCCTACTATTTACCCATAGGTGGAGGGAGAATAATTGGATTCATACCTTTCTCAAGGGTATTAGTGCTATTGGAGCACAGACGGTAGACGTCTGTACAGAACCAAATCGTTCTGCGAAAAAGGGCTGTGCTTGGCAGCTTCCCCAATTTCTGCTGCCTGGAAAGGAGTTCCGGATTGAATAGTCATCCTGAACGGCTGAAATTATGCATCGAATTAAATTACGCGCCAAATCAAAATACGAAAATTCCTTCGGCCACACACACACACACACACACACACATATATATATATAGTGTAATCGGATGGAAACTCAAACTTGGTTAAGTCGTCATTATAAATTTATTACGGCAGTGAATATTACTCTATTCTCCGTCTTGTCAGATGACTATTTACATGCTTTTCTCGCAGTTGTAGAACAGCAAATGTGGAATTACTGTTCGTATTTAAAAAATAAAGATAAGAAGATAAAAAATAAAAATAAAAATGAAAATCCAAATAATTTGTTGGCAACCGCAGTTGAGGGTGACCCAAAAGCTCCCTTTTCCATAGGTACTACACCGAAGTATAGGGAAAGGCGCTACCCCTTTCATCCATTTGGTGACCTTTTATATATATGTATATATATATGCATATATATACATAATGATAGTCCAGAGACGATGAGTTTGGAATTTTTCATATATATATATATATATATATATATATATATATATTCTGTCATTTGGCTTATCGGTATACACACTTTGAAAAATCTTTTTTCCATTTCTTTGTCTCGTTTGAATGCATTAATGTAGGAATGGAGTAATGGTAATTTACTAAGCTTTTTACTTAGATGTGGCACAAGGCCATATGAAAGGGGCACCCAATGGGGCTCGAACTCATTCGTGTAGGTTTGTTAGTCGAGCTTGCTAACCATTACACCACCAGAGTGCTCACAGTCAGTCATTGACTGCTGACATAGCTTCTTTTTTTAGTTTTTGTTTTTAATTTGCAATTTATTTATTTATTTGTTTATTTACTTATTTATTCTTTGTCTTCGTGACAGTAAGGTGATGCCGAAGAGAGGCAGAAAAAAGAAAAAAAAAAGAAAAAGAAAATGAAAAAGAAAAAAAAAATTAAACTTATTAAACTTAGAAAGAAAAGAAACAAAAAGTTAAAAATAAATAGATAAATAAAACAGATTGAAAAAAAAAGTGGAAAAAAAATTAGTTAAAAGGAAAGAATGAAGAATTTTTTTTTTTTTTCCGCTTTGCATTGACAGAAAGTTAGGTAGATGGTAAACAAGAATTCGAGTTAGAACTCTAAATAACAATAAAAAAAAAAAAAAAAAAAAAAGCCATAACAAAGAAACAAAGAAACAAAGAACAATCATGTTTGATGTAGACTTCTTTTAATCTGTCTTGGTGACAGAGAAAATCGTCAAACCAAAAGCGTTTAAAATATTCAATATTTTTTTCTATGTGTTTGTTTGAGAAACCAACCCGTTCAGTTCATTAATAGTTATTTCTATCGACCACGATATCAAAATACAAATAAAACGGATGAAAGATATACATCTGGGTTTTTATTCTTTCACTCCAATGTTTACATACATTGCAACACACGACTAATTCAAAAAAAAAAAAAAAAAAAAGAAAGAAAAGAAAAAAAAAGAAACGTTTTGTCTTTATTTTCAGCATTATCATTGATTATTCTAATTTTTTTTTTCTTTTTTTACTCCTTGCAAAGTTTTTCGCACCAACTTTCACCGTTTTTTTCCATTGAAGTAACAAGTGAAAACAAGTCTCTTCAGATGTCCAGGAGTCTTCTAACTATCTGATGTACTCCATACACAATCGACTCGCCTTCCTCTATGAATACATATCAACGAAAGCGTTGGACAGAGTTCACCAGACCTGCGTGACACAATCACGTGTGATACCCTCTGCGTAGTGGACTGATAGTCATTACCCCACTGGACTCTCAGCTTCCTGTTAATTAACTACTCTTAGAGGAGGTGCCCGTGGTGTAATGGTTATCGTCGTAGGAAATGGACATGGCGACACGAGTTCAAATCCTCGACGAGACTGATTGCATTTCACATAGCACTAATACCCTTGTGAAAGGTATGAATCCAATTATTCTCCCTCCAGCTATGGGTAAATAGTAGGGCAGACTAGGTTCTTCAGCCTTGGTGAGGCAAATAGTCTAGAAGGAAAACTCTGAATTCCAACCTGTTAAACTCCGCTTAAAAATTGACCTTGTGTCATATCCTGCCCGAGTGGAGGGGTTGGTAAATATGGTTAATTAACTACTGTTTAACCAGGTTCACTCGTATCTTATTTCTGTTACTTGAATATATATGTTTTTCTATCAACCTTTTTGTGTTTCCCGTGTCTTTCTTTTGTCAGTATCACAACAGCATCAGAAGTTATATATATATCTCCTCAACTACCTCACCTTTTAATAATCCCGTTGCCCAGTCGGCTGGGGCTGTAGAATACACCGACTGCACCTCTGTAGAGGGGTAAGACTCGCCATCAACGAGTGTCCTGATTAGGACACTAAACAATCTGATAGTGAGGTTCCAGTAATGCTGGAGCTTTGGGGAATGCAGAGTACCCCTTCATTGCCATCGCTCCCTTGTCCACTCAGACCCGGAGTAGTAGCACCTGATAAAGGTCCTATCTCTAGGTTAAATAGAACTAAGCTGTGGTTTGAGTTTACTGTTTCTTGCATTTAAACTGCGTATTTATGCTGAACTGAATTGTTTGAAATAGAACTGTTTTGACATTTAAACTGCGTACTTATGCTAAACTGAATTATCAGAAATAAAACTGTTTTTAAATAGAAATGTTTTTGACAATTAAACTGCACTTATATTTAAACTGCATGCGTATGCTAAACTGATGTTTCAAATGAAACTGTTTTTGACATTGACACTACTTACACTAAACTGATGTTTTAATATAGAACTGTTTTGACATTTAACTGTGTGTAAACAAAATCTGTACTTATAATAAATTGAATTAGCTGAATTAGAATTGTTTGAATGAACTGATTAGTTTGACAATTAAACTGCGTGCTCGTGCTAAACTGATTTGTTTGAAATAGAATGACAATTTGCATCAAATGGATTAAAATAAAATGGAATAGCCTACGAAGGTTGAAATACCATAAAACCCAACCAACAATTCTAATAATCACAGGAGGTGTCAAGTGTCACTTTTATTTCACTATCTTTTAATCTAACTATCATCGTTATTTTTTGTTATCCTATATCCTCTCTCTCACGGACAGCTATCACAACTAAATGTGATGTGAGATAGCCAAGACATTTCTTTAAAAGATAAGTTAATACTAAAAAACTAATTGTATATATTATTTAAAATTTCTTTCATAAATCGATTTGTAGATTATCTATTCAGTTAATGATAGTAAATTAAATTATCGTCAGAAATTATCTCAACAAAGCGGTGTTACAGCAATTCTGTAAATTTTGTCTGTAATATCATGGGCGTAATATTTAAGGGTCTATTCTACACGTTTATAATAGACACACACACACACACACACACACACATATATATATATATATATATATATATATATATATATATATATAACGCATAGAAAGAAAAGTCAATGTAGAGTTGCCGTACCATTATAAATTTATTTCGACGAGTTTTAGCCCACGTCTTCAGATCGCATACAAATTTTACGGAGAAATCAAAGAATATTGTTATATATTAATAAGAAAATAGAACTATAAGAAATGATAGATAAAAACAGTTGACATACAGCAGCCAGACCACCACCGATGTCAATAGTTAAAGCGAATACCGTTAAACTAAGTCACCGTTTGTATATATATATATATATATATATATATATATATATATATATATATATATATATATATATATTATCCCTCCAGCTGTGGGTAAATAGTAGGACAGACTAGGTTCTTCAGCCTTGGTGAGACAACTAGTCTAGGAGAAGGACAACTCTGAATTCCAACCTGTTAAACTCCGCTTAAAAAATTGACCTTGTGTTATATCCTGTCCGAGCGGAGGGGGTGGTAAATATGATATATATATATATATATATATATATATATATATATATATATGTATGGGAACTCAATTGATTTCCATACTAAAGAAAATGTTATTTTTTGTTTAAAATAAAGCCATCGAGAAGCAATAATTTTTAAAACTGTATTTTTGCATTTATCGACTAATCAGCGCTATCACACTAGAATTAAAATTTCGTGATACGTGGTGCCTTCAATAAGTTTCCAGATTTTTATGTACAGGCATTTCAAATTGTCGCAGACTCTTGAAAATTCAGTATTTTATTGCTATACATCTTATGAGATGACTGACCAATTTTTATGATTTCAGGTTCAAATGAACAGCTACAG
The DNA here is from genome assembly GCA_963585895.1 of Sepioteuthis lessoniana. NCBI lineage: Eukaryota > Metazoa > Mollusca > Cephalopoda > Myopsida > Loliginidae > Sepioteuthis > Sepioteuthis lessoniana. The sequence continues at coordinate 67,169,550 of OY757931.1, read as the reverse complement.
CAAGAATTGGAATACACCCTACTAAAGCCTGATTTTCATAGCTGGTGAATTTCAAAAATGCAATTTGGACATGAGGACATTTTAGAAGAACGATATACGATAAAGTTCTGTTTTAAACTTGGAAAAAATGCTGCCACAGAAACGTATGGAATGCTTCAGACTGCTTTTCGACCATCTTGCATGAATCGAGCATCAGTTTTTGAGTGGCATAAGAGATTCAAGGAAGGCAGGGAGTCTGTGAGGGATGATGAGGGGTGTGGGAGGAGTAAGGAAGTCAATACACCTGAGTTGATTGGCCAAAGGGTTAGGGTTAGGGTTACTATGTTGAGGTTTTAAGGGAGTTCAGCAAGAGATTCCTTGGGAAGAGGCCAGCACTCTTCAAATCGGGTCAGTGGCATTTCCACTAGGACAATAGACCAGTCCACAACTCCATCCTTGTCACAGACTATTTGACCAAGATGGGCATCAAGACAGTTCCTCACTGTCCCTATAGTCCAGACCTTGCTCCCTGTGTCTTTTGGTTATTCCCTAAGCTCACATGCTGTCGTTATGAGACAATTGAGGAGATGAAAGAGGCTGTGACGAAGGTCATTGACATGCTCACACAAGAGGACATCCATGGGGCCCTCCAGAAGTTGTTGGAACGGTAAAACAAGTGCATTGCAGCCAGAGGAGATTACTTCGAAGGAGACTAGAGTTTCATGTGTGCACTATCAATAAAAGTGTCCACATGAAAAAAGTCTGGAAAAATATTTAATTATCCTCGTACTTCACAAACGTCAATATTTGACTCGTTGCGAAAAATTTGAAGGCTCAAAACCGAAAATAATTTTAAAAGATCTTTTCCTTCCTTGATTGTTAAATTTAAATTTTTTTAAAACAATATAAATTATGGATAAATCATCAACGCTTTTTATCTAATTTCGAGCCTACGTCAACTTTATAAATAAGTGAAGAAATAAATATTTTCTTTTGGAGGTATGGATTTGTTCACTACCTACTCAACTTTTGGTTTGTTTCTTTTAGCTGAATATCTACAGTTTTTCCTTTCAAGAATGCATTTAATTTCAACAGAATTTAGTCATCTTAAAATTGAAAAAAATATATTTTTTTGCATTTTTATTGCGTTAAAACATTCGTATAACTATTCCATCGGTCTCCTGCTGATAAAAAAATATCAGTTGCAGCTGCATTCATGTTTAAGGCATAAATAGATTTTCCCTCAACATAGTGACACTCTCACACAAAATCTATCACACAGAATTTATTAACTTAGACTTAGACCACACAAACTACAAGATTGAATGTATCATCTCTTTTTTCTAAAACATAAATATTGACAAATATTCATGCTCTAATATTATCTTTTTGGCAAGAAAAGACTTCTATTTTGCAACAAACTTTTCAGTCAATTTAAAGAAATAAAAATCTATTGATTAATAGATTAGCATTTTATTCTATTATCTATATTTTTGTCTGCAACATATACATATATATATATATATATATATATGTATATATTGTTTATACATATATATTTATATATATAGAATATATATACAGTCATCGATGAAATTATTTGTACACGCATCAATTTTGCAAATTTTTATCCATTTCTCACGATTGAAATCCGGAATGGTGCCAGTTTTTTTACGTTAGTAAACACAAAAAGGGAGTATAAAACTCAATTTTCAAGACAAACCCATCCTTCTTGAAAGTGAATTTAATTATCCTTTTTTGTATCTAAAAACATCTAAATACTTGGCTTTATACGAGTATTAAATTCTAAGAAATGGGTTAAAACATTCAATTTTCATAAGTGTATGAATAATGTCGTCGTTGACAGTACACACACACACACATACATATATATTTACCAACCCTGCCGCTCGGGCAGGATATGACACAAGGTCAATTTCTAAGCGGAGTTTAACAGGTTTGAATTCAGAGTTTTCCTTCTCCTAGACTAGTTGTCTCACCAAGGCTGAAGAATCTAGTTTGTCCTACTATTTGCCTATAGCTGGAGGGAGAATAATTGGATTCATACCTTTTCAAGGGTAATTGTGCTATAAGAAATTCACTCAGTCTCGTCGAGGATTTGAACTCGTGGCGCCGTGTCCATTTCCATCAACGATAACCATTACACCACGGGCACCTCCTATATATATATATATATATATATATATGGGGTCGGGCAGAGGTCAAGGCAAACTGTGTTACCGTGTGACTCCATTCTGAGGTTATTCTTTTTTCTACCCCACGTTGGCTTGTTGATGTAACTCCTTGAACAAGAAGGCCCAAAAAGAATTATACGAAAGAAGACAGCAACAGATAGGAGACGAAGACGTTTTGTTTTAATTTTTCCTTTTTTTTTCTGGGTTCAACAACCATTCAATGGGTGAGGGAATTTTCCCTGAATACAATCGAAATGGTTGAATCCTGTCAAGGTGTTTAAAATTGCGTTAATCGTTTCTTGGTATATTTGGAGTTTGTCCAAGTTCAGTGTTTTAGTTCGTAGTTCGATAGGTCCATTTCGTCGCTTTTGGGAGTTTGTGTTTTCGTTCGTAGTTCGATAGGTTCGTTTCGTAGCTTTTTGTATTTTGACAGACTGTTAACCGAGACGGCCGCTACTAGTGGAAGGACTAGCCAACGCGTCGCCTAAAGACGAACGTGTGGCATTTCACTAGTTAGCAAGGTGTTGTCCCACCGCTGGTCACTGCTGAAAGAGAATGATCTTCCTCCTTTTGTCGGGAGGTCAAATTTTTCTTAACGCATGCGTCAACCCTTTTTCCTGTCAGAGGCCTCTGGGAGTTTCTGCCTATTTTAGTAATTTTCTTTTTTAATTCAATTTAAATTTTTATTTATTTATTTATTCCCCATATATATATATAGTCATCCACAGAATGACTGTTTCGTTGTATCCCAACTCTTCAGTGTGGCTAGATATGTCAGGACGCTTTAAGCTGGGATCGAAACATGTCCAACTCTACGTTAGAGTTAGAATCGCACCGCTCAGCCATTAGTCGCAATACATCAGCTCGGAAATTATTAGGCGTTATGAAGAAGCTTTCGTTTGTTTACATTTTGTCTTACCGGATAGCTGAGTGCTCAATTCATACGAAGAGCTTTGCATTACGCGAGTCGCAGCCATTAATTCCTTCGCCAGAGTGCTCAACCCCTACTGGGGTGGGGGAGTATCATCCATCCATATATATATATATATATATATACGTTTATATTTTATCTTGACACATGATAATTAAAAGTCATCGAGTGAGAATCAATGTTAATCTCTGGTATTACTCCAAAATATTATTTAATATACATAATAAACAACAAAGAAAAATTGTTGAATCTTGCATTTTTTTTCTAATTATAATGCTCTCAAATAAGGACCCGGTTATTTTTTTAATTACTTTTCCTTCTTTAGATAAATTGGCGTTAAATTTTTAGAAGATCACTCACTTCTATTTCTTTAAATTGAAGGAAACGTTTGCTGCAATATAAAAGTCTTTTCTAGCAAAAAAGATGTTATTAGTGGGTAAATATTTGCCAATATTCACGTTTTAGAAAAAAAAAAAGATGTTACATTCAATCTGGTAGTTTGTGTGATCTAAGTCTAAGGTGATAAATTTTGTTTGTGTAATAAATTTTGTGTGAGAGTGTCAATATTTTGTGGAAAAAATGTATTTATGCCCTAAACATGTATACAGCTGCTACTGATTTTTTTTTCTTTCATTAATACTGTTTATACTCATTTTAAAAAATTTGTAGGATTCTAAAAACCTATTGCCATGAGGTCACCCGTAGGTCACCTGTAGGTCACCTTTAAAAAAATTTTGAACACTAATTACGTCTCATAGATTTGAAACAGCTTGGTTTGGTTTGGTTTTATGGCATATCAACCGTTGTTGGTTTTTTAATGCCTAATCCATTTTTATGCATATAAACAGTTCTATTTCAAACAATTCAATTTAGTATAATCATAGTTTTAATATAGTTAAAAGTCAAAACAGTTTTATTTCAAACTATTCAGTTTAGCATAAGTATAGAGTTTCCATGTAAAAAAACGTTCTATTTCAAACAATTCAGTTTAGCATATGTACACAGTTGAGCTCTATTTGACCCCTTAGATAGGACCCTATCAGGTGCTATCAATCCGGTCAGAATGGACCTGGCAGCGATGGCAATGAAGGAGGACTTGGTATTCCCCAAAACTCCTGCATTACTGGAAACTCACAATCATAGTGTTCAGTGTGATATCCAGAAAACTCGTTGGGAATTGGGGCTTATGATTTGAAAGAGAATACAACTCAATGTCACAGAGAAGCTATGACTATTGTTATTGTTTCGTTTCATTTTGAAAATTGAATATAATTCAGAAGATATATCACATAACAATAATCCCTTGACGATGGTTTAACGTAAAATTGAAACATTTAGCGTGGCTGGTTATTCAAATATAGACTGATTATATTTTTATTTACATACCATCGAAATTAGCCCTGTTGGAAGGGGCTGTAGAATACACCGACTGCATCTGTGCAGAGGGGTAAGACTCCTCCAATGAGTGCCCTGTATATGACATTAAACAATCTGATTGTGAGGCTCCAATCATCCTGGAGCTTTAGGGAATTCGGAGTACCTCTTGCCATGGCTCTCAACACCACTCTGACTCGGAGTGGCAGCACCAGATAAAGTCCTATCTATAGGTCAATAGAACTGTTTGCCATTTAAATTGGGTGCTAACAAATGTCTTATACAAAACTGAATTGTAAAAATAGAACTGTTTCATTATTGAACTGTGTGTAAGCTAATCCCTGACGTTTAATTGAATTGTTAATGATACTAACAATACTTGGAACCACTTAAGGTTGTTGACTTATACTAAATTGAATTGTTAGAAATAGAACTGTCTGATTATTTAATTGTGTGTATCTACAAAATGTGTTTACAAATCATATATCTAATATATATGTAAAAATAGGATTTGGTATTAACCAACAATGATTGATAAAACCAAACCAAGTATAACCATACCGTTGAATTCATTTCCATTTTCCCAGATATGTATTTATTAGACTCCCCCACATGTGCATATGTGTATACGAGGCTCCTTTATATATATATATATATATATATATATATATATGTGTGTGTGTGTGTGTGTGTGTGTGTGTGTATGTGTGTGAGTGTGTGTGTGTGTGAGTGAGTGTGTGTGTGTGTGCTTAAACATGTACTTGGTATGTCGGATGATGTAAAAGTATCTATGCATGCATGAAATGGTACCAGTATCTTTTTTTTTTTTTATCTACTTACTCTTGCAAGAAGGGACCTTTTGCAAAAGCTAAGCCTGCGCTAATGTTTTGGTTTCTTCTGCTATGTGCCCTTGTGCGCATGCGTCCTTTTTCATGCAAGTGTGCCACAGTTACCGTCTGCATGGTTAGTGCGCATGCCTGAATTTGTTGTCGGGTTTAAAAATGCTGAACACTGAAACCTAATCAGACATGAACAGTTTACGTGTATGAAATTGCAACAACATACGCAAACCTACCGACCCCACTACACAAGGACAGTCAGAGGCGTACATGCACATGCGCACATCGAAACGCACACGCTCATAAACACACACATACACCCGCACATTTGCACACACACATACACGCACACAAATATTTTTTTTTTCTGTGTTGCCTAGAAACAACTCATCTAATTTAGTGTTTTGTCTTCACGCATAAAGAAATGAACGCTCTCGCACAAAAAATATAAATGTCAAATATGCCGCGTATGCCTGTGTGTATATAAAAATGTACAAGTGTGTAAGTACTTGTCTCTGTGTATATGTATGTGTGTTTTTGTATGTATCTGCTAACATTCTATTGAGGTGTATCAAAAGGATTTTCGTTTTTATAGAAATTTCCGTTGGGTTTTATAACATTTCAACTATTGTAGGTTAGTTAATTCCAAATCCCGTTCATACCTATATATTAAATATATATGGTTTAGTTTGGTTGTTTTTTATGGCATATCAACCATTGTAGGTTATTTAATTCCAAATCCCGTTTATACATATATATTATATATATATGGTTTGGTTTTGATGGGTTTTATGGCATATCAACCATTGTAGGTTATTTAATTCCAAATCCCGTTTATACATATATGTTAAATATTTATACAGCGAAAACCTGTTTATACATATACATATATTATATATGGTTTAGTTTGGTTGGTTTTTATGGCATATCAACCATTGTAGGTTATTTAATTCCAAATCCCGTTTATACGAACATATTAAATATATATGGTTTGTTTTGGATGGGTTTTATGGCATATCAACCATTGCAGGTTATTCAATGCCAAATCATGTTTATACATATATATCAAATATATATGGTTTTGTTTGGTTTGGATGGGTTTTATGGCATATCAACCATGGTAGGTTATTTAATTCCAAATTCCCTTTATACGAACATATTAAATATATATGTATGATTTGTTAACACATTTTATGGATAACATTCTTAAACGAGCCTGGGCTTTTTTTTTGCACACAGTTAAAATGGTTTCAAATATTGCTATATAACAGTCACGAATTAAAATCACTTATTTGTTTGCACACAGTTTGTTGTATTTGACCCATAAAGAGGACCTTATCAGGTGTGTGTGTGTGTGTGTGTGTGTGTGTGAGTATGTGTCTCTCTGTCGGTGATTAATTACATTTTATTAGACTGTATCAAAAGTATTTTCATTTTTACAGAACCTTGGTCTGGTTTAATTGTTCAACTGCATAACAACTCCTTATGGTTTATTTACTAACAAAATCTAATTAATTTGTTTGGTTTATTTCTTTGAAAGAAAATCAACTGGCTGAATTGCCGCCTTAAAGTAAGAAAGTTTAAGCACCATTTTTTAAATGTTTCATAGAAATCATAATCTAACGGCATATCAACACCTTTTGCGTTATTTAATGTCAAAATTTGATTCTTTTGTAAATACTCGATTGTAATCCTATTTTAACGTCATATCAACTCCTTATGGCTTATTTAATGCCAAAATTTGATTCATTTGTAAATGGTTGATTGTAATCCTACTTTAACGGCATATCAACACCTTTTGGGTTATTTAATGCTAAAATTTGATTCATTTGTAAATGTTTGATTGTAATCCTATTTTAACGGTATATCAACACCTTTTGGGTTATTTAATGTCAAAATTTGATTCATTCATAAATGTTTGATTGTAATCCTATTTTAACGGCATATCAACTCCTTATGGCTTATTTAATGCCAAAATTTGATTCATTTGTAAATGTTTGATTGTAATCATACTTTAACGGCATATCAACTCCTTATGGCTTTTTTAATGCCAAAATTTGATTCATTTGTAAATGTTTGATTGTAATCATACTTTAACGGCATATCAACTCCTTATGGCTTATTTAATGCCAAAAATTGATTCATTTGTAAATGTTTGATTGTAATCCTACTTTAACGACATATCAACTCCTTTTGGCTTATTTAATGCAAAAAAATTGATTCATTTGTAAATGTTTGATTGTAATCCCAGTTTAATGGCATAACAACTCCTTATGGCTTATTCAATGCTGAAATATTATAAAAGTAATCAACACACGGTCGTACACTTTCGCGTATTCTAATCTAATTCTAATAATACATTCACAAGTATATGGTTTCAAGTAACTATATTCAATAATATTAGTGTGTTGAGAAAGTAATTAGATTTTGACAGAGAAGATATAAAAACAAATTATCAAATTTGTTTTAAAATTATCATCAAAAATGAAAATCAACTTCACTTCCAACAGGAAGGTAAATTTTTAATTCCCCGATTAAAGAATCTGGCGTTTAACCCAAAAAATCTTTAAGGACCATTTTCAAGATTTTTTTTGTTTGTTTTTGAATGTTCTGTCATTTCAGAATTGTTCTAGTGATCGAAACATGAAAATCTGAAGGTAAGAAATTTGTTGAGTGTGGAGAATGTGGATCTCATATTTTCTTGTGGTTGTTGAGCTTATAGAATACACATTTTTGGGGCTTAAAATAATCAACTCCAAAACATGGATAAGAACATTCTAGAAATTTCAGATTAAAATTGCATTAACACCGTGGTTACACTTTAATATTTTTCAACCAATCAGCTAAAAACACAGAATAAGAACATTCTAGAAAATTCGGCTCCGAAACTAATTAACAGAAAAATATTTAGGCTCCAAAATAAATAAGTAATTATACGAATCTGATTGGTCAAGAAATGTCTGCGCGCTTGAAATTTAGGACCTACAATAAAACCTAATAAAATCCAATTTTTGATTCACTTTAGTGACCCCAAAAAGTATAAATAACGAAGAATTTAATTAAGTAGGGCATTCCACTACGAGAGGCCAGGACGACGGAAAGCAGACGGCAGCGCACACTAGATTCAAAGCGAAGAAGCATGTGACGTTCCTTTGCCGACTACTGGAACGCGACACATTGTCGCCAAGGATCATAAAAAAAACCCACGTGTGGACTTAAGAAAACAAAAGGCCCCTCACATGTATATACACTCACCCATACAAATGTACGTAAGGAAAGTCAATATTTTATCCTCTTTACTTCGGCCAACTATGAACACATTGAATCAATAAACTTTCCTAACATGTACACACGCAAACTCGGGCGGACAAATCATATTTTTATTCAACTGGCCATTGTTGTATTTTCTACAAAGACACAAACGCACATAAAATGAACATGGTAATTTAATTATTTCTATTGTTTGTTATGATTATTAAATTACTTGTTTTTTCATATTTATAGTTGTCACATTCCATTTGTTTACGGGCTTGTAAAATTTGCATTGTATTTCTGGTAACTAAACCTGAAAGTAACTCCCGGAAACTACGGTAGGTACCCAGTACCCTACAATCTGCAGTCGTTGAAAATGAAGAGAGAACGTCATCACTTTCCTAACACTCTAATAATAATCATTTGTTTGCACATAGTTATAATATATCAATTATTCCTTTTAAAATGTTTTAAAAAAATGTTTTCTTATTTGGTCATTTTTTTCCCTTTTCAAGTGGAGTCAAGCTGGTTTTACTCAGTTTTTTTTTCAACCAGACTGGTTGCCTTACCGAAGGTAAAGAACTCGTAATATATCTCTTTGACCTGTGGTGAACTCGGTAGATGTTGTTAACAGATACATCCGGCTGTAGATGCAATTAACAAAATGATTACCGGAAAACAGGCAATGCGTGGGTGTAATCTGTGACCAGTCGAAAACAAAGACTGCATTGGTGTAAGTCGTGACCAATAAAAAACAAGCATTGCGTGTGGGTCACGTAGGAGTTTTAAGACTATATATTTTTGTTGAAGTCAGTTCCCACTGGCTGTTCCGGCTCCCGATAGCTCCGTCTTGTGCGCGAACTCTCTCCGATTACAAAGGCGTCACTGTCGAAGAATGAAAATATATGATTATACTTTTATATCTATGTGTTCCTCGTTGTTTGTCAAGACCTAGCGGTAGTATACTGCATTCAGCCTGCACTAGTACTCAACTGTAGCTTGTAGGTTGGGGACAGGTGTATTCGTGGCTTTTTCAAAGGCATTAAAATGAAGAAAAACGCAAACAACATCGCCGAAGATTTGAACTTGCGTCACCGATTCTACTTCCTTCGATTTTCTGCTTTTATTCTAAAAGTTACCTCCAGAAGCAGCACGGAAACTTATCATATATAAGCTCTATTCTATGACTGCACAATCATCATCATCACGTCGTGCCATCAGCACAGATATCCCTGACCCTCTCCCGCTACCCTTCGCTATCGTTCATCGCTTTCGGGAGGTCTTCAAGGCTACATTCTGTATCGTTACAGAGCTGTTGTATGTAGGTTCTAGCTGGTCGTCCTGCCTTTGCTTGTCCATGTGAAAGGGTCCATAGGAGAACGTCGCTTTTGAATTTGTCCCTACTTCTCCAGCAGTGTCCTGCATGTCTAGTTCGTTTTACTTGGGTAGTTTTCGTGGTGAGTAGTAAGTGGCTGTACATTTGCTGCTTTGTGAGGTACTGCCTCCAGGACTTGTTCAATATTGCTGGCACCATTCTTGTGTAGTTGCATCAAGCTTTATCTCTATATGTTTAGTTAGCGTCCATGTAGTGCATCCATACAGCAATATCGACACGGCGTTGCTTGGAAAAAACTGCGTTTCATTTTATCGGTCAGGTCTGACTTCCATATGACCAATAGGCTATTGTTAGCTGTCCATGTCTTTGCTAGTCGCGTGTTGATGTTTGTCTCGGTTGATGAGACACTGCTTCCTAGGTAGGTGAACTTGTCAACTAGTTTCAGAGAGCTTCCATTTAGTGTGGAGATGTCGCCTGTTTGATAAAAGCACATATATTCCGTCTTGTGTTTAACATTATATACGAAATTCCTGGGAACTCACTGCTTTCCAGTCATAACAGCGGTCTATGATGATGTTAATGCTTCTATTTAGGAAAAAACAGAGAATTATTATAAGCATTTCATAGTAACATTTTAATTAAAAGAAAAGCAACATTCAGTTAGAACCCATGTACTATAGCCAGATACGGCTATGTGGGAAATGGACATATAATGTTCATATATATATATATATAGAACATAGGAATCTCGAAACACGAAAACCACTTACGACTTCTTTGTTCAGGTACGAAACCTTTTATTACCCCTGAGTTTAAAGGTTCTTCGACATAAGGAGAGAGAGGCACAATCTTTCTATTCTGGCTTTTTCATCGGCCCCGCATCTCGTGCAGCATCCGCCACAAGGCCTCGCGAGCAAGCGAAAGCCAACCATCTTCTCCCGAGGCAGGTCTCAACTCTACTAACTTTCTTCAAATTCCCAAAATCCTCCGCGCGCTTCCGGTGCGTGACGTCATTCGCACTGTGTAGCCCTGTTCCCCATCTCGGGCTATTGTGACATCTCTGAGTGACACGTCCGCTCCTCCCGAGCGCGCGTGAACACCTATGTTAATGTTGCACCTAAGTAACCCATGCACTGAGCCGAAAGGTTCTCAGCTTAACTAAACCCAAAGGAATGAAACGAAATCCCTCGGCCATTATATTACGCCTAGACACTAAAGAATAATCATTCAATTGTGACTTGGATTAAAATTTACTTTATTCCTAAAGAACAACAAAAAATCGTTAATGTTGGGCCTTTTTTCTCATTGTAGCAACGAACATTATCATCATCAAGTCGTACTGATAGCTCGGTGTTCCCAGACTCATTCGCCATTTGTCCTTGGCTGGTGCTCGAAACTGCTACCAATGTCTGCACACAGCTGATGCATGTGATTCCGACTAATCAGCCGACACTGCCGCGTCTATGAACAGGGGTCCATTTGAGAACGTCGTTTATAAATCGTCATTACTTTATCAACAGTGCCGGGCAAGTTTTGTTGGGCCAGCTTGCATGGTTTGTGAAATAGGAGGTAAGAGGTGGTATAACTAGCTGGATTTGTTCAAAAGCGCTCGTTGTATTCTTTCGTACTCCCCATCAAGCCTTTTGTGAACACAAGCGTAATAAAAAGTTCATAAATAAACGAGACGACCAGTGAGCTCGTTCGGTTTTCATTGGTTTCCAGTTTCAAAAGCTGTCCGAGGTGATATTGGTTCTTTGTTTAGGAAGGTGTGAAGGATTTAAATTTTTAGTAATTTCAGTTATATGTTTAGACAACCCCTCCGTAGGTGCAGGATATGATACAAGGTCAATTTTTAAGAGGACTATGTATTTACCCAAACCTCAGCTAAAGCAGGATGGGACACAAGGTCAATTTTTAAGAGGACGATGTGTTTAACCAACCCCTCAGCAAAAGCAGGATCTGACACAAGGCCAATTTTTAAGAGGACTATATATTTACCCAACTCCTCTGCAAAAGCAGGATATGACGCAAGGTTAGATTTTACACTGTGTTCAACAGGTTTGAATTCAGTTTTCCTTCTCCGAGACTGGTTGTCATACCAATGGTAAAAAACACAGTCTGCCCTAATAATTTCCCATAGCGGGAAGGAGAATAGATAGATTCACATCATTCCTAAGGATATTAGCGCTATGTGAGAGGTAGGATTTGCATCTAGGATTTGCATCCCTTTTCCATTTTTTACAACGATTACCACGACAACACAAACGCCCTCTATCGGAGTTATATGAGAAGATTTAGATTCAGTGCAAATGAAGACCTGCATTAAAGTATCAGAAGGGAAGTTACTTACCAAGTAACAGAAACTTATCAAAAAGTGAGCGGATAGAAAACGCTCCTTTAGCCATTCTTATTTCCACCGAGCAGTTTTAACTCCATGCTTGTTTGGGGGTCATCAGGGGAGAATGTGCACCGTTTCTGGCCCTTCCTCTCGACGGTTTTATTTGCACATCGGCCCCGCTCACTGACATGAGGTCCCACTAAAGCATCCTGACAAATGAACGTCTAACGGCGAAATGTCAATAATGTCAGTAAATAATTGTGGATATTTTCTGCTATCCAGAATAATATCTTTAGGGTGGTGACCGTGAAAAAATAATGCTTTGGTGGTGAAAATTTTTCCATCCTGTACTGTTATTGTGGTCCGTATGTTGTAGTTTTTGCAACATACCACGTATATATATATATATATATATATACGTATATGCATGTGTATATTTATGTATATGTGTTTATATATATGTGGCCTCAAGTACCATTTTTTGATTCTTTGTTATTACTCAACCTTGGATTGAATCACTGTCTTCCGGATCATTAGCGAACACTGTATTATGCCAATGGGCTGATATATATATATATATATATATATATATATATATGTGTGTGTTTAAAAACATGAAATTTAGAAAATATATTCATAATAAATTTATGTCGTTTATCAAAGCTCATCAGATGAATTTTAAAATGATCTGTAATAAGAGTAATTATTCTTTGATGGAATACAATTTCTAAATTTCTTGTTTTTTTAAATAAAAGAAAATAATTTGCTCAGCAGGTATATTTTGGATTAAATAGCCGGGTATTGAGCATTCATTCTTTGGATATTCACAGTCCTCATTTTCTTGATATATATATATATATATATATATATATATATATATATATATATATATATATAAGAATTGAGCTCTCTGGTAGCCGATAGAGTATATGTAAAAATATATACTTAAAAAATTCCTTCACTTTAGCTGAAAATGATGATAACTCTGGGGTAAGATATCCAACTGACCTAAAGTCAGCTGGGTTTCGATTCCAGCTAGAAGCATCTGGTGTGTCTCACAACACATGAAGAGTGGTGATACAACGAAACAGTCTGTCTGTAGATGGCAATATATATATATATATATATATGTGTGTGTGTGTGTGTACGCATATATATTCATTTTTCTTAAAAAGACAAGTCGTAGACAACATCCTTAAGAAAGTATGACAGATGCAGAGTACGTAGATGATCCAGCGCTTTTCGCGAATACACCTGTCCCAGCCGAATCCTTGCCGCACAGTCAGGAGCAAGCAGCAAGAGGGTCTTACTTCGACATTAACATGAATAAAACAGAGTTCATGTGTTTTAAACAAGATGCAACCGTCTCCTGTTTAAACAGTAAGCCTCTTAAATTATTTGACCAATTAACATACTATGGTAGTAATATCTCATCTACTGAATGCGATGTCAACATACGCATCTGAAAAGCATGGACTGTTATTGACAAGCTGTCAATGGAGCAGTCGGCAGGGACTGCAGAATACACCGACTGATTCTGTGCTGAGGTGGAAGACTCCCCAAACGAGTGTTCTGGATATGACACAAAAAAAATCTGATGGTGGGGCTCCAGTAATGCTGGAAATTTAGGGAATGCGAAGCACCCCTTTTTTTCCTTTATTCCTAAATCCACTCTGATCCGGTGTGGTAACACCATATAGGGTTCTATCTATGGGTCAAATGGAACTGAACTGGGTACTTATGTTAAACTGAATTGTTTGAAATTGATCTGGGCAGAGTGTTCGCAAATGGTCCGGGAGACCTGGGTTCAATCCCAGGTTGCGTCATACCAAAGACTTTTAAAATGGTACTTGATAGCTCCTTGCTTAACACTCAGCAATATAAGGTACGTATCAAGGGTAAAGTGGAACAATCCAGGAAAAGGAGTAGCGCCCTCACCTACATCGAGTTGTAGTAGCTATTGAAAAGGGAGCCTTCTGGTTGCCCTCGACTACGTCGCCAACTTTACTTTTATATGTATAAATATGGATTTTGTATTAAATTATTAGTATTGAATAACCCAACCCCTCCGCTCGGGCAGGATATGACACAAGGTCAATTTTTAAGCGGAGTTTAACAGGTTTAAATTCAGAGTTATCCTTCTCCTAGACTAGTTGCCTCACCAAGGTTGAAGAACCTAGTCTGTCCTACTATTTACCCATAGCTGGAGGGAGAATATTTGGATTCATACCTTTCCCAAGGGTATTAGTGCAATTTGAAATGCACTCAGTCTCGTCAAGGATTTGAACTCGTGTCGTCGTGTCCATTTCCTGCGACGATAACCATTACACCACGGGCACCTCCACAATATAATGGTTGATGTACCACCAAAATAAACTAAACCAAACAAAAACAATCATATGTAAATCGTATCTTTGATAATATAATAATTCTTTTGAGCTGTAGCCGTACAGGTACTCCTGTATGGTTGCATCACGTGAACTCTAATGAAATGCTTGGAGAATAAGCTGGATTAGAGCTACCCAAGAATGCTACATACCGTTTTGAAGAAAATCTGGAAGCAGCATCCCACAAAACAACGGATGTGCAACCACTTGCTTCTAATTTTACAAACTATCCAAGTAATATGATACACCAGTTTGGCTGACTAGCACATATTTATATACTTTAGCTCTGTGAGGATACTGGATGCCGTCTAGAGGATCTTCGAGGAACCTTGTCTAATAGGGACCGACAGTGAGAGAGAGAGGGCTAGAGGGAGAGAGCAAGAGAGAGAGAGAGTAAAGTTACTCCGTGCTATCAACACGACTTGATAAAGATGATGATGAGGATATATATATATATATATATATGCATACATATATACATTTTCTTTTTTTACAAGAGGAATTATATTGCGAATTGAATAAGCATTTCTAATCCCCTTGGAAAGACTTGGCCTTGGAGGTGACCGTGTCCTCTGTTAAGATTACGGATGTAACTTGCAAGACACATTCAGGTTAATTGGCCGCACAATTACCATAACTCGTTAATTTGGCATCACTTGTCTGCGGTATGGGCTAGTGGCTGAGTTGTAGCGTTTTGGCTCAGTAATCAATGGGTGCCGGTTCAATCTCCAGTGGTGAGGATCACTATATACACTGCTGATGAGACCTAATACAGTCGAAACGGCTGTCCAGTGTTTCCGTATGTCGTGCTTAAGTGTTCGCCGTATTTTCTGGCCTTGGTAATTCAATACAAAAATACATATAATAAAACAGATTTTAGCAGACAATAATACATTTTATTCGCTTTATTCACGAATGTGTCCTGACATTAATTTTCTTCCAAAAGTTCAAATATCCAACTGTGAGTAATGGGCGAGTTCCTGCAGGATCTAATTTTATTTGCTTTGTGGTTAAATTTGATCTCCGTATCTATCTCAGTCACTTAATATCTATCTATCTATCTATCTATCAACGAGGAGTGTTTGATGTATGACTATTAATATACATAAATATATAAAAATATAAAAAATCTCATCTACCAAGCAAATTTTGTTCATATATATATATATATATATATATATATATATATATATATGTATCAGGTTTTTCATATATATCTTACTCATTCTCTTAATATCTATATTATTTTTTCCATATATATCTATGTTTCTCAGTTGATACCTGTCCATTAATTTCACTCAATTCATATCTATCTATCTATCTATCTATCTATCTATCTATCTATCTATCTCATTCTGTTCATATCTATCTATCTATCTATCTATCTATCTCATATCTATCTATCTATCTATCTATCTATCTATCTCAGTCAGCTTCTTTCTTTCTTTCTTTCTTTCTCTAGCGGTCAGCTTCTCTCTTTCTCTCTCCCTCGCAATCTTTCTCTCTCCTATTTATGAATAAATAAATGAATAAATAACCAAAAAATGTACCCCCCCTCCAGATTACCTCAGTTCGTAGGGCTAATAGAACAAATACCTGGTATTTCTAGAATTGCTTGATAAACACCAATACAGCTGAACGCATACCTCGAACTATGTGTGTGTGTGTGTGTGTGTGTGTTAGAACATTCCTTGTTTTCTCTTGTTCGCTATCAGATTACAAAACGTAATGTCGGTAAAAAAAGAAGCTCTGCTTACAAGTCAACCATTAATGACGACTTGCTGCATCTCAGTTTAACTTTTTTTCTTTTGCCTAATAACCGCTGACTCCCTCACTGTTATTTACTGTCTAATCGTTCTGTCGAATTATTATTTAACAACTCGCCGTGGAGCAGGAATTATACTTGGAAACCATGAGAATTGTAAAGAATGCGAGTCTCACTAAGTGCATTAACCGTGAGTCTTTTCGTTTTGGTCAGTCTAACCCATAGATAGGAATGGCATACTTTGGCCAATTTACCATCGAGCTGTTTGTTTGTTTAATGGCATATCAATCTTCTTGGGTTATTTAATGCCAAAGCCATTCTCCTAGAAGAACAGTAGTGGTACTATTTAACCCATAGCTGGGAGGATAAGAGGGTTCATACCTTTCCCAAGGGTATTTGACCAAAGGTGAAGAGGCAGCTGTTGGTTTGGTTTCTTTATCATATCAACCTTTGTAGGTTATTCAATGCCCAAGCCATCCTTTTTTAAGAACAGTAGTGACACTATTTAACCCATAGCTGGGAGGATAAGCGGGTTCATACCTTTCCCAAGGGTATTTGTTCGAATGGGAAGGGGGCAGCTGTTTGGTTTGGTTTCTTGGTTTAATGGCATATCAACCGTAGTTGGTTATTCAATGCCAAAGCCACCCTTTTTTAAGAACAGTAGTGATACTATTTAACCCGTTGTTGGGAGAATAAGGAAGTTCATACCTTTCCCAAGGGTATTTGTCCGAAGGTGGATGTAATAGCACAAATGGATTTTTGAAAGGGGCAACTGTTTGGCTTGGTTTCTTTGTTTAATAGCATATCAATCTTTGTGGGATATTTAATGTCAAAGCTATCCTTCTAGAAGAACAGTAGTGGTACTATTTAACCCATAGCTGCAAAAATTAGGTGGTTCATACCTTTCCCAAGTGTATTTGTCCGAAAGTGGACGTAATAGCACGAATAGATTTTGAACTCGCTTGCTACGATTCCGCAGTCCAATGCTTTAAACATAACGCCACAATGCGCCCATACCCCTTGAAGAGTTGTCATCGAACAGACTGTTACTATGTAGTGAGTTTGATCCTTACTGGGTGATCGATTTACACAACTGTGTGCTATATCAGGACAAGTTGATTGGTTGATTTATTTTGGCGGCATGTCAACTGGTCTAGTCTTATTTTAAGCCAAGAGGTTAGGAAAATGTGCTCTTTACACATATCTGAAGAATTAATGTGTGGGCGTCCAAAATATGTGATGACGGTAGTTTTCAACCTTAGGTCGTCAAGTCAGAGAGAGCAGTCCGTCAGTTCTGTCAGCAGTAAGCAGTGAGCAGTTACACTGTTTTGGGCGCAAGCCTGGAGGACCTGTGGCCCTGAGTTGAGTGAAAGAAACAGAGAGAATCAAAGATGTCTGATGATGCGTCACAACCTAAGGTTTCCCTAGCAGTTTGTGACCATCCGTTTCTTTCTCTCTCTATCTCTCAACCAAACATATTTTATAAAAAGGAGTTGTTTTCACTATCTCCCTCGATATACAATAATACGAGGTCTGTCTGAACTGTAACGGGAATAGGTATAATGTGTGAGCTATGGGCAAAAGAGGGATAAGCGGATTGCTTTATCACTTAATTAATATTTTGGGAATATATCATTGTAATCTTAGATTTCTATAACCATTGCATTTCCAGGTTGTTCAGCTATGAGCATTGCATAACGAACGATGAATATCGAGCAATGAATAAACCTGAATGTTTTCGGTCCGGTCGAAAAAAACTCCATCACAAGTACTTGAACTGCTTCTGCAAGGGTATGGAGAAAACACTATGTTATACATTATTGTTTCTGAGTGGCACAAGAAGTTTAAAAAGGTGAAATATGACGTCCCGTAAAGGAGGCATTCGACAAGTAGGACTGAGCTCAACGTGGAGTTGGTAAGGAAGATGGAGTATGGCGATCGTCGATTGTCAGTTTGAAATGAAATTGGACTGTGTTTGGAAGATAATCACTGAATATCTGGGCATGTGGAAAGTCAGCAGAAAAATGCAGCCAAGACTGTTGAATGCTGATCAAAAGGGGAAGATAATCATCGAATATTTGGTCATGTGGAAAGTCAGTAGAAAAATGCAGCCAAGACTATTGAATGTTGATCAAAAGGGGCACCGCCTGTGGATGTGTCAGGTTAACATCAAGTCTCTTCAAATTGAACTAGTTTTGCCTCGAATTGTCATTACCGGAAAAAGAAACGTGGATTGTTTTAGCATGACTCGGAAACCAAACTCCAGATCTGTCAGTGGACGTTTTCGATGTCGTTGAGGTTGAAGAAAGCAAGACTATCCCGGTCAAAAGTCAAAGACATGTTGATCTTGTTATTCGATGTGTAATAGTTTGTTTTCTAGCAAAGGTTTGTGTTCGTAGTTGTGGGTTTTCGATTTGTAAAGGTCCATATGTTGCATATTGACCCCGGCCGAGCTGTCAAAATAGGAAATGCGCCTGTGTAAATAACAGGTGCATCCGGTCGAAGGTTTCAAGGGGATAACCCTGACTGTTGATAGGTTGAATTGAGTGGTCGTAAAACAATAATATAACTCGGTGCACAGGAAGTTCGAGTTAGTTGGAGAGAAGATGCTGAAATGAGAACATGTCCCAGAGAGGCTGGGCCCCCAGGCCCCCAGTTGTGCAGCCCAGGAGAACGGGAAAGAAACCCTGTTATGGCCATAAGAGTGGGGGTCAATACGTTGCAGTTCTGTTCAGTCTCCAACTCACCTCTCACACAGTAAAACCTTTAGTAACCCTTTCGAACCCTTTCAAATAATGTGAGGGGTATATTTTTCTAAAGAACTGTGTCTTCGCTCGTCCTTATTGCGTTGAATATGTTTCTGCATGTATTATGTGGCTATACAACACATACCTTGTTTTGTGTGCGCATGTCAACGCATGTCATAATAAGAATCGACAAGTTTGTTTTAAAATCAGCTGTAAGCAAAATATCAATATAAACAGTTTGGTAGATATCAGCTATTATTTAACAATGATGAGTTCCTAAAAAGTTAAAGAATAATTTGAAGAAAATAAATCAGGCGATATCAAAGACATAGGCAGTTGAGTCGTTGCTGGAGTCAGAGTAAGAACAGACGGGGGTTTGAGACGACAGTCAACAGACAACAAAGAGGATTCGGGACAGCTGACGACGCGTACACTCGAGAATCGGCCGGGTCCGAGAATAATCATAATAACTATGTCTTTGGCTATATTTTCGCCTCGCACTCCTTATTCTAGGTGTATATCTAATAGGCTGTAGTAGTTTCTATAATCTGTCTTTCATTGGAATCATTTTGAGATGAGGCTTCTTAATCTGAGAATTAATTTTTATTTATTGCGGACTTTTTGTCCTCATCTTGGTAGGGTTTTTTTTGTGTTGTTTCATCTTGGTTTCGGCCAAATTTCACCTCTGGCCTTCTTCAGGTGATTTTACCGCGACCTCGGATAGGAATGATGAGTCTTGAAACCGTATCCTCAGTAATTACTGCCTTCCATAGTTGTTGTCTATCGCACCACGTTTTTGGCCAAGTAAACCTCTTAAAGACAATTACAAAAATTCGGTACGGACCCGACTATGGAAGACCAGTGAAGGATTTATAAGACCAGAAAATCGATCATAAATCGCCTTTCGGGGACCGCGGCGCAGCGGATAGAGACGTTGAGTCTCTACGGTTCCAGGTAAGCATTATCAGAAGATAGCGGTTTCAATCCTACCCAAGCCGGCTAGAGGTTTACTTGGTTCAATCTGTTTTTCTACATATAAGCAGTTCTATTTCAAACAATTCAGGTCAGCATAAGTACGCTGTTTAACTGCGAAAAACATTTCTATTTCAAGCAATTAGTCAAACAGGTCTAATTAAAACAATTCAGTTTAGCATACAAAAGCAGTTCCATTCAAAACAATTCAGTTTTACATCAGTACGCAGTTTAAATGTCAAAACAGGAAAAACAGAAACAACAAATACACCCTACATAATACGTCAAATAGAAATGGACAACATCTAACAGATTTCATGATAGAAAATAGATTAACATGCCTCAATACAAACTACCAAAAAAGGGAGGGCAAATTATGGACCTACACGTACGCGAACAATAGTAAAGCACAGATAGACTACGTCTTTATAAACGAGCAATGGAAATATAGCGCGATGAATTGCGAGGCATACTCCTCTTTCGAGGGTGTGTCCTCCGATCTTCGAATAGTCCCGTTAAAAATACAACTAAGCCTACGAAAAACGCCACAAAAACAGCTACTACGAAACACTATGACTGGACCCTTCTTAACAACAGAGATATTAGAGATAAATATGTATTAAAATTAAGAAACAGATACGAAACACTACAAGAGAAGACAGAAAAAGGTACCCCAAATGACGAATATGAGAATTTCGTTAACACACACCTCGAGGCGGCATCGAAGTGTATTCCAACAAAATCTAGAACTAAATATAGAGTCCCATGGGAAACGTTAGCGGTTAGAGAAAAACGGGCACTCGTGAAAACTGCCTGCAAAAGCTATCGGAAGAACCCAACAGTTACAAACGCCCGAAAACTAAAAAAGGCACAATTATCAATTCGCAGGCATATATCTAAAAAAAACAGACGGAATACGTACAAAACCAGATAGATAAAATTAGAGACTCGGTGGAAGATAGGCAATCTAGGATAGCCTGGCAAACAATAAACGAAGTAAGTAGAAGAAAGAGCACATCCAAAGCAATATTGAAAGCGGCAAACCAACAAGAAAGAATAAAACTGTGGAAACAGCATTTCGAAAATCTACTAGGTAACCCACCGAAAGTTACGCAGGAACCGATCAACAGAATTATCAGTAAGCAATTGGACATTAAACTAGGTCCGTTTACCCAGGAAGAACTCGACTCGGTTCTTAAAAAAATTAAAAATAGGAAAGCTGCAGGGCTTGAGGAGATTCCACCAGAAGTATGGAAGACTAGACAATTCGATGACATACTGCTCCGACACTGCAACGCAGTCTACAATCAAAATCCAATAGACATATGGATGAAGGGATGCATCCTCCCCTTCCCTAAAAAGGGGGACCTCGGATTAGCCAAGAACTACTGAGGTATAACACTTACATCCATAGTAGCCAAAATTTACAATGCCCTACTACGAAACCGCATAGAACCCAAAATCGACAACATCCTTTGGAAAAACGAAAATGGCTTCCGAAGAAATAGATCCCCAACCTCACAAATATTGACCATCCGTAGAATCCTTGAAGGCGCACGGGCAAAAAAACCTACAGGCGACGTTACTATTTGTCGACTTTACCAAGGCCTTCGATTCCATTCACAAGGAGAAGGTGGAACAAATCCTACGGCCTACCAAAAGAAACCGTAGTAGCAATAACGATTCTCTACGGAAACATCAAAGTGAAAGTACGTTCATAGGATGGAGACAGAATACTTCGACATTGTAGAAGGAGTAGTACAAGGGGACACGCTAGCCCCATACCTCTTAATCATCTGTCTAGACTACGTGCTTAGAACTTCGATTGATAAAATTTTTCGTGCTGACAAAGAAAAGAAGCAGAAGGTACCCCGCAAAAACAATTACCGACAGCGACTACGCCGATGACATAACGTTACTGGCGAATACACCCAACTAAGCCGAAACACTTCTGTATAGTTTGGAACGAGCCGCCGCAGGCATTGGTCTCCATGTCAATGCACACAAAACTGAATATATTTGCTTTAATCAAACAGGTGACATCTCCACACCAGACGGAACCTCTCTGAAACTGGTAGACAAATTCACCTACCTAGGAAGCAGCGTCTCATCAACCGAAAAAGACATCGACATAGGCTAACGAAGGCATGGACAGCTATAGATAGGCTTTCGATCATATGGTAATCAGACCTGACCGATAAAATGAAACGCAGTTTCTTCCAGGCAGTGGTCGTGTCGATACTGCTATATGGATGCACTACTAGGACACTAACTAAACGGCTGGAGAAGAAGCTAGACGGCAATTACCCAAGAATGTTGAGAGCAATATTGAACAAGTTCTAGCAGCAACACCCCACAAGACACCAACTATACGGCCACCTGCCTCCCATCACGAAAACTATCCAAGCTAGACGAGCCAGACATGCAGGACACGGGATATCCGTGCTGGTGGCACGACATGATGATGATGATGAATATTAATATATACGTTACTATATCCATTATTGCTGAAAGAATTGGAAAATAAATTCTTCCTAAATTGTTATAAAAATAAGTATTTTATAGATTACGTGGTGCCTTCAATAAGATTCCAGACTTTTTTTGTATAGGCTTCTAAACTTCTCGTAGTCTCTTGAAAATTCAGTATGTTATTGCTATACATGTTATGAGATGACTGACTAATTTTTATGATTTCAGGTTGAAATGAACAGCAACAGCACGAATTGAAATACACCCTACTAAAGCCTGATTGTCACAGCTGGTGAATTTCAAACCTCCAATCTGACGCTTTAGAAGAACGATATGCAATAAAATTCAATTTTAAATTTGGAAAAAATGCCACAAAAACGTATGGAATGCCTCAGACTGCGTTTGGGCCATCTTGCATGAATCGAGCATCAATTTTGGGGGGGCATAAGAGATTTAAGGAAGGCAGGGAGTCTGTGAGGGATGATGAGCGGTATGGGCGAAGTAAGGAAGTCAATGCATCAGAGTTGATTGACCAAAGTGTTAAGGTTAGGGGTAGGGTTACTATGTTGAGGTTTTAAGGGAGTTCAGCAAGAGATTCCGTCGAAAGAGCCCAGCATTCTTCAAATCGGGTCTGTCGCATTTCCACCAGGATAATGCACCAGCCCACAACTCCATTCATGTCACAGACTATTTGACCAAGATGGGCTTTAACAAGTTATTACAAAAATATTATAAAAATAACCCAAAATATCATTATAAAATAATCATATTATAAATCACTATTTAAATTATTGTTAAGATATCATCATATAAATTACTTTAGAGATCATTACAAGAAAAATTATTATGCATATTACATGATAAATGATTTTGACAAATTATATAAATTGCTGTATAAATTATTATTGAAATAATTATGTAAATCACTATATAGATTATCATAAAATCTATTGATTATTAGTCAAATAATTATAAAAACCTTATAAAAATCACTATTTAAATTATAATGAAAACAATAATCAAATGAATTGCGACACAATTTATTTAAAAATCAATTAATATATATTACCGTAAAAATCATTGTTAAATATAGATTATTGTATAATTTATCATTAAAATAATTAAAATAATTTAAACTGTGTACTAAACTGAATTATTGAAATAGAACTGTCTTTACATATAACTGTGTAAACAAAAACTGTACTTATGCTTAACTGAATTGTTTCAAATAAAACTGTCTATATGCAGAAAATGGATTTGGCATTAAATAACCTCCACTAGTTTATATGCCATAAAACCAAACCAAAGTTGGCGGCCGTAGTCTAGGGCTACCCAAAGGCTCCCCTTTCAATAGCTACAACACCGATGTGTAGGAGAGGGCGCTATTCCCTTCCCTGGATTGCTCCACTTTACCCTTAATACGTACCTTATAGTGCTGAGTAAAGTAAAGGAAAGTAAACTCCTCAAATGTCAACCTCTTGCACAATTCCCAGTGAATCACTGTTCCCACCCACTAGTGCATTGTCTTGTACGTCTTTTGAGCTAGTTTGATGTATCGCTTACTGAGGGATCAATTATTTACTTTAAACCAGACATTTGCTTGCTTAAAAAGACGAACTCCTGTATTGAGCAACATAGGACTTGACATGCTGTCAAGCAAACCAATTTTAGTAAGGAAGTAATTAAAGGATCAGTACCCATATTACCTCATCTCATATTCTTTTCGTATCTTTTCTACATTTATTTTTTTTCTTAACACATTTCACCTTTTTTGTGACTAATCATTTGCGATTACCCTTTAATTGAAAACAAGGTAAAATAAAATAAAACAAATTGAAATTTTTTGCAAGAATGATTGACTACGATGAAACCACTAAATTTGTTTCTGAAAATGGACTTTGTAAATAATTCATAATGCCTGTTTTCAAATAGAATTAAATACGTCACTTGATTGGCAGCTTATTAGAGACTCTTCCTTCTCACACATTAATGGCCGACTCCCATGATGAATTGCAGAAAACGATATTGACACGAGAGAATGAGGTAAATGGTAATTCAAGTACTAAATAAAATATAGAATCAGCCGAAAGGCAATAAACAATTTTTAGAATCAGATATTGAAAAGAAAAAGAAAAGATTGATAGCGTAAAATAGAATATATTCGAATCATGGAACGTCACTAATTTGAGTGTGGCCTGGTCAAGTAGAACTCCAGAATACACCGACTGCGTCTCGGCAGAAGAGTAAGGCTACACACAAAAGTGCCCAGGATATGAGACTAAACAATCTAATGGTGAGGCTAAGGTATTGAAGGAAATTTAGGGAATGCGGAGTACCCCTTTAATGCTATTGATCCCTGATCAGCTCTGGCCCAGAGTGATAGCGCCTGATATAGTCCTATCTTTTGGTTAAATAGAACTAAACAGTATCATCATCATGTCGCACCACAAGCGCGAATCTCCCTGACTTTCTCTATCGTCCATCGCTCCCGGTAGGTCTTCAAGGCTACATTCTGTATCGGCACAGAGCTGTTGTATATAGGTTCTAGCTGGTCATCCTGCCTTTACAATTCCATGTGAAGGGGTCCACAGGAGTGTGTCACTTATGATTTTGTCCCTACTTCTCTAACAGTGTCCTGCATGTCTTGTTCGTCTAACTTGGATAGTTTTCGTGATGGGTAGTAGGTGGCCGTACAGCTGCTGTTTTGTTGGGTGCTGCCTCCCGGAATTGTTCAATATTGCTCGGAGTATTTTTGCGTAGTTGCCGTCAAGTTTTTTCTCCATAGGTTTAGTTAGCGTCTATGTAGTGCATCCATACATTGAAAGAGAACTGTTTTTGACATTTACGCTGTGTCTGTATGCTAAACTAAATTGTTTAAAATAGAACTGTTTTTAACATTTTAACTGTGTACTTATGTCAAATTGAATTGTTTGAAGTATTAAAATTATACAAGTATAAAATTGGATTTGACATTAAATAACCTACAATGGTTGATGTGCCATCAAACCAAACATGAACAAAATGACCTAATTCTGTGTTACATGACCTGAAAATGGTTGATACACCGTAAACCAACCAACCAGCCAACTAATTTGAGTGACACGCTTACCGTAATGGTTATAGTCGTACAAAGTGGAATCAGTGACCGAAGTTCAAATCCTTGAAGAGGTTCTTTATGTTTTACTTCGCGCTTATGCCCGTGGGAAAGGCATCTGTTATCCTTCCATCTATGGTTAGACTAAAGTAGGCAAGTTTCTTTAGCCTTGGTAAGGTAAGCAGTTTAGGAGATGGAAAACGCTGAAATTGGACCAATAGTACCCTGCTTAAAAACTGACATTGTGTTGCGTCCTGCCCAAGATGGCTTCGTTAGAAATATACAAAGAGGGCTTTTTCGGCTGGATATGGCCCCCAGTCTAAAGAAGAAAAACCCTTCATTTACGCCAGCGAAACACGGCTGAAAAATTGAGCCCTTATATTCCTTCTTGCTCCTGATGGAAATCTTGATTGAGTCAAAAAATTTTTGAAGTACAATTTTTTAAAGTACAACAATGATTTGAAGCACAATCATTTTTTAAGTACAACCATTTTTAAAGCACAAGTTTTTGAAGTACAACCATTTTTAACGTACTACAATTAAAAAAAATACAACAATTTTTTGAAGTATATCAATTTTTTAAAGTACAATTTTTTGAAGTACAACAATTTTTTGAAGTACAACGATTTTTTGAAACACAACAATTATTTAAAGCACAAGTTTTTGAAGTACAACAATTTTTTAAAGGTCAATTTTTGGAAGAACAACAATTTTTTAAAAGTACAACAACCTTTTAAAGCAGAAGTTTTTGAAGTACAATCATTTTTTAAAGTACAGCAATTTTTAAAGTGAAGTCTCTTCTAAAACAAAGAAATATGAAGAGACAAATATTCAAAAATAAGTTAAAGAAACTAGACGGCAATTACACAAGGATGTTGAGAGCAATATTGAACAAGTCTCGGCGACAACACCCACGAGACACCAACTATACGGCCACTTGCCTCCCATCACGAAAACTATACAAGTTAGACGAACCAGACACGCAGGACACTGCTGGAGAAGCAAGGACGAGCTCATAAGTGATGTACTCCTATGGACCCCGCATATGGCCAAGCAAAAGCAGGACGACCAGCTCCAACTTACATACAGCAGCTATGTGAGGACAAAGGATGTAACCCTGAAGACCTGCCAGAGGCGATGAATGATAGGGAGAAGTGGCGAGAGAGGGTCAGGGATATCCGTGCTAGCGGCACGACATGATGATCATGATGATGTATGAATTATCTAATTTTTGTTTGCAGTATTTCATTTTTATTTTTAATTACAGTTTCAATGATGTAGAGTTTAGTAATAACTAAGATCTAACAACGTCCGTTTTGATTGCATAATGTTCCTCAAGAAATAAAAATATCCTGGTATCTTTGATTTAGAAGAAAATCAACTTTAAAAATCGTTAAGGTCTACTTATTTATTGACGATAGTGAAGTACCTGATAATATCCATTTTGATACTTCACTTAAAAATTAGCTTTGTGTCACGCACTGCCCATGGTAGAGGGGTTGGAAAAATGCATGCAGTTCGCTGATAGATAAGTACGTTGAGTTTTTTGCATTTTGCCTCTCCATCCGTCGATTAACCACCACAGATATCGCAGTCGTCTGTGACTTAGCTACAAATATATAAAAGTAAAGTTGGCGACTTTAGTCAAGGGTGACCCGAAGGCTCCTTTTTAAATAGTTACTTCACCGAGGTGTTGGGGAGGGCGCTACTCCATTCCCTATATTTCTCCACCTTACTCTTGATCTGTACCTTATAATGCTGAGTGTTAAGCAAGGACGTATAAAGTACCATTTTTTGGTGGAGGTGCCCGTGGTATAATGGTTATCGTCGTAGGAAATGACATGGCGACGCGAGTTCAAATCCTGGACGAGACTGATAGCATTTCACATAGCACTAATACCCTTGAGAAAGGTATGAATCCAATTATTCTCCCTCCAGCTATGGGTAAATAGTAGGGCAGACTAGGTTCTTCAGCCTTGGTGAGGCAACTAGTTCAGGGGAAGGAAAACTCTGAATTCAAACCTTTTAAACTCCGCTGAAAAAAATTGACCTTGAGGCATATCCTGCCCGAGCGGAGGGGTTGGTAAATATGATAAAGTACTATTTTTTGAGTTTTTGGTATGACTCGACCTGGGATGGAACCCTGGTCTCCCGGATAGTTTGATAGATATAATATATGGATTGGTAAACTTTACTTTAATTTTTGATTAGGGGGAGTCCCGTTGCAGGGGGGCTAAAATACTGGACTGCGACATCGTGGTAACTAGGTTCAAACTCCGCTTGCGCTATTATGTTCACTTTCGAACAAATATCCTGGGGAAAGATATGAACCTCCATATTCGCTTGTTACGGGTTAAAGTTGGCAACTGTTGTCGAGGGCGACCAGAAGGCTCACTTTTCAGTAGCTACTACACCGAGGTGTCGGGGAGGGCGCTACTCTTTTCCCTGGATTGCTCCACTTTACCCCTGATACGTACCTAATATTGCTGACTGTTAAGCAAGGAGGTATCAAGAACCATTTTTTAAGTCTTTGGTATGACTCGACCTGGGATTGAACCCAGGTCTTCCAGGCCATTGGCGAACACTCTTATTACTGTTCTTCTACAAGGACAGCATCATCATGAAATTACCCAAGAAGCTTGATATGCCATTAAACAAAGAAACCAAAGCATCTAAAAGAAGACTTTCTAGCGCCAAATCTTAAACCAACACAAATAATCTAGAAGAATAACATGGGCCTCTATGGCGTTTGCGTCGGTCGGGAGCTTATTAATTTCAGTCACCTAGTCACTGGGGGACGCCTCAAGACTAAGTTCATGACTTTGCACTAGAGGCGCCACAATATGAAGAATGCGAAGAGTATCAAGCATTTTTATGCGGGACAAGCATGTCTCGATTCGTGCATGATCCTCACCATAAAATGACCTTGTGTCAAGACCCACCGAGTTTGAGGTCGGGTAAATTTCAACAATCTAGAAGAACTGAAAGCCAAAGTGACCAGGAGAATACCATGATTTTTATGCATACTTGGTACAACGCAAGGAAGGAGCTCTCTTTTCTTTTAAGTGGCTAGCCTCTGATGTGAGTGGACCAGTTCACATACCTTGAAAGCAGTATCTCGTCTTCTGAAAGTAATCTCAGTAAACACTAAGGCCTGATTTCTTCAGGCTGTGAATGTGTCAATACTACAGTATGGATGCACCACCTGGACTTTTCAGAAACAGATATAGAAAAAAATAGATACTCAGATAGAGAAAAAGATAGATACTCAGGAGTGCTACCAACTCTTTTGATCAAATCATGGACGACCACCTCACAAAAAGCAGCTGTAAGGCCACTTTCTTCCTATCTCACAACTCATCTAAGTATGCGAGGCATTGCTGGAGAATTAAGGACGTTATCTTATGGATTACTGCACATAGACGCACCAGTGTTAGTCAACCAGAAAAGACTTACATGCATCCGCATTACGCGGACACTGGAGGTAGTCTAGAGGACCCGCCAGAAGCGGTGGACGATAGGAACGAATGGTGAAAGTGGGAGAGAGAGAGAGTCAGGGAACTTCGTGTTGTCATTGTGACTTGATGATGATGATGATGATGATGGGATTTTTGTCAAAAACTTAACATCCATTACTGGAAAACGATAGCAGCTTTCTGTGGAATTGGTCAGCCATGATTGCTGCATCACGGAGCCCATGTTTCACGCTTAACTGGAACGAATCAGCAATTCAGTTGGACACAAATTACCCGAATGATGTGATTGCATCAAAATGCCTGCGATTAATTCAAGTGACTGTGAGCGGAGACTGCATATGGCGAAAATGAGTGAAGTAGTGGTTCGTTAAAGTTTATGTAAATAGATCATTGAACTGGCGGAGTATATTAGGGTCCAAATCTTGAAGTAAAAGGAGCTAAACAAAGTTAGAAGCAGTCATGTGCAACAAAGTAAATTACGTAACAATGCCTATAAATAATACGGATTCGTCATAAAAATGTTTCGTATAACATGTTTTGGCAAATGCACCCGCCCAAGCCGAAACCCTGCTACATAGTCTGGAACGAGCAGCTGCAAGATTAGGCCTCCATGCCAATGTACAAAAAACGGAATATATGTGCTTTAATCAAACATGCGACATCTCCACACTAAACGGTAGCTCTCTGAAACTAGTTGACAAGTTCACCAACTTGGGAAGCAGTGTCTCATCAAACGAAACAGACATCGACACGCGTCTAGCAAAGGCATGGACAGCTATCGATAGACTATCGGTCAGACCTGACAGATAAAATGAAAAGCATTTTTTTTCCAAGCAGCGGTCGCGCGATACTGCTATATGGATGCACTACATGGACGCTAACAAAACGGATGGAGAAAAAGCTTGACGGTAACAACATAAGAATGCTGCGAGCAATATTGAATAAGTCCTTGAGGCAACACCCCATAAAGCAGCAGCAATACGGCCACCTACCACCCATCATGAAAACTATCAAAATTAGACGAACAAGATATGCGGGACACTGCTGGAGAGGTAGGGACGAGCTCATAAGTGACATACTCCTGTGGACCCCTTTACATAGAATTTCAAAGGCAGGGCGACCAGCTCGAACCTACATACAGCTGCTCTGTGCCGATACGGGATGTAACCCTGAAGACCTGCCGGAAGCGATGAATGATAGGGAGGGGTGGCGATAGAGGGCCAGGGATATCCGTGCTGATGGCATGACAAGATGATGATGATAATATGTACCGCTGACTTAGGACGAAATTCAGTAAGAAAATTGTTTAGTATAATACGCCCTAACTTTAAAGAATTTATTGCATTAGCAGGGGCAGACTCTAAAAACCGGGGCTGTATTATAAGTCATCATCAAGTCGCGCTAAAATCACGGGTTTCCCTGACTCTCTCTACCTATCCGTCCCTATCATCCATCGTTCCCAGCATGTCTTCAAAACTGCATATTGTCTTCGCACAGAGCTGCGGTAGGTAAGTTCTTGCTGGTCGGCCAACACTGGCAGGTCCATAGGTAGGGTTCGATTAAAGAACATTAATCATGAGTTCTCCAGCAGTGTCTTGCATATCTCGTTCGTCTTACTTGGATGGATTGTGAGATGAGAGGTAAGTGGCCGTGCAGGGATCCATAGAAGAACGTCACTTATGAGTTCGTCCTTGCTTCTCCAGCAGTGTCTTGCATATCTCGTTCGTCTTACTTTGATAGACTGCGGAATCTCAGTAGGCGAGTTCGATCTCAGGTTGCACTATTACGTTCACTTTCGGACAAATACCCTTGGGAAAGGTATGAACGCCCTTATCCTCCCATGTATGGGTTAAATAGTACCACTACTGTCCTTCTGAAAGTACTGGCATTAAATAACCCGAGAAGTTTGATATGCCTTTAAAATAACGAACTAACTTACATAGATGGTTTTAGAGATAGGAGGTAAGTGGTCGTAAAGCTGTTGTTTCGCGTGGTGTTGGTTCCCCGATTTGTTTAAAATAACCAGTAGCATTCTTGTGTTGTTGCCATCAAGCATTTTCTCTATGCGTTTTGTTAGCGTCCATGTGGTGCATCTATATTATAGTATTGACACAGCCACGACTTTTAAAAAATCCGGTTTTATTTTATCGTATAAATCAGATTTCCATATGATTGAAAATTTCTTGATACCGGTTCATGCCTTCAACAGGCATATATTCACATCAGTTTCAGTAGATGAGATATTACTGCCGAGGTATTCAATATATATATATATATATATATATATATATATATATATACCGGTTTGATTAAATGATACCCATATGTTGTCTATATAATTTTATCTGGATCCTTTCAAGTTCCCTGGTACGTTCTTTGGTTTTAAGTTGGAATTGGTTGATAAATTTATCGAAATTCTCCTGAACACTTTTGGACCCTTCAGAGGCTATCATCAGAGGTTTTGTTAATGTAAAGAATTTTTTTTTAATTGCAAATACCTTACATAAACGTATTGTTGGATCAAACTGAGATTCTAAAGGCATCAGATTTAAAAACCAAAACGCTATCAACGGAAAAAGAATATCTTATCGAGAGAAATAGAATGTTTTAAAAACTTTCTATCTTTTTCATTTCGTAAATAACTCATGCGAAAAACAAAAACAAAAAAGAAAAAGAAAAAACTAAAGGCATTTCAAAACATTCTCACTATTTTTTAATTTTAATTCAATTAATTATAGGCTAAACACTAGAAACAACACCCCATAAAAACAGCATCTGTACGGCCACTTTCTTCCCATCTTGCAAACCATGGAAGTAATACGAACAAGATATGCTGGCATCTGATGGTGAAGTAGGGTCGAATTCATAAGCAACGTTCTATTATAGACTTCTACACATGGATGAGTCCCTGTTAGCTGACCAGCAAAAACCTGCATATATCAGCTATTTACGGACACTGGATGGAGTCTAGAAGGCCGGCTAGGAGTGATATCCGATAGAGATGGAAGGGGAAAAAGAATCATTGAAGTCTATGCTAATTAGATAGCTAGATAGCGAGCTAGATTGATTGATAGATAGATGAAAACGGACTGGGATAGATAGTTTTTAACTATGAATAAACTGGGATAGACATTTAAAGACATATATATATATATATATATATATATATAGAGAGAGAGAGATAGATAGATAGATAGATAGATAGATAGATATAAACATACTGTAATCGATGAAAAAGAAAACTCTGAATTCAAACCTGTTAAACTTCGCTTAAAAATTGACCTGATGTCATATCCTGGCCGAGCGGAGGGGTCGGTAAAAAAAAAGAAAGAAAAAAAAAGTGAGGTGCCCGTGGTGTAATGGTTATCGTCGTGGGAAATGGACACGGCTACACGAGTTCAAATCCTGGACGTGACTGATTGCATTTCACATAGCACTAATACCCTTGAGAAAGGTATGAATCCAATTATTCTCCCTCCAGCTATGGGTAAATAGTAGGGCAGACTAGGTTCTTCAGCCTTGGTGAGGCAACTAGTCTCGGAAAAGGAAAACTCTGAATTCCAACCTGTTAAACCCCGCTTAAAAATTGACCTTGTGTCATATCCTGCCCGAGCGGAGGGGGTGGTAAATATAATAAACATACTGTAATCGATAGTTAGATAGGAACACACTAAAATGGATAGATAAATAGATAGACTGGGATATAGATATCTTACATATAAATGAACTGGTTTAGACATACAGAAACAAGGATATATATATATATATATATATATATATATATACTAATCTACTATCTACCAGCATTCACTGTTACCAGAAAAAAAGAAAAAAAATCCCGCCAGGAACAAGAGATAAAAATATCTCGAATCACCGGCCGGGGGAAAAAGAAAAAATATCATAGAACAAAAAGAAAGAAAAGACCAACCCCATCACACCAGTTGAAAAAAATCAAGAGATAGGCAGTCAGTTAGTCAAAAGAAAAATAAAACCCACCGTCAACGCTGCAATGCTACAATTACAAGAGTGCTCAACACGAGTGGAGCCAATTACAAAATTAACTTAAATCGCGAGTCGGAATTCTCCTACTAAAGTTTCACCTTAACGGATCATCAGGAAGTCTCATATCGGTATGAGACTCCCTGATGATCCTTATATATATATATATATATATATATATATATATATATTAGTTTTTATATATTTTCAATAACATGAATACTTATCAGCGACCCCTGGTTTCTTGCGCGTCAAAATACGGTAATCATCAGGCAGATTTTTGGTCTACCACGAACCCAACGAGTGAGATAATGACAACCATAAACTGTCGTAATATACGAGGATCATTAAATAAGTTTTCAGACTTTTTTCGTAAGGGCACTTTTATGAAAAGTACACTCATGAAACTCTAGCCCCCTTGGAAATAATCTCCTCCGGCAGCAATGCACTTGTTGTACCGTTCCAACAACTTCTGGAAAGCCCCATGTGAGCGTGTCAATGACCCTCGTCACAGCCTCTTTCATCTTCTCAATTGTCTCATAACGACATCCTCTGAGCTTAGGGAATGACCGAAAGTCACAGGGAGCAAGGTCTTGACTATAGGGAGAGTGAGGAACTGTCTAGATGCCCATCTTGGTCAAATAGTCTGTGACAAGGATGGAATTGATGACTGGTACATTGTTCAGGTGGAAATGCCACTGGCCCGATTTGAAGAGTACTGGCCTCTCCCGACCAAATCTCTTCCTGAATTCTTTTAAAACCTCAATATAGTAACCCTAACAGTAACCCTTTGGCTAATCAACTCTGGTGTATTGACTTCCTTACTCCTCCCACACCTCTCATCATCCCCCACAGACTCCCTGCCTTCCTTGAATCTCTTTTGCCACTCAAAAACCGATGCTCGATTCATGCAAGATGCTCAAAAGCAGTCCGAAGCATTCCATAGGTTTCTGTGGCATTTTTTCCAAGTTTAAAACAGAATCTTATTGCATATTGTTTTTCTAAAGTGTCCTCACGTCCAGATTGCATTTTTGAAATTCACTGGCTGTGACAATCAGGTTTTTTGTAGGGTGTATTCCAATTCCTACTGTAGCTGTTCGTTTGAACATGAAATCCTAAAAATTGGTCAGTCATCTCATAACATGTATAGCAATAACATACTTAATTTTCAAGAGTCTACGACAATTTTAAATGCCTGCACAAAAAAGTCTGGAACCTTATTGAAGGCACCACGTATATATATATATATATATATATGTATATGAGAGAGAGAGAGAGAGAGAGAGAGAGAGAGAGAGAGAGATGAAAACATACTAAAATAGATAAATAAATAGATAGATAGAAATGAGTGAGATAGATTTAAACAAAGGAAGATAGATACATAGATAGATAAAACAGACTGAGATCGATCGATAGACAGATAGCATTCAAAGATGAACTTTCTGCTGCAAGATATTGTAAACGTCTTGAGTCACGAAAAGGACAAAGGTTAAAAGCTTTAATGTCACTTATTAAATGAACAATCACCAAACGTAATGCTTATTTTTGCAATCATTTTGAAAATGATGTTGGTCTTTACCATAAAATATCAAATGAAGGTAAAACTGACACGCTCGGTGGTGCATAATCAAAAATTTGATTTAAAAAATAGAGTTATTTGATATTTCGATGTTTTATCTTTATCATCACTCACAGGATGAAGGTATTTTCATACTGTCAATGTGGCCTAGAATTTACTGATCTCATTTCCGACAGAGAAGGAAGACACCCCACGATGGGTGTCCTGGTTGGTTGGTTGGTTGGTTGGTTTTAGAGCATATCAACCCTTGTAGGTTATTTAAAGCCAAATCCTGTTTAGACATATGCATATATTATACATGGTTGATTGGATTTTATGGAATATCAACCCTTGTAGGTTATTTAAAGCCAAATCCTGTTTATACATACGCATATATCATATATGGTTGGTTGGTTGGATTTTATGGAATATAAACCCTTGTAGGTTATTTAAAGCGAAAACCTATTTATACAGCGAAAACCTGTTTATACATATACATATATTATATATGGTTGTTTGGTTGGATTTTATGGAATATCAACCATTTTAGGTTTTTTTAAAGCCAAATCCTGTTTATACATACGCATATATTATATATGGTTGGTCGGTTGGATTCTTTGGAATATCAACCCTTGTAGGTTATTCAAAGCGAAAACCTGTTTATATATATATATATATATATATATATATATATATATATATATACATATATATATATATATATATATATATATATATATATATATATATATCGTTGGTTGGTTGGATTTTATGGAATATCAACCCTTGTAGGTTATTTAAAGCGAAAACCTGTTTATACATATATTATATATGATTGTTTAGTTGGATTTTATGGAATATCAACCCTCGTAGGTTATTTAAAGCAAAATCCTGTTTATACATATAAATATATCATATATGGTTGGTTGGTTGGGTATTATGGAATATCAACCCTTGTAGGTTATTTAAAGCAAAAACATGTTTATACATACACATATATTACATATGATTTGTGGTTTGGATTTTATGGAATATCAACCGTTGTAGGTTATTTAAAGCCAAATAATGTTTATACATACACATATAGATTAGATATATAAGATTTGTAAACGATAATTTGTAAGTAACATTTGGAACAAACCAGAGTGAACCTAACCTTATAATTCAATTCAATATTACCCATTTGTTTGTGCACGACTAAATAGTTTAAAGTGTTGATATCTAGTACTAATAATTTATTTTCTATTAATACATTTTTTGCATTCAGTTAAGCAATTCAATTTCGTAGAAGTCATTTGTTTGCACTCAGTTTAAATCATATTTACCAACCCCTCCACTCGGGCAGGAATTGATACAAGGTCAATTTTTTAGGCGGAGTTTGACAGGTTTGAATTCGGAGTTTTCCCTCCTAGACTAGTAGCCTCACCAAGGCTGAAGAACCTAGTCTGTCCTACTATTTACCCATAGCTGGAGGGAGAATAATCAGATTCATACCTTTCCCAAGAGTATTAGTGCTATGTGAAATGCAATCAGTCTCGTCCAGGATTTGAACTCATGTCACCGTTTCCATTTCCTACGACAATAACCATTACACAACGGGTACTCAGTTTAAATGATTGGTTTGGTTTGGTTTCATGCCTTATCGACCATTGTTGCTTATTAAATGTCAAATCCTGTTTTTACATAAATATCAAATATATAGTTTAAAAACACATTTTGTAGATTCACCCAGTTAAATGATCAAACAGTTCTATTTCGAACGATTAAATTTAGCATAAGTCAACAAAGTTAAATCGTTCCAAGTATTGCTATGTACCCCTAACCATTATATTAAAGATCAGATACACTTAAATGACCAAACAGTTCTATTAAAACAATCCCTTTTAGGATTTGTTTTCAATCAGTTTAAATGTCAAACAGTTGTATTTGAACCATTGATAGGACCCTATCAGGTTCTATCACTCCGGGAAAGAGTGAATCTGAGAGTTATGGCAATGAAGGGGGAATGACGCATTCCCCAAAGCTCCAGTATTACTGGAGCCTCACTTTCAGATTGTTTAGTGTCGTATCCAGGATATCTGAATGAATAAATCTGTCAACTAAACGAACATTTAAAAATATTAATGTTGTAATGAAAATCGCCATGACATTAAATAAAAATATTGCTAACGGATTGTATATCACAATGAATTGACAAAGGAATTACATAAGAAAATATTTTCAATTAACTTCTTTTTGCCCAGTCAGTTGGGGCTGTAGAATACACCGACTGTAAAATCCCTCCAACGAGTGTCCTCAATATATATTCATAAAAATATATCATTGTCGGTCTCTTCATTTGTATACAACATATATATTGTTGAATAGACGACAAATTAAAATATCGGGTAATAAAGAAATTAGTCAAACCTGAATTTTTCCATGCTGTAGTCGTGTCAGTACTACTGTAAAGCTACCCCTCTTGGATGCTTGAAGGGGTAGTTAAATAGGTACTACACAACGATCCTGTATGCTTTTCTGAGGAAATCCTGTAAAAAGCATTTAACAAAACAGTAGTTGTACGGTCATTTACCTCCCATCGCACAAACCATTTAAAGTAAGACAAATAATACATTCAGGGCACTGCTGAAGAAGTAGAGACGAATTCAAAATGACGTTCTTGAATGGACTCCAACAAATGGACATACCAGTGTTAGCCGACCATCCGAATCTTACATTCATCCGCTCTGAGCGGAAACTGGGTGCCGTCAAGAAGACTTAACCAGACTGATGGCTGATAGAGATGGATTGTGAGATAGAGTAAGAGAGAGAGAGAGAGAGAGAGAGAGAGAGAGAGAGAGAGAGAGAGAGTTGAATCTGTACTGTCAGCACGCCTCGATGATGTTTGATGAATTTTGAAATATGTTAATATATCTATGGGAGCACTTATTGATATAATTTTGTCGAATAGTCTACTCCCTCAGCATCCCAAATTCTTAGAATCATCACTCGGTGATTTCTAATAAATTGGATCGCCAGCAGAAGATTACAAGTATCGAAAAGGATATTGAACAGTTGCAAACTATTCTAAAAATAAGGTTGTAAGATGCTCTCATCTTAGCGTTGAGCTATTTTGAATACACCTGCTGGAAGTTCCGAGAATATTGTTGAGAAAGATCGTAAACAGTTGGAAAATGCTTAAAATAATTATATCCTGAAGGTGCTCGCATAGAGGTATTCAGCCATTTTAATACTCCTGTGGAAGATACCAAGAACGCGTTGTGATGGATGGTGAACAGTTGGAAAACGTTTGAAATAATTATATCATAATCTTGCTCCCATAGAAGTGTTAAGATATTTTGAACTATTCTGTATATTGGTTATACAACTAAAACACTTTCATGTAGATTAACTTGCCAGCTGTCTGACAATAGAGCAATAAAAACCTGCATCAATCACCATAAAATGCAAGGCCAGTCTATTCTAAATAACATTAGGAAAGCCTGATGAAAACTAACTTAGAATACAAGGATCAGTCAAAAGTCATGTAATATTTCAGCCTGCCAGGTTGAGTCAAGTTTTGAAATATTTCAGGCTACCAGGTTGAGTCAAGTTTTACAATATTTCAGCTTATCACACTGAGTCAACGTTTGCAATATTTCAGGCGATCAGGCTGAGTCAATAGTTGGTTGAGTCAAAAAATTTAATATATTTCAGGCTACCAGGTTGAGTCAAGTTTTGCTATATTTTGGGCTACCAGGTTGAGTCGAGTTTTACAATATTTCAAGCTACCAGGTTGAGTCGACTTTTACTATATTTCGGGCAACCAGATTGAGTCAAGTTTTACAATATTTTAGCTTATCAGACTGAGTCAACTTTTGCGATATTTCAGGTGATCAGGCTGAGTCAATCGCAGGTTGAGTCAAAAGTATTACAATATTTAGGCTACCAGGTTGAGTCCATTTTTGCTATATTTTAGGCTACCAGGTTGAGTCAAGTTTTAGAATATTTCAGCTTATCAGGCTGAGTCAACTTTTGCGATATTCCAGGCGATCAGGCTGAGTCAATAGCAGGTTGAGTCAAAAATTTTATAATATTTCAGGATAACATATAACAATTCTGACATAAAAAGAAACACCCCACTACAAAATAATCTAAATATCGCTACACACAGACCTCTCTATCGGCGCGACTTAGACTATGTTGACAATGTCCCCTCTGCAGGGGGTAAAGAATTCACCAAAAATGATTGATTGGGTTTTATGGCAAATCATTTTTTGCCAAATCATTGTTATACATATATATTAAACATATGATTTTGTTTGGTTGGGTTTTAAAACATATCAACGATTATAGATCATTTAATGCCATATCCTCTTTGTATATATTGAATATATATAATTTGGTTCGGTTGGGTTTTATGGTATATAAACCACTGTAGGGTAATTAATCCTCTCTATACATATATATCAAATTCATATGATTTGGTTGGATTGGGTTTTATGACATATAAACCATTGTAGGGTATTTAATGACAAACCCTGTTTATACATATATATTAAATATATATGATTTGGTTTGGTTTGGTGTTGTGGTATATCAATCATAGTAGTTTATTTAAAACCGAAACTTCTTCATACATACAAATTAAATATACATGATTCGGTTTGCTTGGGTTTTATACCATATCAACGAATATAGGTTATTTAGTGCCAAATCCTCTCTGTATATATTGGATATATATCATTTCCTTTGGTTGGGTTTTATGGCATATCACCCATGATAGGTTATTTAATGCCAAATCTTCTTTATACATATACATATATACATATATATCAAATACATATGATTTGTTTGTATTGGGTTTTGTAGCATATCAGATATTGTAGGTTATTAAATGCCAAATCCTCTTTATACATATTTATTAAACATAAAAAAGTTTGCTTTGGTTTGTTTTTATGGCATATCAACGTTTGTAGAACATTTAATGCCAACGCCCCTCTCTCTCTATATATATATATGTGTGTGTGTGTGTGTGGATTGATTAGGTTTTATAACATATTAACCATTGTAGGTTATTTAATGTCAAATTCTTTTTATAAAAATATATTAAATATATAGAATTTGGTTTGTTTGTTTTTATGGCATATGAAACGTTGTCGGTTATTTAATGCCTAATCCTTTTTATGCCTGAATATTAAATATCTATGATTTGGATTGGTTGTGTTTTATGTCATATCAACCATCGTAAGTTATTTAATGCCAAATCCTATATATATATATATATATATATATATACATATATATTTACTAATCTAATATCTACCAGTATTCACGGTACCAGAAAAAAAAGCCCTGGCCAGGAACAAGAGATAAAAGTATCTCGAATCACCGCCCAGGGGAAAAAGAAAAAAATTTTGGGTCAAAAAGAAAGAAAAGGCCAACCTCGTCCGACCCCTTGAAAAAAATCAAGGGATACGCAGTCAGTGGTCAAAAGAAAACCAAAAACCCTCCGCGAATCCTGCAATGCTTCAATTACTAAAGTGCTCAACACAATACAATGGAGCCAATTATAAAATTAACCTAAATCGTTAGTCGAAAATCTTCTACTAAAGTTTCACCTTAACGGATCATCGGGAAGCCTAAGTTCGATGTCAAAAACATTTCTATTTCAAACCATTCCCTTTAGCATAAGTATACAGTTTAGTTCTTGTTGACCCAAAGATAGGATAATGTCAGGCGCTATCATTCTGGACCAGCGTGAACCTGGGAGTGATGGCAGTGAAGGAGTATTTCGCATTCTACAAAACTCCAGCATTACAGAAGCCTCACTATCAGATTGTTTAGTGTCATTCCGGACGTTCGTTGGTGGGGTCTTCCCCGCTCTGCAGAGATGCAGTCGGAGTATTCTACTGCCTCAGTCAACTGGGAAATATGCTAACTTGGTGTCTTAGATTCGATCATACACATTTTAATTTAGTATGGTATTTTCCTTTTTCGTAGTTGGTATCTTTAGATTCAGTCGTACACAACTTGGTTCGATAGTGAAATCCCCTGAATAGTAAGTTGGTATTTCTAGAAATGGTCGTACAGTTTGATTCATTAATGTATTCCTCTTTGTGCTGAGTTGGTATATTAGATTCGGTCATACGGTTTGATTCAGTAGCGTATACCGTTTAATAGCCACTTTGTGTCATTAGATTCGATTGTAAAGTGTACGGTTCAGTAGCGTATACCGTTTAATAGCCACTTTGTGTCATTAGATTCGATTGTAAAGTGTACGGTTCAGTAGCGTATACCGTTTAATAGCCACTTTGTGTCATTAGATTCGATTGTAAAGTGTACGGTTCAGTAGCGTATACCGTTTAATAGCCACTTTGTGTCATTAGATTCGATTGTAAAGTGTACGGTTCAGTAGCGTATACCGTTTAATAGCCACTTTGTGTCATTAGATTCGATTGTAAAGTGTACGGTTCAGTAGCGTATACCGTTTAATAGCCACTTTGTGTC
Source organism: Sepioteuthis lessoniana (assembly GCA_963585895.1). NCBI lineage: Eukaryota > Metazoa > Mollusca > Cephalopoda > Myopsida > Loliginidae > Sepioteuthis > Sepioteuthis lessoniana. The sequence continues at coordinate 67,128,350 of OY757931.1, read as the reverse complement.
ATTAGATTCGATTGTAAAGTGTACGGTTCAGTAGCGTATACCGTTTAATAGCCACTTTGTGTCATTAGATTCGATTGAAAATTGTTCGATTCAGTAGCGTATACCGTTTAATAGCCACTTTGTGTCATTAGATTCGATTGTAAAGTGTACGGTTCAGTAGCGTATACCGTTTAATAGCCACTTTGTGTCATTAGATTCGATTGTAAAGTGTACGGTTCAGTAGCGTATACCGTTTAATAGCCACTTTGTGTCATTAGATTCGATTGTTAAGTGTTTGATTCAGTCGCGCATATCATGGTATGACCAACTGGTATTTTTAGAAACGATTTTAAACAAACAAATATTTTGGCAACCAATTGTGACTGGTCGTTTGAGTATAATTTTACCAATTAACATTTCATGTTCTCTTCTTCAGCATCCCCTTCATGGAGAAACGAATGAAGTTTTTTTCTTGGGGACATAACTTCTTTTTTAAATTCTTGGCGGTGCGATATATTCTTGCTTTACCTGTGTGGGCTTCCTTCTTACAGCAGAAATAATTTTCAATCTGCAGCTGAAATGAGAGCATTAAAATTCCAGCGATTAATCCGACACCAACTTTAATTCGATTCGTTAGTGGATCGCATTGATAATTAATCTCCTTCCCGATTAAAGAAATTAGGGAATTTCCTCTCTCAGAAGCAGTGGGATATCTTCTCTTTGCTGGATTGAGGAGCTTTCTTGATAGATATCACTTTCATCGTGGCTGAGTTTTTTTTTATATAAATCATTGATATTTCAGATAGATATCATGCTAGGTACCGTGGTCTTGAGGGCACAACTAATTTTGCTACTCATAAAGAAATAGCGTAGCTCATCCCTCTCCAGGTTTACAGTTGGTTTCAATTTAGAGTTTTCCTTCACCTAAACTAGTTGCCATACCAAGGTTAAACAGCCCAATCTGCCCTACTTTTTACCTAGAGCTGGAAAGAGAAGAGCTGGATTCATAAGTATTATTTCATTTCTTATTTATGAGGATGTAGTCTATCTATGCTTTAGCATTATTTGTGTAGGTGCAGGTCTGTAGTTTTCCTGTTCTTTTCTGAAATTTAGTATGAGGAATGTTAATATATTTTCTACCTTGAAATCTATTAGATGTTCTCCATTTCTGTTTGATGAGTTGTGTAAGCTAAATTTGTTTTTTTTTTTTTTTTACCTATGTGGTCGCTTATGTCTCCACTGATGATGAGAATGTTGCGTTTCAGAATGCTATGAACAAGGGAGCATAGCTGTTATAGAAGGCGATGATGTCCATTTCGTCACTAACATTGGAAGGGCTGTAGCAGGAGATGATTGTTGTGCTGAGGTTGCCAACATCCTAGGTTGTATTCTCTCAATGCTATTTAGTGTTTTTAACGGACATTGGCATAATGGCTAGAGTGTTCACCAATGGCCAGGGAGACCTGGGTTCAATCCCAGGTCGAATAATACCAAAGACTCAAAAACAGCTACTTGATGCCTCCTTGCTTAACACTCAGCATTAAAAGGTAAGAATCAAGGGTAAAATGGAATAACCCAGGGAAAGGAGTAGCGACCTCACCTACACCTTGGTATAGTAGCTATCGAAAAGGGAGCCTTCGGGTCACCCTCGACAAAGGTCGCCAACTTTACTTTAATAATTATATGGTTTCAAGTATTCCTATGTAATACTGATAATTATATGGCTTTGTTATATTTTGACCTTCGGCCCGAGCAAAATGCCATTCAAGGTGATGCACCGGAAGGAAGTGACACATTCCAATGGCAGTTATGTGAGGAAATCGCGTGGGCGGAAATTGGCTGATGAAATGGGACGAGCTAAAAAAATTCCCATGGTACACTCATAGACTGATGCACCGGAAGAGAGTGACCTGTGAACTGCATGGCAGTTATTTCCGCTTGATGACGATTAAACATTCGATTTCAAAGATCGAGTGGGCGTCGAACGATTATATAATTCAGTTGAGTTCGACGAGCCAGTGGAGTTGGAGTTCCAGGCCAGTTGGAGTGAGATGTGGTAGGGAAGGCCACACCTGACCGAGGGGGCCCTCGGGAACCCCTTGGAGTTTGGGGACCTGAGAAGTTGCTGATAAGATGTAGCAGATCACCCAGCAGAGTGAGCCCCTAGGCCTCCGGTTGAGCATCAAGAGAACAAGAAAGACACAACATAACGGCCATAAGAGTGAGGGGTCAAAATATTTCAGTTATGGTCGATCTCCAGCTCCCTCTCACACGCAAACCTTGAACAACCCTTCGAACCCTTGCAATAAAGTGAGAGGTAAATATTATTAAAGAAGTCTTCCCGCGTCTTTATCCTGCGTGCGTCTGTCTTTGTCACAGCGTCTTAATTATTATCTCGTTGTGATGCTGTAGATGAGCATATAACAGCTTCAAGTATTCCTATCTAATACTAATAATTATATGGTTTCAAGTATTCCTATCTACTACTAATAATTATATGGTTACAAGTAATCCTATCTAATACTAATAATTATATGGTTTCGAGTAATTATTTCTATTTAATAATAATTCATTGTTTGCATCGTTATATGGATAAAAATTATTTGCACAGAGAAATTTAGTATCATGTATTTTTATCTTATACAAATAATTTTTAAACAAATGTATTTGTCCTATAGATTGGACCCTAACAAGTGCTACCACTCTAAGTCAAATTGGACCTGGGAGTAATGGCAGTTAAGAGCCCTTTGACGCTCCCCAAGTTTCCAGCATAGGAGCTTCACCACCAAATGCAGTCTAGTGTTGTATCCAAAACTCTGATTACTCATTGTGTAATGGCTAACGTACTGGACTGCGAACTCGATTTAGGAGAGTTCGAACTCTAGTCGTGTGATTATGTTCACTTTCAGACGAATGCACTTGACAAAATTAGGAAATCCCTTATCACCCCGGCTATGAGTATCACTAGTTGTTTGCAAACAAGTGATCAAAATTACATTGAATTATTAGTATTACATAAGAATACTTGAAATCATATTTCTATGTGTTAATGAGTAAATAATGTCAAATAGAATTATTTATGTTAGATAGCAATACTTGCAACCATTTAGTGTTCTGGGTTTGACATTAAACTGCATCTGATGGTAAGACTCCAGTTTTGGACCTTTAGGGAATGTGGAGTACTCCTTCATTGCTATTACTCCCAGATCCACGCTTACCCAGAGTGGTAGTACCGGTTAGGGTCACATCTATGGATCAAGTAGAACCGTTCACTTTTATTTGGGATTGTTTCTAATATCAAATAGAATCATCATCATCATGTCGCGCCGCCATCACAGATCTTCCTGACCCTCTCTCAACAACTGTCTCTATCGTCCAAAACTCCCGGTAGGTCTTCAAGGCTACATCCTGTATCGGCATAGAGCTGTTGTATATAGGTTTTAGCTGGTCGTCCTACCTTTGCTCGTCCATGTGAAGGGCTCCACAGGAATATATCGTCATCATATCACGCCGCCAGTACGGATATTTCTGACCCTCTCTCGCCAACCGTCTCTATCGTCCAAAGCTCCCGGAAACTTTTCAAGGCTACATCCTGTATCAGCACAGAGTTATTGTATATCGGTTCTAGCTGGTCGTCCTGCCTTTGCGCGTCCATGTGAGGGGCTTCACTGGAGTATATCGCTTATGAGTTCGTCCTTACATCTCCAGTAGTACTTTCATTGTTTTCGTGATGGGTAATAGGTTACCGTACAACTGCTGCTTTGTGAGGTGCTGCCTCCAGGACTTGTTCAATATTGCTCACACCATTCTTGTGTAGTTGTCGTCAAGCTTTTTCTCCATTCTTTTAGTTAGCGTCCATGTAGTGCATCCATATAGCAGTATCGACACGACCGCTGCTTGGAAGAAACTCCAAAGGTTCAGTTAGCGCTCATGTAATGAATCCATACAGCAGTATCGACATGACAGTTGCTTAGAAAAAACTGCCTTCCTTATGACCGACAGTCTATCGTTAGCTGTCCGTGCCTTTGCTAGTCGCGTGTTGATATCTGTCTCGGTTGATGAAACACTGCTTCCTAGGTAGGTGAACTTATTTCAAAGAACTACCGTTAAGTGTGGAGATGTTGCTTCTTTGATTAAAGCACATGTATTCCGTGCTTTAGTCAAATAGACAGATCAGTGTTAAATATCAATACTTGAAACCCTTTAACTGTGTGCAAACAATAAATAGTAATACTTGAAACCCTTTAACGGTGTACACACAATAAATAGCAATACTAAAAACCCTTTAACTGAGTGCAACCAATAAATAGCGATACTTGAAACCATTTAACTACGAGTCATCATCCTCATCTTGTCGTACCATCAGCACGGATATCCCTGAGCCTTTCTCGCCACCACTCCTTATCGTTGATCGCTCCCGGCAGATCCTCAGGGCTACACCCCGTATCCTCACAGAGTTGCTGTATATAGGTTTGAGCTGGTCAGCCTGCTTTTGCTCGGCCATGTGAAGGGGTCCATAGGAGTACATCACTTATGTGCTCGTCCTTACTTCTTCAGAAGTGTCGTACATGTTTGGTTCGTCTAATTTGGATAGTTTTCGTGATGGGTGGTAGGTGGCCGTACAACTGCTGCTTTGTGGCGTGTTGCCCCCAAGGCCTGTTCAATATTGCTTGCCGCATTCATGTGTAGTTGCCGTCAAGCCTTTTCTCCATCCGTTTAGTTAGCGTCCATGTAGTGCATCCATATAGCAGTATCAACACGACCGCTGCTTGAAAGAAACTTCGTTTCATTTTATCGGTCAGGTCTGACTTCTATATGACCGATAGCCTATTGATAGCTGTCCATGCCTTTGCTAGTTGCATGTCGATGTCTGTCTCGGTTGACCCTAACTACGAGTAGACAAATGATTTATATGAAATAGAATTATTAGAATTCGATAACAATACTTGTATCTATTTACTTGTATGCTAATAACTATGTGCAACTAATAAATAGCAATATTTGAAATCATTTAACTTAATGACTTCTTACTCATTTAAAAATAAAGTAACCTTTAAACTATTCACATACTAACCATATATATAATATATATGTATAAACAGGATTGGGCTTTAAATAACCGTCAAGGGTTAATATGCCAAATAATCAAACGTTACCAAGTAAAGACTTTTTGGGGGTGATGTCTCCATACAATCAGTGTATTTTAAGTTCCACGAGTTTAATGTTAGCTGTTAAATTGGTTGCTGGTAGCGGTAGAGAATTCATTAAATTTTTATCAGTCAGTCACGATCCATTTTCTTTTTCTGGAAATGCCTGCTCACCTTTGTGCATGATTACGAAACGGTCGATATAATTCTGAGACATTTCTCTTCCTTCTGGAGCCGAAAATTTATGGCCAGAAATGAATATTTTCAGAGACATTTAGGATTTGAAATGAGCTCCTCAGATTTCTTTTTCGCGAAGGAATCTGTACAACACTGTAAATAGAGAACGGTTAAATAAAGCACATCTTTTGCGTAGGTTGTCCATAGTAAATTCATTGGCAAAAATCACTTGGATGTTAGACATTTATCTAATCATGCAATGCACATTTCTTGGCTCATATGTCATAGATTGGCAATCCCTGGCGTAACACAATCTTGTTTATCTTAACTCAGTTCTGTGGTATATTATGCTAAGGAAATTTTCGTTTGTCACTGAAAATCAGAAATTCTTTATATATATATATATATATATATATACATTCATATATATATATATATATATATATATATATATATATATATATATTTATATACATATTTATATATATATATATATATATAAATATAAATTTATTTATATTCATATGTATTTATTTATGTATATTTATATATACATATTTATATATATATTTTTTTATCTTTATTTATTTGATATATATGTATATGTTTATATATATATATATATATATATATATATTTATATATATATATATATATATATATATATATATATATATATATATATATATATATATATATTTATTTATATATATATAGGTCAGGGATATCCGTGCAGCCAGCACGATATGATGATGATGATATATATATACGTATATATTTATATATATATATATATATTTATATATATATATATATTTATTTATATGTGCATATTTTTTTGTGTGTGTATATATATAAATACATTCTTATATATATATATATATATATATATATATATATATATATATATATATATATATATTGCAATTAGAAGAAAACTCAAACCTGGTTAATTTGTCATAATAAATTCATTTCTGTGAAGTATATCCTTATTCTTTTAGTCTCATCAGATGACTTCACATATTTATACATGTCAAAATGTACGCATATGAAAATGTTAAAATGTACTAAAATGAAAGGCCCTCATGGGGATGATTTTATCTATTTGCCCAACGTTAAATGTTTCGGTTATTTTTAGACCTTCATTAGGGCGTATTATATATATATATATATATATATATATATATATAATTGATAAACAAGAATCAATGAGTATATTCCATTAAGCTTGTTCATATATGTTTACATATATTATGAAGTTTACATTGAGAACTCAATTTAGATAATTCTGTTTACGTGTCTATCTATCTATATAGATATATATCATATGATCGTTTCCCTGCCTGGCACGAAGCTAGGTGCAAGAGCATCTATCCATTCCTGAAGCCATAGCTATCACGCTATTTCTCCCTACCATGTATAGATAGAAAAGAGGATTTTACACTTTGGGCTAATTTGGGGAGTCTCGTGGAAATTTCGAAATTCATGGGTATTTTTTACCTTCTCTCTAAGGGTTTTTTTTTCTACCCAACTTTTTTTATGTTTTTAACCCAAATCTTTTTTTCTGAATTTTGCCTATTTTAATCGATTTAGTCATGACTATTGAAAATCCCTGAGTCCTTATAAAAGCACAGTCAGGGTACTATTTAGCACATAACTGGAAGGTAAAAGGTTTCATAATCTTATTAGTTCAACAGGAATATTGTAGCGCAACTGGAGTTCGAACACGCTTATTACAATGTCGCAGTCCAGCACGTAAACTACAACACCGCCATTTCTTTCATTATCTATCTGGATCATGTACGACGAATTAAGTTAGTTTGGCTTTATGGCATATCAACTATTATTGGCTATTTAATGCCAGATCCTGTTTTTACATATATATCAGATATATGATTTGTTAATACGTTCCGTTAATACACACAGTTCAATGATCAAACAGTTCTATTTCTTGCAATTTAATTTTGCATAAGTCAACTTAGTTGAATGGTTCCAAGTATTTCTATTTATCACTGACAATTCAATTAGATATCAGTTATTTATTTACACACAGGTACATGATCATTTAGACTACAACGACATACATTTTATAGACATATATTACACACATTTAGAAAGTGTGACAAAAGTGTTCCAAACAACGTGCTGCACGAAAAACGGAGGCTGAAGAGAGATGTCCACTTTGACGGATTTCTCGCTTTTCGAAATATCACATGACCAACGGTCGTGTGATTTTCTGAAGCTCCGCCCATGTTTCCCACAAAGGGAGACCATTCTGTAATTAAAATCAGTTTTATTTGGTGGCACTGAATGAAACATTGAAGCTGGATGGTTTGGTAGCGTAATCACCAACGACCTCTCTGTTGGTAATTGCCAATCTTCTAATACGTGGTGCCTTCAATAGGTTTCCAGACTTTTTTTGTACGGGTATTTAAAATTGTCGTAGACTCTTGAAAATTCACTATGTCATTGCTATACATCTTATTGGATGACTAACTAATTTTTATGATTTCAGGTTCAAATGAACGGCTACAGCAGAAATTGGAATACACCCTACTAAAGCCTGATTGTCACAGCTGGTGAATTTGAAAAATACAATCTGACACTTTAGAAGAACAATATGCAATAAAATTGTATTTTAAACTTGGAAAAAATGCCACAGAAACGTATGGAATGCTTCGGACTGCTTTTCGAACATCTTGCATGAATCGAGCATCAGTTTTTGAGTGGTATAAGAGATTCAAGGAGGACAGGGTGTCTGTGAGGGATGATGAGAGGTGTGGGAGGAGTAAGGAAGTTAATACACCAGAGTTGATTGGCCAAAGGGTTAGGGCTAGGGTTAGGGTTATTATGTTGATATTTTAAGGGAGTTCAAGAAGAGATTCCGTCGGAAGAGGCCAACACTCTTCAAATCAGCTCAGTGGCATTTCCACCAGGACAATGTACCAGTCCACAACTCCATCCTTGTCACAGACTATTTGACCAAGATGGGTATCAAGACAGTTCCTCAGCCTCCCTATATTCGAGACCTTGCTCCTTGTGACTTTTTCTTATTCACTAAGCTCAGAGGATGTCGTTATGAGACAATTGAGGAGATGAAAGAGGCTGTGACGAACGTCATTGATACGCTCACACTAGAGGACTTCCATGGGGCCCTCCAGAAGTTGTTAGAACGGTACAACAAGTGAATTGCAGCCGGAGGAGATTACTTCAAAGGGGACTTGAGTTTCATGTGTGTACTATCAATAAAAGGGCCCATACGAAAAAAGTCTGAAAACTTATTTAATGATCTTCGTAAGTTTGTTTGTTTGGGTTTTATGGCATATGAACCTTTGCGTTGTTGTTGGCGACCGTAGTTGAGGGTGGCCCGAAGTCTTCCTTTTTCGATAGCTTATACACCAAGGCGCTACCCCTTTCCCGGGATTGCTCCACTTTACCCTTGATTCATACCTTACAATGCTGAGTGTTAAGCAAGATAGCATCAAGTACCATTTTTTGAGTCTTTGGTATGACTCGACCTAGGATTGAACCCAGCTGTCCCGGGCCATTGGCGAACACTAATGCCAAATCCACTTTTATACAAATGAACAGTTCTATTTCAAATAATTCAGTTTAGCATAAGTACACAGTTTAATTATCAAAAACAGTTCTATTTCAAGTAATTCAGTGTAGCCAAATGGTTCTAATTGAAACAGTTCATATTAGTATAAGTATCGTATTTGTTTACACAAAGTTAAATGTCAAAACAATTTTATTTTGACCAATTCAGTTTGGCTTAAGTACAGTTTCAATGTCAAAAACAGTTCTATTTGAAACAATTCAGTTTAGCATAAGTACACAGTGTACATGTCAAAACAGTTCTATTTCGAACAGTTCGGTTTAGTATTAGTACTCGGTTTCAATGCTAAAACCACTTCTATTTCAAACAATTCCATTTTGCATAAGTACGCAGTTTAGTTCAATTTAACCCATAGATAGGACCCCATCAGGTGCTACCACTCCGGGCCATTATGGAGCTGGGAGCGATAGCAATGATGGGGTGCTCCACATTCCCCAAATTTCCAGCATTACTGGAACCTCAGCATCAGATTGTGTAGTGTCATATGCGGGACACTCGTTGTCGAGGTGTTACCCCTCTGAAGAAATGCCGTTGGTATATTCTGCGGTCACCATCCAGCCGACTGGATCACGTGTAATATGAGAAAAATGTAAAATGTAGCTCTTCTTACACGTTAGGAATTTTATTGCTTTGTTCTTTTCGTTCAGAAACGGAGAAGATGAAGTAACTGGACAGTAAAAACTTTGTCCGAATCCTGATGATAAAAAAGCCAACGTACTTACGCCATGAGCTCCACCTATTCCCCGAGTTCCTTGCTTGGAAATACCCGAGCCAATATTGATTTTTCAAAAGTCGGAAATGTACTGTGAAGCCAAGTGTTGCTATTAATTCTGTTCTGCTTTCAGTCAGACCATTCACTGCAAAAGGAAATAAAAGAACCAATCTTTGAGCCTAATGATGAATCCTGGAACTACTGCCTTCTTTTGAAAAATGAGATTTTAGAAGATATTTCGCTGTATATCTTCCGAAATTCAGTCATACGCCGCACCATGTCATTAATTGGCTTCAAAAGTTGTGATGTTATCCGTATTTTAGCGTTAACCTTAAAAAAAGCATTAAAATAAGAATGATAACCGTAAAAATAGCCTAAATAACACGCGAAAGATTACTGCTATCACTAAATCTTAGTGGAAGATAAAAGTAATATACAACAAATTAGTCCTGCTTTATAATATATATATATATATATATATATACTGTCAACCACAGACATACTGTTTCGTTGTATCACAACTCGTCAGTGTGACAACATATGTAGGACGCTTGAAGCTGTTATGAAAACCCGCCCAATTCTACGTTAGACGTACTATCATACCGCTCAGATATATATATATATATATATATATATATATAAGTACCTAATGGGTTAGAAGAAATTTACCAAAGTTTCACTTTTCCGGATCATCAAGATGAAGCTCTTCCTTGTAGCGAGCATTTTCTTTGTTTACTGTCAGAGTTTTTTTTTTCCTTTTCTTTTGGCTCGACATTACGATATTCTTTGATTTTCTTCAAGCAATACGTATGTTCTTACCTTTTCTTTTTCATGGAATTTTTTCCCAAAAATTGATTTGTGTATTTGTTTATTCACAAGGTGGATCATTTGGGGGTTTTTTTCCTTCTTCCGGAGTTAATATTTGGGATTAACCTAAAATAGAATTTCCTTTTAAACTGGGACGTAAAGTCGACATTTAAAGGCAGAAAAAATATTTCCAAAACTAGAGGTCGACTTATATCGCTGAGCTAAAATCCAAACTTTTACCATGGAGAAGTCAACCAATGGAACAGCACTCCTAACAACTAATATACCCCACTAGGGACGAACTCATAAGTGATGTACTCATATAGACCCCCACACATGGCCGAGCAAAAGCAGAACCACCAGCACGAACATACATTCAGCAACTATGTGAGGATACGGGATGTAGTCCAGAAGACCTGCCAGAGGCGATGAACGATTGGGAAAAGTGGTGAGAGAGGGTCAGGGATATCCGTGCTACCAGCACGACATGATGATGATGATGATGAACGTAATTCCAGCCACAAACATTTCCAACTCGTTGTTGGTGAACATATGTAACTAATCAACACAGATTGATATAAAACAATAAAACTTTATAACAAGTTAAGTATCTTACAGACCCTATATCATACACTTGTTCCAACAGCCAATGAATCAACTGTAAACGCTAATCAAAACGTAAAGATATCTATAATTATACTCAAAAAGGGCGCCGAACGTCTGATTGCCCAGGGCTTCAGCAGCCATAAGGGTGGCTGAACTCCATTTAAAAACTCACCTTGCGTCGCATCCTGCACATGGCGGAGGGATGGTGGAAAAACATGCGTTTGTTGACATTTTTCCTCACCTGTGGCAGGAATAATGACTGAGGGGTTTTGAGTCCTATCTTGGAGCAAGCACCAGCAAGTCCCGATTGTGATGTTACCTAAAGATGTCTGGCCACGTTTCTTTCAATTTTTTAGATTCACTGTTTCACGAAATTTTTCATCCAAATACCATATTGTCGAGTTTTGCTTTGTGTTGACTGAAAATTTTCCTTAAATTTGTTTCTCAAATGTTTTTAAGATTTATACGTATAAGTATTTTCGTCCTTAGAAAACGACATAGCTGACTCAACACAAAGGAACAGATGCTCGATTGAGACTAACACATGGCTAATATTATAGTATAAACATTTTTCCGGTTATTCTTATATAGACTTGAAATTAAAGACAGCCCAAACTGCTGGGGTTATAGAATACACCAGCAGCACCCCTGCGAATCGATAAGAGGCCTCAACGAGTTACTTGAATATGACACTTAACTATCTGATGGTCGTGTTCTAGTTGTGGAATTTGGGGAAATGTGGAAAAACCCATTATAGCCATTACTCCCAGGTCTATCTTGACTTTAGGTGGTAGTACTTGTGAGGATCTCGTCAATGGGTTAAACAGAATAATCAAATCTTTTACTAGGAATTATTATTTAATAGAATTATTGGAGTTGAAAAGCAATACGTGAAACTACTTAACTGTGTGCAAACAAATGAGCTCTAGGTCATTTAAGTATGTTAACTACAAACTATTCGCTGAGAAAGCACACACACACATACACACAGATGTATGTTACGGAATTGGCACTTAATAAACTATGCGGGTTGATATGCCATAAAACACAAACAATCAACCAACCTATCAAGGAAATATTCTGGGGTCTTTGAAATAAATTGTATTTAAACTATTTAAACTTCTTTGTACTCCAAACAGTAGCAGTTGTTACCAGCCCAATCTGCCAAGATAACTTTCTGTGTAAAATTCGAGTGTCTTTTTAACAACTTGTATTTAAACTATTTTAAATTCTTTGTTACCCTGAAAATAGTAGTGGTAGACAGTCCAATGTGCAAAGATAATTTTCTACGGGAAATTCTAGTATCTTTTTAACAACTTGCATTTAAACTATTTTAACTTCTTTGTAGCTCTAAAAATAGTATTTGTAGGAAGCCTAATATGCAAAGATAGCTTTCTAACTGATTTTCCGAAGGAACGAACTCGTCATTGAAGGGAAGCACTCTTAGTGTAGTGGTTATTGTCAAAAGAACTGGAATCGTCGACCCGGGTTCAAATCCTGGATGAAATCGTCCAAGTAAGAAGTGTTAGACACGCTGGATCCAGCTGATGAGGAAAGGGCGAAATCATAAACAATGGTCTCTTATGACATGGACACACTATTGTTGGCAGAACTTACATTCATCAGCCCTGAACTGACACTAGATGCCGTCTTGAGCACTTACCAAGAGTGATGACTGACAGGGACGAGTGGTGGGGAGAGATAGATAGAGAGAGAGAGATTCAAAGTAATCCATTCTGTTTGCATACCTTGAAGACAATGATCATCTTTTATTTGGTTTTATGGCATATCAAACATTGTAGGTTATTTAATGCCAAATACATTTTTATACAAATAGACAATTCGGTTTAACATAATTACACAATTCAAATGTCAAAATCAGTTCTATTTCGAACAATTCAGTTTGCCATAAGTATTTTCTACACATGGCTAAATATGAAAACAGTTCCATTTCAAACAATTCAGCTTAGAATAAATACACTGTTTAGTTTTATTTGACCCATTGATAGGGCCCTATCTGGTGCTACCACTTCGGACCCGAGTGGACCTGAGAGGAATGGCAATGAAGGGGTACTCTGCATTCTCTAAAGCTCTAGTATTACACGAGCCTCACCATCAGATTTATTGTGTCGTATTCAGGACACTCATTTGGGGAGTCTTACCTCTCTGCAGAGATGCGGTCGGTAGATTCTACACCCCCAGCCGAATAGGTCAGATGATCATTTGGGGTGTATCTTTTATGAAAAGACCCTGTATTCAACTAAATATAATGTTATTTTTAGCCATCCCCTTTTCACCGGAAGAATGCTAACGTTCGACTTTCTAGAAGCATTTTGGACGGAGAAGGTTTTCGCAGAAATAAGTAATTTTAACGAGTTTCCTTAAGGGAAATGCACTGTTGCCAAGGATTTTGGCTTGTTTCGTTCATTTCGTTCCATCTCGCAGGAAATTCAAGCGTTCTTTGTTTTGGAATAACCAATCAGTAATGTTTCTGCGTCTTGGATGAATGCATACAAAGAAAAAAGACCGATCGAGTTCCAATGAAGAAAAGCTGGATTCTCTCACCAATTATAAAGGTTCTTCGTTTATATTGGAACTTTCTCTGAAGAGAACGGACAAATATCACATCTTACCTATTTATATCTACGGGCTTACAAGGTGTATTCAAAAACTATCTCGACTGATGCTGTGTACACCAACACAAAAGTGATTGATTCATTGATTTTAACGGCATGTCAATAAACAAAGGGTTATTTTATCTCAAGAAGTTAGGGAATCGGGTTCATTGTACGTTCATAAGTACATTTTTGTGAGCTTGTTTCTCAAGAGTATTTTAAGTGTTTATTTTTTATCACAGTCATCGAAATCAATTCTTTTTAACCAATCTATTTGACCCTTATCCGTGACAGAGTGGACCAGTGACTTAGAGCTTCACCGTCATTTACAATTTCGTATCATAGACAGAACACCAAGTCAAGAGTAGAAAATAAATTAGATGTTAATTTTCTTCCAAGTACAGGGTGTATTCAAAAAGTATCCCACAATATTCGGGACTAAGAATATGCTGACTGTAGTTTGTGAAGTGGGAAATGACAATCTTTCAAAAAAGACACTCTCCGTGGAGTACCTCTTCACTGCCATTACTCACTCAACTTTAGAACAAAGTGGAAGTACCTGTTAGTTTGGTTTGGTGTGGTTGGGCTTTATGGCATATCAACCATTATGGGTTATTTAATGCCAACTCCTGTTTTTCGTACATAGTACAGAGTGGAACGATAAAATTGTCACCCTAGAAAAGACGACATGATTCCATTTCCGTTTAATGAAAATCGGTTTTCTTTTTTCGTTGCAGACCATCTACTATTTGGCCAGTTGTGTACAACTCCCAAGAGCGACAGGAGCCTTCTATCATGTCTGAAAGTGACACAATGTTCAACGAGCGAGATCGGAGATGCGCCGCTGTACAACTCATGCTCTCTACTGATCCAAGTTATGACAGCAGGACCATTGCCAGCACCCTCAAAATGCAAATCTGGATTGCCACGAATAACAGAGAAATGACCAGGGTGATGAAAACAAAGTTTCCAGCTACGGTTATGGTCTTTAGTGTGGTTTCAAGTGAGGGCCACATCATGCCACCTCGAAGTCGGCTTGAAAGTCAACACCAAAGTGTACCTGAATGTGCTGAAGAGTGTGGGATCCCCTGGTGCAATCAGGTGGCTGGTGGCAGACCCTGGGTGTGGCAGCAGGACTCGGCACCGGCCTACAAGTCCAAAGAGACCCAGGCTTGGCTTCAGAAGGAGTGCTACGACTTTGAACTCTTCTCTCACTATCCTCTCCACCCCCGACCTGAACCCGCTGGACTACTTCGTTTGGTCATATGTCGAGAACATCACCAAAATGACCTCCCACAACACCAAAGCCAGTCTGATCGCTGCCATCCGCCAAGTATCCGCCGAGCCCCCGCCGGCGCTTGTTGAAAAGGCATGCTCCCAGTTCCGGATCCGCATCGAGGCTGTGATTGAGGCTGAAGGCGGCTACATTGAATAGGTGTCAGCTCTACTACATAATCAAGTTAGCTGAATTAATTTTTTCAATAAAAGTTTTAAAATAAAGCTGTAGTGTAGTTTTCTTTAGGACGACAATTTTATCGTTCCACCCTGTAGATATATATATATATATATATATGATTTGTAAACACATTGTGTAGATAACGTTCTTAAACCAGCCAGAGTTCTTTTTTGCATGCTGTTAAATGGTTTCAAGTATTGTTATATAACAGTCACAATTTAACATCAGTTATTTGTTTGCACGCATAGGTTGTTCTATTCTACCAATAGATAGGACCATATCAGGTGCTATCCCTCCTGGCCAGAGTGGACCTGGGAGCAATGGCAATGAAGAGGTACTCCACATTCCCCAAAGCTCCAAGACTAATGCCTAACCATCAGATAGTTTAATGTCATATCTAGGACACTTGTTGGTGGGTGTATTCCCGCTCTGCAGTGATGTAGTCTGTGTATTCAACAGCCACATCCGTCTGGACTGGTACCAGTTAGGTTTCCATTCATGGTTCAAATAGATACGTTTAAAAATTAGTCCTATTTGATCGAGCCGATTGAGGCCTTTTTATTATAAGGCCTCAAAAGTTTTATCTATGAAGCAAATAGATTCTGTTTAAAAGTTAATCATTTTGGATAAGACTGTGTGCAAAACAATCCCTTTAGAAAACAACCACAGAAAAATTATAAATATGAACATTCAATGGAGATCTTAGCATAAAATAACTCTTTAGGGGTTAAATGCCGTTAAAATCCGTCAATCAATCAACCAATTCATCAAAAATTATCAAGACCAAAGCTATATTTACCAAAACGGAAATGAAAAATGAATGAGATGTTAGGTTTCTTTAAAACAGTTCCCTCAGTAGGGAACACACTTATTCCAGAGATTATTCCACTGGTCGAAGCACCATGGAACTTTTCTTTTGATATGATTAGAAGCAGTGCTGTCGTAGAGTTTTTTAATTTGCTCAGCGTCCTCTAACCTTACAAGATGAATTGTCAGTTGAGGAAATGTCTTCTCGCTGAGCGTCCGTTTCCTTTTCCCTTGCTCGACGAGTCAAGAAAAACGAAGTCCGACGTTTAGTCGCTTATTGAATTGTGTTTTTGCATTTCTTTTATCTATTTTCTGAGGGTGGTAATAGCTAAAGTGATGGACTGAGGCACCGAAGTCAATGAATTCAAACTTCAGTCGTGCTATTACGTTTAGTTTCAGGCTAGATGAGAAAGGCATACGCCATCTTATTTCCCCAGGCTAAATAGTACACTTGCTGTTCTTTTACAAGAGTGACTTTGACATTAAATAATCCATAAATGTTAATATGCCTTTAAACAAATGAAAATATACGTTTTCTTTTTTGCTTCCCTGCTGAAACGAGTCACTCAACATTCATAGCGGATGGGATGGTCTTATTTACAACAAACAGGGGTGTATTAGTATGACATTTATGGGGTAGTCCACCTAACAGGAAACATAGAAGTGTTCTGGTTGTTGGTTGGTTGGTTGGATGGTTGGTTGAGTTTTATGGCATATCAACCTTTGTAGGTAATTTAACGCCAAATCCATTTTTATGTAAATTGTCAGTTCTATTTCAAACAATTCAGTTTAGCATGAGCACACAGTTTAATTGTGAAAAAACATTTCTATTTCAAGCTATTCAGTTTATTCAAACGGTTCTAATTCAGCTAATTCATTTTAGTATAAGTACAGATTTTGTTTACACAGAGTTAAATGTGTAAACAGTTCTATATTAAACAATCCAGTTTAGTGTAAGTAGGGTTTCAATATCAAAAACAGTTCCGTTTCAAACAATTCAGTTTACCATAAGCAGGAAGTTTAAATGTAAGTACAGTTTATTTGTCAAAAACATTTCTATTTCAAGCAATTCCGTTTAGTCAATTCTAATTCAATCTATTCAGTTTTGCGTAACTATGCAGTTTAGTTCTATTTAACTTATAGATAGGATCCTATCAGGTGCTACCATTCCGGGCCAGAGTGGACCTGGAGCAATGGCAATGAAGGGGTGCTCCGCATTCCCCAAAGTCCTAAAATCACTGGAACCTCACCATCAGATTGTTTCGTATCATATCCAAGACACTCATTGGGGAGTGGTCTTACCCTCCTGCAGAGGTGCAGCCGGTGGATTCTACAGCCCCAGCTGACTGGGCAAAGTTTTCTGGAACTCAGTCTAGTGCACAGAGATGATGCTGCACTTGCAGAAACCCATGTTTCACCATAACTTAGAAAAAATGTATCAAGATTGTTTTGTTTCGTTTTTTTTTTCCATACTGATAGGGACTAGGTTAAGTATAAACACTTCGATTTATTTCGTGATGACTGGACCTTTAGATATCATCAGTTATTCTGTTGAGCTTATGTTTTAAAATAGATTTTATAATTTAGAATCTAAACTTTGGAATGAAATAAAGACTCAGTTTCAATACATCATCACACTCCACATCTCTAATTGTCGTTTAACTATGAAAAATACATTCGGAAAAATGAAAATTATAGGGAAGAAAAGACGAATATGGAGTAATTAAAAAATCTTTTTTGTAGAACATTAAAAGATAGTATTCATTATAGATTATATTTTTACACACACACACACACACACACAATATATATATATATATATAACTCGATCAAATACAAACACAACAGCTCGGAGTTAGACTGGGAGTAATGGAAATGAAGAGGTCCTCCACACTTTACAAATCTCCAAAACTGAAGCTCTATCATCACATAAAGTTTAGTTTCATGCCTTTTTTTGGAGAGAGTCTCTACTCTTTGCTAAGGGATACCATTAGCGTATTCAAAGCCCGGTTGACGGGATGGACTCTGTGTGCAGACTAACCATTATTATTATCGTCGTCATCATATCGTGCTGCCAGTGCGGGTTTCTCAGACTCTCCCTTGCCATTCGTTCCTATCATCTATCGCTTCTGGTAGGTCTTCAAGACTACATCCTGTATCCATATAAAGTTATTATAGGTAAGTTCTAGTTGCTCCGGCACGTCTGTGTGAAAGGGTTCATAGGGGAACGTCGTTTATGAGTTCGCTTTGCTTCTCCAGCAGTCCCGCATGTCTTGTGTTGTCTTATTTGGATGGTTTTAGAGATGGGAAGTAGGTGGCCGAATAGCTGCAGTTTTGTGCGATATTACATCCTGGATTTGTTCAATAGTGCTCATAGCATTTTTGTGCAATTACCATTTAGCTTGTTCTCTATACCCTTTGTCAGCGTCCATGTGGTGCACCCATATAGTAGAATTAACACGACCGCTGCTTGGAAATATTGCATTTTATTTTATGGGATGAGTCTGACTTCCAGATGATCGATAACCTCTTGATAGCAACCCATGCTTTTGCTAGTCGCATATTGATTTTATTTGCAGCAGATGAGACGCTGCTACCGAGGTACATGAACTTGTCTACTTGTTTCAGAGAACCACCATTTAGAGTGCAGATGTCTTCTTTTTTTTTTTATTAAAGCACATATTTTCCATTTTGTCTGCATTCACGATTATCAGAGAAACAAAGATATCAAACGTCTTTAAATGATTCAAATATCGGCATTAAATAACCCATAAGTGGTTGATATTCCTTTAACCAAACCAAACCAATCCAAACCAAACCAAATTTTGTTAACCTCTATTTGAGATTACCAAATTGTCATGAAATAATTTTTCTGGTATTTCGTCTGAGAAGTTGTTTTGTTCCTCTGGCAGTAAATAGACGAAATTTGGCAGATTTAGTCATCGCACCGGCCAACATTTCAAGAATCTGATTAGACTTGAAATAAGAAAAAGCCAGCGCCATTTTGAAGCCTCACTCCAACTAATACAAATGAATTCTTTCCTCTTTAATGAGCAACAATTCCATATCAGGTCGAAGAGAAAATTCTCGAATCAACGTTAGATCACCGATTTTCAGTTAGAATTCTTTTTCTTTTAACTTTTACAAAACACTCTCCTCTCACTTTCTCCAGCAGCGGGTTAAATCGTTGGGCGGACTGGCCTATGTAGACAGATAGATAGATAGATAGATAGATATGGAGGTGCCCGTGGTGAAATTGTTATCGTCGTAGGAAATGGACACGACGACACGGGTTCAAATCCTGGACGAGACTGATTGCATTTCACATAGCACTAATACCCTTGAGAAAGGTATGAATCCAATTATTCTCCCTCCAGCTATGGGCAGAACTAGTTTCTTCAGCCTTGGTGAGGCAACTTGTCTTGGAGAAAGAAAACTCTGAATTCAAACTTGTTAAACTCCGCTTAAAAATTGACCTTGTGTCATATCCTGCCCGAGCGGAGGGGTAGGTAAATATGGATAGATAGATATGAACAGAATGAGACAGATTCACAGAAGCAGATCGACATAGATAGATAGATAGATATGAACAGGATGAAATAACTTGAATTAAGCATAGATAGATAGATAGATAGATAGATAGATATGAACACAATGAAACTGACGGTTAGAAGGAGACTACGATAGATATATAGATAGATATGGAAATACTTGGATAGACACGAGCAGGCTGAAATATATATGCGTACATAAAAGATGAAAAATATCGCTGCATTTACCAAGACACAAATGAACAACATATGAAACATTAATTTTCTTCAAAATAGTCTCCTGTATTTTTAGAAATCTTATTCATGAGAATTTTCCATAGATCCCAACACTTCTGAAATTCTCTTTTTATATGGTGTGAAGCTGCTTTGCCTTATATTTTTATACCTTTTAAATCACCTACGACTTAGATGAAACTTTAGGAAACGATCATACTGAGCTTGGTTCTGGTCTGTATGAAGAAAGCCACCCTTTGAAAATCCTGTGTTTTACCAAATTTGGTGATTAAACATAACGAGATTAACTTCTTTTTTTTTTTGTCAAAATAGCACTGAGTCATCTAAAAATCTAGAAAACAGTCTAGGCGTCTAAGCATCACCCCTTCAGCTCCTTTTGCATTACTTTCTCATTCAATTCTGTCTAACAGTCAGCTCTTTTGCCTCCAGTCTAAGTTCTTTTTGTGACCAACTATAGTGGATTGGGGGCGGGTTAAACCCATGTTTCCTTTGTTGGGTTACCACTCATCTGTCTGTCTTCTGATTGTTTCCTTGAATATATGAGGCCCTGATTTCTGGAAAAGAAAACCCGATAGCTCTTTCGTGGACTAAATAAATGATATTAAAATGTAAGCCTTTTCGTTCCCATTGAGAAACCCTTCATTTTCTGTTTTAGCTTCTTTTCTGTTTTATCTCCTTTTTAAAAAATCTTCTGACCTTCTAAACTTAAACGGGCATTCTTCCAAACCGAGAGTTTGTGTTGGTTCTACTCAATAGCTGTACAACTCACAATCTAACGAAACACTAAGAGAAATTGTCTGATAGGAGTTATACAAGGATGCTGCATGCTGTTTTGAGCTACTCCTGGAAGCAACAACTCACCAAACAGCAGTTGTTCTGCCATCTACCTCTCATCTCACAAACCAAGACGAACATGATACGCTGATGAACAAGAATGAATTCATTTGCAACGTTCTCTCTGGAACTTCTATACATGGAAACACCAGTATTGAGAGACCAGCAAAAATATCATCCGCTTTACGCAGACATTGGAGGTTTAGTAGAGGACCTATCAAGAGAAATAACAAATAGGGATGGATGGTAAGAGAGAGTCAAGGGAATACATGTTATCGGCACGACTTGATGATGACACTGATGATGCACATCATCCATGTACATACTTACATCGAGAACCCAGTCATTTGTTCATTTGTTTGCTTGGGTTTTATGGCATATCAACATTTGTAGGTTATTTAATGCCAAATCCAGTATTATACAAATAAACATTTCTATTTCAAATAATTCAGTTTAGCATAAGTACACAGTTTCAATGTTAAAACTGTTCTATTTCGAGCTATTCAATTTAGCATAAGTACACAGTTTAGTTCTGTTTGATCAATAAATAGGACCCTATCAGGTGCTACCACTCTGAGTCAGAGTGAATCTGGGAGCGACGGCAATGAAGGGGTACTCTGAATTCCCCAAAGTTCCAGCATTACGAGAACCTCACCATTAGATTGTTCAGTGTCATATCAAGGACATTCATTAGGGGTGTCTTACCCCTCTACCGAGAACCAGTCAGTGTATTCTACAGCTCCAGCCGACTAGGCAAGGGAACCCAGTCGGTTGGGGCTGCTGAATATACCGATTGCATCTCCGCAGAGGAGTATCCCTCCCGAACAAGTGTCCTTGATAGGATACTAAACTGTATCTGATGGCGAGACTCCAGTTCTGGAGCTCAGAGAAATGTGGTGTATGACTTCGTTGCTATTACTCCCAGGTCCACTGTGATTCGGAGTAGTTGTAACTGTTAGGGTCCCATTTATGGGTCAAATAGAACTGTTTTACTTTTTACCAGTGTGCAAAAAATTGATTTGTTAGTGTATATAGCAACGCTTGAAACCATTTAACTATATTTGGTTTCCTTGTTTAATGGCACGTCAAGGTTATTTAATCCAAAAGCCATTCTTTTTTTAGAAGAACAGTAGTAGTACTATTTAACCCATAGCTGGGAGGATAGGGGGGGTTCATACCTTTCCCAAGGGTATTTGCCCGAAAGTGAACATAATAGCGCGACTGGAATTCGAACTCGCTTACTACGATTCTCCAGTCCATCGCTTTAACCATTACACCAGGTGGACATCCCCGTTTAACCATATGCAAACGAATGGATAATGTTGAATCGAATTGTTGGTGTTAAAAAGCAAGACTTAATACCATTTAACTGTGTGCAAGTAAAACTATTAGTCTTAAAAAGTAATACATCAAACCATTTAATTGTGTGTAAAAAAACAAACTATAAGTCTTAAAAAGCAATACATCAAACCATTTAACCGTGTTGAAACAAATGAGTTGTGGCATGTTTAAAATGTTATCCATAAATTATTCGTTTACAAATCATATATATTTGATTTATGCATGAAAAAGAGGTTTTAGCATTAAATAACCCCGAAGGGTTGATATAGCATAAAATCCGACCAACCAACCAACCAGCTAACCATTACAGGCGAGTTTCAGTCAATAAATAAGATAAAATATCGTCGAAGGTTTGGCGATACGAGACCGTTTTTTCTCGGGAAATCAATTGTGATCAGCCCTTTCATAGTTTAGAAGACTGTCAGCATGACCTTCTTTAGTGACTGCTGCGTCAGAAAAGTTTCCTTGACAGGAGAGTCAGTGTTTCTTCTTCCTTGATTCGTTGTATCAAACCCTTTCCTTAGCCCATTTGTAAACCTTTTTTTTAAACTAAAACGCTTCTCCGTACTCATTAAACATTCATCTGTAAATCAAACATGGTTTGCACTTCTAAGCCAACAAAAATTTCATTTGAGCACTCTGTTTGCTTTGCCGCCATCTAGAATAGCCTTAAATCATTTTTTTTTTTTGCGTGATTAGAATTATTTTTGCTAAAACCCAGTTGTTATAAACTCGAGCCAACATTTATGGAAAAGATATTTTGCTATTCTTGAAAATTTCCCCTAATTTATTTAATGACCCTCGTAGATAGATAGATAAACAGATAGATATATAAATAGATAGATTAACATTATTTACTGGATGGCTTTTAAAGATAGATAGATAGATAGATTCCCCTTATTTATTGAGTGACCTAAACTAGCTCAGTGGCTAGAATGTTCGCCAATGGTCCGGGAGACCTGGGTTCAATCCCAGTTCGCCAGTCATACCAAAGACTTTAAAAATGGTACTTGATACCTCCTTGCTTAAAACTCAGCAATATAAGGTGCGTATCAAGGGTAGAGTGGAGCAATCCAGGGAAAGGAGTGGCGTCCTCCCCTACATCTCGGTGTAGTAGCTATTAAAAAGGGAGCCTTCGGGTCGTCCTCAACTAAAGGGAGACAACTTTACTAACTTTACTACCATACATACATGAATACATACATAAATTCCCCTTATTCATTTTATGACTCTCATAGATAGATAGATAGATAGGTAGGTAGATAGATTAACATTACTTACTGGATGTCCTTTGAAGATAGATAGATAGATAGATAGATATGCGTTTTTATTGAATGACCCTCATGAATGTAGGATAACTATGTCCCCCACACACCGTAGAGATACGATTACATCCACATGCGTATGCATATATACATGCTAGGCCTATAACCATACATACTCATACAGATTATCTTGCATCAATATAGTAAAATAAAGTTAGCGACTTTAAGTCCAATTTTTACAACCCTACAGTAGTACTGACACGGGTACAACTTAGAAAATTCGGTATGGCAAATAACCAGTCAATAACAGTCCATGCTTTTCCAAGGCGCACATTGACATCGATTTCAGTTGACGAGATACTGCTGCAGATGTATAGGAATTGGTCTGCTGATTTCAGAGGTTTATTATTTAATCAGGAGTAGGCGGAATCTTGTTTTAAACATGTGATCTCTATTTTGTCTGAGTACACGAAAAGACCAATACCTCTGGTTGGAAAAAAACTTTTTTATAAATTTATGTTAGCGTGTATGAACAACAAGGGTTCCTGTGTTCTAACAGACTGACTAAAAACAAACTAGAAAAAAGTAGTCATGTGTTTTATCTAAAAAAAAGAAAAATCTTTTCTTCCAATATTTTCCTTTTGGCGTAAACGTGTCAGTCATTATCAATTTCATTTACAACCTCTGACTTTTTTTCCCGCCTTTTATCACCACATTAAAGCATGGAATCTAAACGTCGCCATTTTGTTATCATATTTTTACGTTTTATTAAATTGAATTATGTTGGCAAATTAGCCAACAGAAAAAAACAACAAAAAAACAAAAAAACAAAAAAACAAACAAAATAAAACAAAAACCTCAAGAAAACAAGTCAGTTAGTATTTTCATCTTTTGGATTCTTTCTGGAATAAAATTTTCTCAGATCATAATTAGACTTATAAGAGCAAAATGCGGTAAAAAATATTTGTTTGCGTGTTTGTTTGGGTTTTATGGCATATCAACCTTTGTAGGATATTTAATGCCAAATACATTTTTATACAAATAAACAATTCAGTTTAGAATATGTACCCAGTTTAACTGTCAAAAAGATTTTTATTTCAAGCTATTCAGTTTGGTCAAACACTTCTAATTCAAACAATTCAGTTTAGTATAAGTATAGTTTATGTTTGCACACTGTTAAATTGTTACATATTGACCCTCGACCGAGCCGTCAATGAAAAGATGCACCTGTGTAAATAAGCGGAAGCAGGTGGACGAAAGACAATTATATAACCAGGTGCCACAGACGGCTTGGGGCAGTTCCAGTTGGAGATATGATACCAGCGGAGTGAGAACCAGCTCCAGACAGAGGGGTTGGGCCCTCAGTGACCCACGTTTGAGCAGCCCAGCCAGAATGCGAAAGAAATTCTGCTGTGGTCAGAAGAACTTTGGGTCAATATGTAGTAGTCTGTCACCGTCTCCGACTCACCTCTCACACACAACAAGGGGTGTCCTCGTGGTGTAATGGTTAAAGCGATGAGCTGCGGAATCGTAGTACGCGAGTTCGTACTCCAGTCGCGCTATTACGTTCACTTTCGGGCAAATACCCTTGGGAAAGGTATGAACCCCCTTATTCTCCCTCCAGCTATGGGTAAATAGTAGGACGGACGAGGTTCTTCAGCCTTGGGGAGGCAACTAGTCTAGGAGAAGGAAAACTCTGAATTCAAAACCTGTTAAACTCCGCTTAAAAATTGACCTTGTGTCATATCCTGCCCGAGCGGAGGGGTTGGTAAATAGTACCTCTCACACACAACCAACATCGGGAATAAAGTGTGAGAGATATATTTTTATAAAGAAGTGTGTTCGTTCATTGAAGTTCGTCATTATTGTTGACTATGTTTCTGCATATATTTGTATATATATTATGAGTATACAACATAATATAATTTGGTGCCTGTGGCCGAGTTTCGCCCTCATGGCGTGATTTTGAACCTGAATTAAACCTAGACGATCAAGGAAGCGGCCAATATAAACACATCAAGAAAATTGGAAATGAAAAGCTGAAATGAATCTGAAAAAAGAAGAGAAACGAAGAGAAAATCGGAAACAGAATGCAACACTTCGAGGACGAACGAAACACGAAAAGAAAGAAGAAAAATGGAGAGATAGAAGAAAAGAACAAAGAAAAATGCAACAGAAAGAGAAAGGGAGAAAGAAGAAAACCAGAGGAGACCAACAACGAAAAACAGAAAAGAAAAAAAAAAAAAAAAAAAAGGAGAGAAACACTTCAAGACTGCAAGTAAATTGCTCATTCGAATATTGTTCTCTCTGTCGATTCGTATTAGGGTTTTGTGCAGAAAGAATTTAAAATGATTATTAAAAAATGACAATTGGGAAGTAAAATGAGTCTTGTTGGCTTATATTTTAATGTTATTTGGCTTTTCTAAAAGATAAAATGGAAATAATTTTAGAAAAAAAAAACGATTGAGCCCTATACATATTAAGCATAGAAAAATGATGAAAACTACTATATGTAATTTTGAATCGTAGTGAGGGAGAGAGAAAGAAAGAGAGTAAGAGGGAAACATACAAGCAGGTTGCTGTGAAAAGAAAAGAAAGAAAGATGGCCCCTGTTGACAGATACTGTCCCTGTGTTAAAATGATTGACGGGTCATAATGTAAACTTCCACTAGGGTTTAGAGTTTTGATTTTTATGAATGAATTTGATTGTAAACAAAAATTTTTATGAATTAAATTTTGTAGTAACTTGTGAATGCTGTTCTAGCGCATGGTAATTTGAAATTAGGATTTTAATCCAAGATCTGGGAGGATTTCGGGGCATCAATGATGTTGTCTTGAGAATGCTCATATACCTTTGGATCCGTAGTTAAGGCTGTGGGACGGGTCATGTTTGGAAAAGTTGTGGAAATTGGAAGTGTTCTGTAAAGTCTCCCGTGAATGGGATCGATATTTTTGGTACTGGTAGAAGTCATACCATGTTTTGTGAAGGTCTTCCCCCAGAGAGGGGTCGAGAAAATTTGAGGTACTGGTTAGTGTCCAGACTGAGTTGGGGAGGTCCCCCTGGAATGGGGGTTCGAAATTTGAAACAGGGGATTGGAGATTAGAGAATTAAGTATATGTGCAAAATCTTGACGATCTCGTTGAAACAAGATCGTCAAGATTTTGTAGCAGAAAATTTGTGGACTCGGTTTTGAATAGTTCTTGAGGGGAAATGTAGTGGGCTGAATGGATAAAAGGTTTGGGTTGTTTAGGAAAGACCCCCCCCTCCCCGGGATATTTTAACTCATCTTTGGAAGTAAGCCAGAAACTAGTATTGTGTTGTCGTCTTCCGAACAAGTAGAAATGAAGGAATGATGGCTGGATACGAGCCATGCTTTTGTAGAGATACTTGCAGAAAGAAGAAAGAATATACTGAAAAAGTTTGATTAACGGACCTATAATTATTATATTAAGGTAAAGACAGAGAGAAGCAAATATAAAGTTAAGGTTTAAAAAAATACTGAATGAGCAATTTATTATTTCGTAATAAGCGAGTTCGTATTCCAGTTGCGCTATTACGTTCACTTTCGGACAAATACCCTTGGGAAAGGTATGAACCCCCTTATCCCCCAAGCTATGAGTTAAATAGTACCACTACTGTTCTTCTAGGAGAATGGCTTTGGCATTAAATAACCTAGAAAGGTTGATATGCCATTAAAACGAAGAAACCTTAAACCTTGAACACTGTTGAACACAGCATAAAGAAGGAAAAAAAAGACGAACATTTTTAGGAAAAATAGACAGTGCATGGATTGTAACAAAAGAAAAACTGAACATTTATTTGAACTTTGTAAACCTTAATTGTGGAAATATTGTTAATATTGTTTTGACTTGTTCAGAATGGTTGAAAAATTAGTAAAAAAAAAAAAAAAGACTTCGTTTGAGTTTAAAGGCAACATTAGAATTTTTTTTCTGTTTCATATTATTAAATTTGATTAAAACCATTAACAGGGGATTTAATATTAAGTTTATGAAGATTTTAAAATTATGTTGATTTAAAAACTTTTTTTTGAATATTGGGTTTTCGTGGAATGGGAAATACATTTTTTAAATTTCTGTTTTCGTGCGAATCTCAGGCTGACGCGAGATTAGGACAGAGATTCATCCAAGTTGTGTTACAGATGGTTTTGGGCATACTGTAAGGAGTAATTCTATAGAGGAATTCACCGTCCCATGGATTTGTTGAAGGCCTGTGATGACCAGTATTTTCAGATTGGAGTTCCAAGTTGATGGAATAAAGGAAAGAAAGACGTGGCCTGCTCCAATATTTTGTGGATGATGTCTGAATCTTTCAGTCCCGATGATGTTTTGGATTCGTGCGTGATTTGGCGAAGTGAAACGGATCTGGAAAAGGCGAGGTGCATATATCTTAGTAGCCACGAGACTTCCTGGTTGTCATCGCTCCCAGGTCCACTCTCGCTTGGAGTGGTAACACCTGATAGGGTCCTACCTATGGGTCATATAGAACTAAATTGCGTACTTGGGCTAAACTGAATTACTTGGATTAAAAGTATTTTGACATTTAAACTACGTACTTATGCTAAACTGAATTGTTTGAAATAGAACTGTTTTGACATTTAAATGCGTGTAAATGAGAACTATCGTTATACTAAACTAAATTGTTTGAACTAGAACTGTTTGACTAAGCAGAATAACTTGAAAAAGAAATGTTTTTGACAATTAAACAGTATACTCACTCTAAACTGAATTTTTTTCAAATAGAACTATTTATTTGTATAAAAATTGATTTAGCATTAAAAAATCAATAAACGCTGATATGCCATAAAATCCAAACAAGCAAACAAACATTCATTCAATTTAATATTTATTATTTGTTTGCTGTTTTCGAGCTGACAAAGAAAAGAAGCAAAAGGCACCCCGCAAAAACGATTACCGAAGCCGACTACGCCGATGACATAGCGATACTGGCAAATACACCCAACCAAGGCGAAACACAACTGCATAGTTTGGAACGAGGCGCCGCAGGCATTGGTCTCCATGTCAATGCACACAAAACGGAATACATGTACTATAATCAAACAGGTGACATCACCACACTAGATAGAACCCCTCTGAAACTAGTAGACAAATTCACCTACCTAGGAAGCAGCGTCTCATCAACCGAAAAGGACATCGACACACGGCTAACGAAGGCATGGACAGCTATCGATTGGCTATAGATCATATGGAAATCAGACCTGACTGATAAAACGAAACGCAGTTTCTTCCAGGCAGTGGTCGTATCGATACTGCTGTATGGATGCACTACTTGGACTCAAACTAAACAGCTGGAGAAGAAGCTAGACGGCAATTACACAAGAATGCTGCGAGAAATATTGAACAAGTCTTGGAAGCAACGCCCCACAAGGCACCCTTCTATACGGCCACCTGCCTCCTATCACGAAAACTATCCAAGTTAGACGAACCAGACATGCAGGTCACTGCTGGAGAATCAGGGACGAGCTCATAAGTGATGTACTCCTATGGACACCCTCATATGACCGGGCAAAAGCAGGACGACCATCTCGAACATACATTCAGCAGCAATGTGAGGATACGAGATGTGTTAATTTACTAAGCTTTTTGCTCAGATGTAGCACAAGGCCGCATGTATGGGGCACCCAATGAGAATCAAACTCACTCGTGTAGGTTTGCTGGTCTACGTTGCTAACCATTACACCACCCGTGGTGCCTTAAGGAAACGAGATGTGGCCCTGAAGACCTGCCAGAGGCGATGAACGATAGGGAGAAGTGGCGAGAGAGGGTCAGGGATATCCGTGCCTGCGGCACGACATGATGATGATGATGATGATTTGTTTGCCCATCTTAAATTCTTTCAAGTAGTGCTGACACAAATAATTGTAAATGCTTTCAAGTATTCCTATTTAACACAAATAATTCTATAAAATTTTATTTCATTGTTTGTATTGCTAAATGATTTCAATATTACCAACACTAATAACCTTATTTAAAATTAATCCTTCGTATGTACTGGTGAATTGTTTCAATATTATCTGTACTAATAATCCTAATCAATAATAATTATTTGTTTGCACGCAAGTAAATGGTTTCATGTATTCCTATCAAACGCAAATAATCCAATTTAATATTAATAATTTGTTAGCACACAGTTAAATCGTTTTAAAGTATTGCTATTTAACTCAAATAAATCTATGCAATATTGTAATATGATTTAGGAATCTGGTTGATTATTTTAGTAGTAAGTTTTTTCCTAGTTAGACTTAGAGGTTCCCCAAATGTAGTACGGTATAGCAACGGACGCCAAAATTTAAAAAAAAGGAATTTATCAGCGGCAAATCGGCCGTTGGCCCTGATTGGCTAAAAGAAGCTCAAGGAGATAGCCGTTGGAGTGGACGTAGGATGGAAAAGAGGAAAAGGAAGAGCTGGAGCGGAGACGTGAAGACGGGACTCCAAACAGGCACTTACGAGATCTACCACAGAAAACGACCGAGGCAAAAAAGTAGTTATCAATGTCTGTGTCTGTTTTCTCGTCACGCGACGGTTTTATTTCTCTCTGTCTCTCTAAAGCAGTGGGCTCACTTAATGTTCTGTTTTCTCTCTCTTCAGTGACAACGAATGAAGGGTAGTAACGAATAAACATTTGTATTAGCGAACCTAGACGGCGTTTTGTATGTTCGTCACTTTTTCATGAGTGAGGCTACAACGGGGTCCGACTGGAACTCATGGCGTAGTCCAATACGCATAGACCCATTAGAACCGTGGTTGTACCAGCTTCTATGTAGTGTCGTAGAATTACAAGCGTCTATTTGAGAACCATAGCGTTACAATATCACTCATTTGTTTGCACACTGTTAAACGGTTTGAAGTATTGCTTTATAACACTAATGATTTGTTTGCATAGATAAATTGCTATCACTAATAATTCTATGTGTTATCGTTTGTTTAGACACAGTAAATGATTTCAAGTATAGTAAGCGCTTAAACAATTCTATGCGACCTATAAATGGGACACTAACAGGGCCTGGGAGTAATGGCAATGAATGGGTCCTCGACATTCCCCAAATCTCCATGGCTAGAACCTCGCCATCAGATGGTTTAATGTGATACTTAGACAATTTTATCTCTTTACCATGCTAAAATAGCCACCATGTCATTTTATTGTGGGAGCTAGTTACGAATAAAGACTAGTTCTTATGATTCTTATCATAAAGGGTTTTCGGACCATTGTCTTCATCTTTATTGTTATTTCCACAACGTTTCGGCCGATATGTCCTCTGGTCTTCTTCGGCTGTTTGTCGAACTCGGGAACCTTCACGGAACTTCCTTTATTGGATTTTTTTAAAGAAGGAAAAGGGAAACAGTCAGCTCTTATGGGATGAAGTTGAAATAATTGATAGGGCTGAACATTGGAGGACCATACGTCTTAAGGCGTTGGTTCCCTAAGCTTTTAAGGAGACGTTCATCTGGAGGTTGCAGGTACAATCCTGATTGCAGCCGAGTAATAATACAGGAATACTTAACACTTGTACCTGGTTATGGCTAATGGAATCAGAACAGACGACCCCCGTGGATTCAATAAAGGACGTAGTTCGAAGTTTCGATTTCTACAAACACCTGAAGAAGGCCGGAGGATGTATCGACCGAAACGTAGTGAAAATAACAATAAAGATGAAGACAATAGTCCGAAAACCCTTAATGATAAAAATAATCAAGCTTCATCTCAGAAATTTTGACAACTAGTGCTTGTGAGTTGCAAAATATGCTTTGTTCCGTCAACATTATCCTTCATAAACCCAATAAAGTACTCTCTTGGTGTATGCCCCCGACCCTGGAATCAAGCCTTTAATTATTTCTCACCTAGATCATCATCATCATGTCGCGCTGCTAGCACGGATCTCCCTGACCTTCTCTGGCCACATGTCTCTATCGTCTACTGCTCCCGGGAAGTTTTCAAGGCTATTTCCTGTATCGACACAGAACTGTTGTATGTAGTTTCTAGCTGGTTGTCTTGCCTTTGCTCGTCCAGGTCAAGGGGTCCACAAGAGTATATCGCTTATAAGTTTGTCCTTACTTCTCCAGTAGTGTCCAGCATGTCTGGTTCGTCTAACTCAGCAACTTTTCGCGATGGGTGGTAGGTGCCTGTACAGCTGCTGCTTTGTCGGGTACTACCTCCAGGACTTGTTCAGTATTGCTCGCAAAATTCTTGTGTAAATACTATCTTTTTCTCCATACATCTAGTTAGCGTCCATGTAGTGCATCCATATAGCAGTATTGACACGATCGCAGCTTGGAAAAAACTGCGTTTTATTTTATCGGTCAAGAATGGGAGGAGTCTTCTTTAATGGTTATCCTTATCATTTTGGAGATAATGCCTCTGTGTGACTACATCTTAAACAACGTCGCCTCAGACATCATAATTCCCTTAGTGTAACGTAATGGCCAAGGTATTTCGGTCCATGCCTTTGAGTTTAGTTAGGTGAACCTTTCGGCTCAGCACAATTGGTTAGTTAGGTGCAACTTGATGCAGGTGTTAACATGCGCGTGAGTGTGCACAGAGCGGACGTGCCACTCAGAGATGTCACAATAGCCCGAGATGACGGAACGGGGTGGCAGGGTACGGGTGACGTCACGCACCAGAAGCGCGCGGAGGTTTGTGTGAGAATATGAAGAAAGTTGGGGAGTTGAGTACTAGACACCAAACGAAGAGGTTCGACTTTTGGAGCTCGCAGACGCGAGGCGAACTTGTGCCCTATGAGGCCGCTCGAGATGGGGGCCAAATGATTAAGACAGCATAGCAAATTGTGTCTCTCCTCCTTATGTCGATACCTTTTACTCAAAGTTAATAAAAAGGTTTCGTACCTGAACAAGAAGTCGTTAAGTGTTTTCGAATTTCGAGATTCCTATGTTCTTTATGTTCTACGTTATGTATATATGTAATGAACGTCCCATGTACATTTCGCTAATAGTCGTATTTACCTATGGTACATTAGTTCTCAACGTAACCTTCTTCGTGTTTTTATTTTCATTTAAATTTCAATCATTAATAATTTTTTTTTGTATAATTAATACTGGTAGGTATGATTTTTCTTGTATATAGTTGGTTAGAAAAGTTCTCTTTTTTTTGACGGAATGGGCAGTGATGAGTAGGTCTTTGGATCTATTATTTACTTCCATTCTGTCTTATTGACGAACAAGATCCAAACCCATTCCTCCACTCCGATATTTCATATGGATGAAATCAAGATGGTTCAGTATGTTCAGCGTTTTTCGTCCATCCCAACATATTTTCTCGGATTATATAGGTCTATACCATAAAACTTCTATTCGTGATTTAAAATTTTCCGGGACAAGTACTTTTGAAAAAGCCAGACTTATAGGATTAGAACTTCGTCCCAAACAAGGAATGATTCGAAATCTTTCTCAATAAACAAACGGGAGATAAATTCTACTTAATATTTCTAATAGGTCAAATGACGTAATTTTAAACAACAAACGCTGATTCATTAATCAAGCGGCCAACTTCTTCCTTGTTTTCGTTTTTGTATTCCGGGGTTTTTCTCCCATACCCATTATATAACATCAATTGTAAACAAAATCATACATTTGAGACACCAAATATACGGACTCTTGCCCCCCATCACGAAAACTATACAAGTTAGACGAACCAGACACGCGGGACACTGCTGGAGAAGCAAGGACGAGCTCATAAGCGATGTACTCCTGTGGACCCCCACATATGGATATGCAAAAGCAGGACGACCAGCACGAACTTACATACAGCAACTATGTGAGGACACAGGATGTAACCCTGAAGACCTGCCGGAGGCGATGAATGATAGGGAGAAGTGGCGAGAGAGGGTAAGGGATATTCGTGCTGGCGGCGCGACGTGATGATGATGATGATGATATATATATATGTATATATATATATATATAAAACGCCGTAGAAACAAACTCTAAATATATAGAAATTTCAAACCCCAGTAACCTCAAATTTAGACCCATTGTAGCAAGCCCGTCATGCTCGACTAACACACATATTCGAAGTTTTAAGTAGGTCTTTT
Organism: Sepioteuthis lessoniana; assembly: GCA_963585895.1. Classification (NCBI taxonomy): domain Eukaryota; kingdom Metazoa; phylum Mollusca; class Cephalopoda; order Myopsida; family Loliginidae; genus Sepioteuthis; species Sepioteuthis lessoniana. The sequence continues at coordinate 67,095,115 of OY757931.1, read as the reverse complement.
CACAGAGCAAATGTGGTATTTTGGTGCTTGTGGTATTTTGGTGATGTATGAAAGTCTATATATTGTACAGTTGAATGGGTCGGCGAATGTGGCCAGCAAGGTTCCCTTAGTGTTTATATAGAAACCGCATGACCGCTATCTTCCCCTCTACCACAAAACTTCAAGGCCTTGTGCCTTCCTTATAGTGAAAATATGGGAATAAAGCCAACTTTTTATTGTCATAAACGGCCAACTTTTTCTTGATATACAAATTTTCCCTAGGTTTTTATATTTTACACTTTTTACACATCCATCGTTGATTTAACATCACTAATACCATCCCTCATAGCCCTGATGACGGTTTATTAGAATCGAAACGCTACAGTGTCGACTTAGCTTCTCAATAAATCTCTGCTACTACTTGAATTACCTTGTTATCAATTTTTTTCTTTATATATGGTCGGATTACAATCCGTTATTTACTTTCACACTGCTTAGTTCTATTTGACCTATACATAGGACTTATACATACTTTGGGCCTGGGAGTGATCGCTATGAAGGGATATCTGCATTCTCCAAAGCTTCAGCATTTTTTAGCCTCACCATTAGATTGTTTAGTGTCATATGCAGGGCTGTCGTTGGGGGAGTCTACAGAGATGCAGTCGGTGTATTCTGCAGCTCCAGTCGACTGGGCCATGAATTGGGTTGTTAATGATACATTGCTATATTTTGAACCATATAACTCCGTGGAAATGAATAATCAATGTTGAATACAATAATTAGTGTTAAATAGCAATAATTGTAACCACTTCAGAGTGTGTAAACAAATAATTAATATTAAGTACAATTTTTAATGCTAAATAGCAATAATTGAAAACAAATAACAGTGTACAGGGTGGGACGATAAAATTGTCGCCCTAGAAAGACGACATGATTCCATTTCCGTTTTATGAAAACCAGTTTTCATTTTTTTTTTTTTTTGTAGACCATCTACTATTTGGCCAGTCGTGTACAAATCCCAAGAGCGATAGGAGCCGTCTGAATGGTACTATTAACCAACCCCTCCGCTCGGGCAGGATATGACACAAGGTCAATTTTTAAGCGGAGTTTAACAGGTTTTAATTCAGGGTTTTCCTTCTCCTAGACTAGTTGCCTCACCAAGGCTGAAGAACCTAGTCCGTCCTACTATTTACCCATAGCTGGAGGGAGAATAAGAGGGTTCATACCTTTCCCAAGGGTATTTGCCCGAAAGTGAACGTAATAGCGCGACTGGAGTACGAACTCGCGACTATGATTCCGCAGTTCATCGCTTTAACCATTACACCACGAGCCGTCTGAATGGTTATCGTCGTAGGAAATGGACACGGCGACACGAATTCAAATCCTGGACGAGGCTGATTGCATTTCACATAGCACTAATACCCTTGGGAAAGGTATGAATCCAATTATTCTCCCTCCAGCTATGGGTAAATAGTAGGACAGACTAGGTTCTTCAGCCTTGGTGAGGCAACTAGTCTAGGAGAAGGAAAACTCTGAATTGCAACCTGTTAAACTCCGCTTAAAAATTGACCTTGTGTCATATCCTGCCCGAACGGAGGAGTTGGTAAATAGGATCAGGTCTGAAAGTGACACAATGTTCAACGAGCGAGATCGGAGATGCGCCGCCGTACAACTCATGCTCTCTACCGATCCAAGTTATGACAACAGGACCATTGCCAGCACCCTCAAAATACAAATCTGGACGGTTCAACGTGCCCAGGGTGATGAAAACAATGTTTCCGGCTACGGTTATGGTCTTTAGTGTGGTTTCAAGTGAGGGCCACATCATGCCACCTCGAAGTCGGCTTGAAAGTCAACACCAAAGTGTACCTGGATGTGCTGAAGAGTGTGGGGATCCCCTGGTGCAATCAAGTGGCCGGTGACAGACCCTTGGTGTGGCAGTAGGACTCGGCACCGGCCTACAAGTCCAAAGAGACCCAGTCTTGGCTTCAGAAGGAGTGCTACGACTTTGTACCCTTCTCTCACTGACCCCCTCCTCCCCCGACCTGAACCCACTGGACTACTTCGTTTGGTCATATGTCGAGAACATCACCAACATGACCTCCCACAACACCAAAGCCAGCCTGATCGCTGCCATCCGAGCTCCCGCCGGCGCTTGTGGAAAAGGCATGCTCCCAGTTCCGGATTCGTATCGAGGCTGGGATTGAGCCTATAGGCGGCTATATTGAATAGATGTCAGCTCTGCTACATAATCAAGTTAGCTGAAGTGATTTTTTCAATAAAAGTTTTAAAATAAAGCTGTAGTGTTGTTTTTTTTGGACGACAATTTTATTGTTGCATCCTGTAGATGTCAGCTCTACTACATAATCAAGTTAGCTGAAGTGATTTTTTCAATAAAAGTTTTAAAATAAAGCTGTAGTGTTGTTTTCTTTAGGACGACAATGTTATCGTTCCACCCTGTAGATGTCAGCTCTACTACATAATCAAGTTAGCTGAATTGATTTTTTCAATAAAAGTTTTAAAATAAAGCTGTAGCTATGTTTTCTTTACGACGACAATTTTATTGTTCCACCCTGTAGATGTCAGCTCTACTACATTATCAAGTTAGCTGAATTGATTTTTTCAATAAAAGTTTTAAAATAAAGCTGTAGTGTTGTTTTCTTTTGGACGACAATTTTATCGTTGCACCCTGTAGATGTCAGCTCTACTACATTATCAAGTTAGCTGAATTGATTTTTTCAATAAAAGTTTTAAAATAAAGCTGTAGTGTTGTTTTCTTTTGGACGACAATTTTATCGTTGCACCCTGTAGATGTCAGCTCTACTACATTATCAAGTTAGCTGAATTGATTTTTTCAATAAAAGTTTTAAAATAAAGCTGTAGTGTTGTTTTCTTTTGGACGACAATTTTATCGTTGCACCCTGTAGATGTCAGCTCTACTACATTATCAAGTTAGCTGAATTGATTTTTTCAATAAAAGTTTTAAAATAAAGCTGTAGTGTTGTTTTCTTTTGGACGACAATTTTATCGTTGCACCCTGTAGATGTCAGCTCTACTACATTATAAAGTTAGCTGAATTGATTTTTTCAATAAAAGTTTTAAAATAAAGCTGTAGTGTTGTTTTCTTTTGGACGACAATTTTATCGTTGCACCCTGTAGATGTCAGCTCTACTACATTATCAAGTTAGCTGAATTGATTTTTTCAATAAAAGTTTTAAAATAAAGCTGTAGTGTTGTTTTCTTTTGGACGACAATTTTATCGTTCCACCCTGTAGATGTCAGCTCTACTACATAATCAAGTTAGCTGAAGTGATTTTTTCAATAAAAGTTTTAAAATAAAGCTGTAGTGTTCTTTTCTTTTGGACGACAATTTTATCGTTCCACCCTGTAGATGTCAGCTCTACTACATAATCAAGTTAGCTGAAGTGATTTTTTCACTAAAAGTTTTAAAATAAAGCTGTAGTGTTGTTTTCTTTAGGACGACAATTTTATCGTTCCACCCTGTAGATGTCAGCTCTACTACATAATCAAGTTAGCTGAAGTGATTTTTTCAATAAAAGTTTTAAAATAAAGCTGTAGTGTTGTTTTCTTTTGGACGACAATTTTATCGTTCCACCCTGTAGATATCAGCTCTACTACATTATCAAGTTAGCTGAATTGATTTTTTCAATAAAAGTTTTAAAATAAAGCTGTAGTGTTGTTTTCTTTTGGACGACAATTTTATCGTTCCACCCTGTTGAAACGATTTTGATACTCGAGTGGAAACAAAATAGTTCTAACTCATTTAAAAATGGAATTAACTTTTTAAAAAAGAGCAAAATAATGACTAACGTTAAATTTCGATAGTTATATTGCAATACTTGAAATAATTTAACTTTTGAAAAAAAAAAATGAGTTCAGATTTGTTTAAATATTTTTTCTAAAAAATCTTTACCTCTCATTTGCACAAAGAAAATTCATCCCTTCATCAATTTTTTTTTAATTGTTATTATATCATCTTCAAGGACATGCAATTTTATTTTTAGTTTCTTGTCTCATTAATAAATCATTATCATATTAATGAGCTGCTACTATTTGAAATAGTTTTGAATGATTTTGTCTCCTAATAAGTAGTGACACAAAATGTTTTTTTCTCTCTTGTCTAAGGTATTTTGATCGAGGATAAATAATTGTTATAGTATACTATTTTCAAATCTGAAATAAAAAGAACACATCATTATTACTTGTAGATTAGTTGGTTGGTTCTTTGTGTTTTAGGACATATCAACCTTTATTGGTAATTTAATGCCAAATCCATTTTTCTACAAATAATCAGTTCTATTTCAAACAATTCAGTTTTGCATGAGTACACAGTTTAATTGTCAAAAACATTTCTATTTCAAGCTATTTAAACAGTTCTAATTCAAACAATTCAGTTTAGTATAAGTATAGAATTTTGTTTACATACAGTTAAATGTCAAAACAGTTCTAATTCAAACAATTCAGTTTAGTATAAGTATAGAATTTTGTTTACATACAGTTAAATGTCAAAACAGTTCTATTTCAAACAATTCAGTTTAGTATAAGTATAGAATTTTGTTTACATACAGTTAAATGTCAAAACAGTTCTATTTCAAACAATTCAGTTTAGTATAAGTATAGAATTTTGTTTACATACAGTTAAATATCAAAACAATTCTATATTAAACAGTTCAGTTTAGCGTAAGTACAGTTTTAATTTTAATAACAGTTCCATTTCTAACAATTCAGTTTTGGTTGTCTAAATTCCCCAGACGAAGCTTGAGGATTTTTATCATTAAGGGTTTTCGGACAATTGTCTTCATCTTTATTGTTATTTCCACAACGTTTCGGCCGCAGTACGAGGTGAGATTAAAAAGTCCGGTATGGTGGATCATATATAGAAGGAAAAGGGAAACCATCTGCCCTTATGGGATGAAGTTGAAATAATTGATAGGGCTGAACATTGGAGGATCAGACTCCTTAAGGAATCAGCACATATACTGGGCTACAATGACCTGCTGAGTATACCAAGTATAGAGATGAATACAATATGGGAACCGATAGTTAATAGAAATAATAAAAATTTGAATATGAGCACAGGTAAAAAAAATCATACACAATAGTAGTAATCCTAGGCAAGTAAGAACATTAAGTTTATAAGTCCCCAAAATTCACACTGATCTAACCAGCAGGACATATAGCGTAACAGTTACAGGCGTTAGTTCCCTAAGCTCCAAAGGAGACATTCATCTGGAGGTTGCAGGTTCAATCTTAACTACAGGCGAGTAACAATACAGGAATACTTAACACTTGAACCCGGTTATGGCTAACGGAATCGGAACAAGTGACCTCTGTGGATTTAATAAAGGACGTAGTTCGAATTTCTGTGAAGGTTCCCGAGTTTGACAAACACCCGAAGAAGGTCGGAGGACATATCGGCCGAAATGTAGTGGAAATAAAGATGAAGACAATAGTCCGAAAACCCTTAATGATAAAATCCTGTTTTTCATAAGTACGCAGTTTGAATGTAAGTGCACAGTTTAATAGTCAAAAACATTTATCTTTCAAGCTATTCACTTTTGTCAAACAGTTCTAATTCAAACAATTCAGTTTAGCGTAAGTATGCAGTTTAGTTCTGTTTAACCCATAGATAGGGTCCTATCAGGTTCAACCACCCCGGGCCAGAGAGGGCCTGGGAGCAATAGCAATGAAGGGGTGCTCCACATTCCCCAAAGCCCCAACATCACTGGGACCTCACCATCAGATTATTTAGTGTCATATCTAGGACACTGGTTTGGGGATCTTACTCCCGTGCGTGCCCAAATGACTGGGCGATTATTTTTAGTAGAGCTTTTAGCAGTCACATGGGTCCCATGTCTATTGAGACACTCTATATATCTAATATATGTGTATAAACAGGATTTGGCATTAAATTGCCTACAAAAATTGATATACCATAAAACCCAACCAAACCAAACTGAATTGTTAAATGATGTAAATGAATCAATGACAGCCGGGAGTGATTGGAAAAGCTTGCGTGCCAGCCGTTCTATTTACTGGTTATTCCCCCTTTGTTCAAACAAGTTTTAATTTCTGCAAGTTCTTAAAATAATGTTTTTTCATAATTACCTTAAATTTAAAATTAGAATTGTTTTTAATTGATTTTAGTTTATTTTTAAATTCCAATAATTTTTCTGTTCTGTTTACTTGAAACTTGTAAAACCTTTTCACAACCGTTGCATAGGGGTGGCGGGGAATTGCACCAGACCTATTTTAAGTAATCTCAGACCAAAAAATCACCATTCCTCTCACGTTTAGTGTAAAAATCCTGGAATTAAGGTTCATTGTTGTATGCGATTCACGGAGATGGAGCCTGAAGATGTGACAATTTAGTTGGACTCCATTCGGAATTGAAAAGTGGGTGTTTATGTGTATGAGGGCAGGCGGGGGGAGGGAACCGATTCATTCTTCGTCGTTTGCTTTGTTAGGCAGCATGTCATTTCCCTGGCAATAGCCCAGGTTTTAATTGCAATCAACAGAAAGAAGATACATAAACTTAGACAGGGATTAATCCTTGTCTCCCTCTTCATATATATATATATATATATATATACACACAAACACATACATATGTGCATATAAATATACATGCATATATATATATATAGATATGAGAATCGGCTGAAAAGTTCTTAGGCTAACCAAGATACTCTCATGGAAGGTGATCAAATAAGCTTTATTCTTCAACATACGAGAGGGTTAGCTGAAAAGTTCATAGGCTGACCATGATACTCTAATGGAATACAATTAAATGTGGTTTTATTTTTTCCACATGTCCTCAAATTTCTTCCGTCGGTGTTGCTGTGCGTAGTAAAAAATCATCAATAGCAACTACGACGTCCTCCTATGAGTTTTCTGGCTAAAACACTTTTAGCACACACACACACACACACACATATATATATATATATATATATATATATATATTGTAAAGTTGGCGACCGTAGTTGAGGGTGACCCGAAGTTTCACTTTTCAATAGATACTACACTGACGTGTAGGGGATGGTACGACTCCTTTTCCTGCATTGCTCCAATTTACTCTTGATACGTACCTTGTGGCGAGTGTTAAGTAAGGAGGTATCCAGTACCATTTTTTGAGTCATTGGTATGACTCGTCCTGGGATTGAACCCGGATCTACAAAGCAATTAGTGAACACTCTACCCATTAGACCAATGGGCCGGTATATATATTTCTATTGAATGTAGTTCGACATATATAGGCATAACTTGTCATCGCCTCCAAGTGAGAGTTAGACAGCATATACCCAGAGTTCTCTTGTCAGGCCGACTAACATCTCGGCACTCACAGGCAATGGATTCAGCTATTGGTGAGCATTTGCTTACTATAAGTAGTTGCAGAACCAGTTATGAAGATGATTGTTTCTCTGTCCTGCAAAGAGCTAGAGACAAATTTCATCTTAAAGTCTTGGAGGCGATTTATATTTCTATGAATCGCCCCACTCTATGTAGGCAGTTAAACAATCCTATCTTAAATATTTTTGGGGAACTGCAGGAGACTGGGGTGACTTAAAAGTTTTTTGTTCACCTGCAATCCAAATTATATAATTTATACCCCTGTTTTTAATCGATTTCCGGTGAATAAGCTTGAAAAGTGCCGGACAAAAGGGCCTTCGTTCATTTTACTGTTTTAGCATAGTTACCCTCTTTCGTTACCAATGATGTCTCTGTTAATCTGTTTATATAAATGTTCTTGTACCAGAAATATAATAATAATAATAATAATAATATATATATATATATATATATATATATATATATATATATATTGCATTTTGAGCGTATATATGTAAACAAAAGAAAAGTAATACGCAAGCGTTAAAATCCCTACCCTTACAGTGAGTTTGCTGTTGGATGTGTAGTAGGATATTTTACGCTAGTCGAGTTTTGATCCCAGCTTGAAATATCTCGCGTGTCTAGCTACACTGATGAGCTGTGATATAACGAAACAGTCTGTCTGTGGATGATTGTATATTGAGTTGAGTCAAAGATAATTTTCGTTTTTGTGAAATATAATCTCTTCTTGAATTATTTAACAATGAATTAATTTCAATCAAGAATATATTCGTAGATATTTTCTTGTTGATTACTCTTACGATAAATTTAACAGCTTTTGAGCTGAATAAGTTTTCTACACACATTTTCACCTGCGATTTTTGAGAAACACTGTGTCATTCAGGGCATTGTGTGAAAAAGGAAAAAGATATAAATCACTTGCAACGGGGTCTGATAAATACGGTGGATGGGGTAGAATATACCAATCTAAATCCAATATTTTTCTTGCGTGAATCTTGACGAATGGTGCCTTGCGTCATCATGAAGAAGCAGTAGGTTTCTTATATTGACAAATGCGGGACGTTTTCTTTGAAGATATTCATGCCCATATTGCAACTGTTGAGAGTATATCTGCATTGAGTGTCCGATTGAGATTTAAAAACAAACAATATATATTAAAGAGGGAATCTTATCATAGAATCCCACATGACTTTTTTTCATGAAGCTCCACTTTTAGGGTAGACAGCGGATATTTTTCCTAATCAATCTATTATCTGTTGCATTGGACATTATCGAAAAAGACCAACTTTTCGTCAGCTATAATGATATTCTTGAAAGAAGACTTGTAACTATAGATATGCAATCATCCTTATACTTCAAAGAGAATGAGGAACAAAAACACTCAGCTTGTTCACTTTTTCTATCTTTTTAGTGCATCCATATAGCAGTATCGACACGACCGCAGACTGGAAGAAACTGCGTTTCATTTTATCGGTCAGGTTTGATTTCCATATGATCGAAAGCCTATCGATAGTTGTCCATGCCTTCCATAGCCGTCTACACTAAGATATTTCCTCCTTATCTATTATACTTACGTTCCAGTTCCAGTTCCAGCGTATATTTTCGTCTATCATAGTAACACGTCTAATCAAAAATTCATTTTCTTAATAATGCCATGATGACAATAATTTACCCTTAAGTTAAAATCATCACCGCGCACACAACGACATAGCCAATGCAAACAATTATTCTAACATCTAAATACAATATATTCACCATATTCCTTATTACATATGACCATAGATTACCATAGCATATTCGCTATATAACATGAACACAACATAGACAGCTAATACAAATTATTATCGCAATCCAACACAAAACATATTCCACCATAAAATTTTAATATTAAATAATATTTATCATATATTCCTTCTTAACTTATTCTTACGTCATATATTTTCGACGATTAAGTTTATTTTCTTCATAATACAAATTAATCAAGATAATTCGTCCTTTTAGATATAATCATCACACGCATATATATATATATATATATATACTTGTCTAGCCACACTGATGAGTTCTGATAGAACGAAACAGATCTGTCTATGGATGACTATATATATATATACTCCCCTACCCCCGTAGGGTCGAGTTCTCTAGCGAAAAAGTAATCGTGTTGCCATTAGCGCCTTTGCAAGTCTCTTCGTATTTGAATTGAGATCTCGGCGGCCGTTGAACGGATGTATGTAAACAATAGTAATTGTGATTCATAACCGTTTAAAATGTACTTCGTAGCTAATATCTCCTCGTGGCTAAATGGTTAGAAGCTTTGGCTTAGCGTTTGAGTCAACCGGGTTTCGATCCCAGCTACGGGGAGATACTTGTCTAGCCACACTGATGAGTTCTGATAGAACGAAACAGATCTGTCTGTGGATGACTATATATATATATAATATTAATTCGACACAGCTAAAACAACGTCTAAATACATAATATCCCTTACGTACATGCAATCGTAGATTACAATATCATATACGTAATATAACATTAACACAGCATAAATAGCTAATACAGGTTTATTACAATCTGACACAAAGTAACATAAAATACTAATATTGCATAATGCCCCATTATATATCTGACCTTTCAGGCCTACCATACTTCTTCGCCTATTATGCTTACAAATCAAAATTTATTTTCTTTGTAATGCAATGGTGATAGATAATTCGTTCCTTAGTTAAAATCATCACTTCACACACACACACACAAATACAAAAAATTTATTCGGTCATATCCTGTCTACTAAGAGCTTTTGCTACATTTTGTTACAATAATATCCAGGTGACAACCTCAACCCTGCTGTGAGACGCATATATTATCATACACATCTACCCACAAACAATCTCCAATACAAATTTTATTAATACATTCACACGCACCCCCTCCCCACAAAAAAGTCATACAAATCTCAACATTCGCCTGACTATTTTTCGATTTTTCAATTTCTCAAACATTTTTTTCCATGCCCGATGATTGTCGTAATAAGGCTGTATGAAACCCTGGATTGAAGATAAACATCCACGCTATTAGATAAATATAGACAAAAACTAATATATATATATCTATTATTGTTGTTACTCTTTGAGAGTTTTGGTGTAACGGTTAGCAAGCTAGACTAGCAAACCTACACGAGTGAGTTCGTGTCTCATTGGGTACCCCATTCATTCGGCCTTGTGCCACATCGAAGCAAAAGAGCTTCGTAAATTACTCTTTGAGAGTTTTTCACATCAGCATTAGCTGATGGTCCTTCACTGGAATTTGAGTGACAACAGGTCTCCTCAAGTCTACAGAACTCTTCTCAGTATTCTGGTCGATCTCAATGCCATAGTTTGGATGATTTCCATTCATTCTCTTCTTTCCAAATCTTCAAATCCTTTTATCAATCCTTTAATGACTGTACCAAATGTACCAATTAGAACTGATATAACCGTAATTTTCATGTTCCACTGTTTTTTTTATGCCAGTACAAGGTCCAGTTACCTCTCCTTCTTTTTATTTTCTTTCAATTTTACTCTGTGGTTAACTGAGACAGCTAAGTCTACAAATGTGCAAGATCTCTTTATTATTATTTATATTATTTACTCCTTTAGAGTTTTTCACAGTGTTAGCTGATGGTTTTTCACTAGAGTTTGAGTGACAGCAAGTCTCCTCAAGTCTCCAGGACTCGTCTCAGTATTCTGGTCGTCCTCAGCAATGCTGTCGTTTGGATAGTCTCCACCCGTCCGCCAATTTCCAAGTCCTCCAGGCCCTTTAATAATCCTTTAGTTATTGTGCCTAACGCACCAATAACAATTGGCACAATCGTTACTTTCATGTTCCACAACGTTTTTATTTCTCTAGCAAGGTCGAGGTACTCATCCTTCTTTTCACTTTCCTTTAGATTTATTCTGTTGCCCGCCGGGACAGCAAAGTCGACATTTTGCAGATTATCGTTTTTTTTTTTTGTTGATCATTATGAGGTCTGGTCTTCTGACCGGGATTAAGTGATCCGTTTGTATGTTAAAGTCCCATAGGAGTTTATGCGAGTCATTTTCTAGGACAGGTGCCGGGTTGTGCATATACCATTTGTTGTTGTTGTTGTTGTTATTATTATTATTTTATAATAGTTCTATCACAGATATTTGAGCACTCTCCAAATTATACCACATTTGGTCTGCCACAAACACACCCAGTGAGAGCGTGACAACCATAATCTCTTATGATATATACATACACACATACATACATATATATAAATAAATATATATATATATATATATATATATATATATATATATATATATATATTGGCAGCGTAAAAGTCGAAGGTGTAATTGATCACAGCACACCGTAAACAGAAGGTTCAGGAAATTTCGCTCTGGTTTCAAAAACCTCGACTATAACGCAAAGTCAAGTTGGCCTAAAAAAATGGAATCAGCGTCCGTACTGCAAGCATATCCGGTGAGTAATACTCAGGGAGTATCAGTCGAACTCGTTATTTCACACTTCAGTGTAGGTTGTCAACTTCACGACCTCAGCAAAAGCAACCAGAGCTTCCGTACTACCAAAATATTGCAAAACTTTTGACTTATTGTAGAGGTAAAAAAATATTAATTGATTACTCTAAAGAATATAGTAAAAAACCTAGAGATAAGAAAAGATGTATATATATATATATATATATATATATAGAGAGAGAGAGAGAGAATATATAAGATATATATATATAGAGAGAGAGAGAGAGAAAATGAGAGAGGTGCTCGAGCTGTAATGGTTATCATTGTTAGAAATGGATACAGCGACATGAGTTCAAATCCTGGATAAAGCTGATTTCATTTCAGAAAACACTAATGCTCTTAGGAAAGGCGTGAATCCTCTTATTTTCTCTCCAGCTGTGTGTTGATAGTTGGGTTGATTGGGTTCTTCAGCCCTGGTTAGGCAACCAGGCTAGGAAAAGGAAAGCTCTGAATTCAAACCAGTTAAACTCCGCTTAAAAGTTGATCCTGTGTCACACGCTGCCCATGCGGAGGTTTTGGTAAATACATACGTATATATATATATATATATATATATATATATATAGAGAGAGAGAGAAGGGGTGAAAGCGAGTGAGATAGATTGAGAGAGAGAGAGAGAGAGAGAGATGGAGACTGAGGAAAGAAACAGAAAGTCTCTCGAATGTCACCGCTTCACAAATGTTTTATTAGCATTAATTCTAGCATTCGACCAGAAAATTCTAGATGCGTTAGAAAGAGAATTAAATAAAAATGAGATGGCACTAAAGGAATCAAGACCTCCTTTGAAGACGACGAGAAAGTGCCGCTCTTGTGAAGAAGAAGAAGAAGAAGAAGAAGAAGAAGAAGAAGAAGATACTACTTTCGGTATATTTTATTATCTATGGCGGGTGGCCAAATGTTTACATGAAGAAACCTTATTTGTCGAGTGCAGTCAAATGTATTACACAAACAAAACGGTTTGACAAGCAGATGATGGGTACTAAGGGGAAGGGGTAACATAATCTGAAAATTACGTCTCACCAGAGGGAGAATATGTTCTCAACATGTGTTAAAAATATTTTTTAAAAAGATTTACCATTTATATATATATATATAGATAGATAGATTTTCCCTCTTCACTCTCTCTCTCTATATATATATATATAGAGAGAGAGAGAGGTGGAAATAATATATATTTATATATATATTTAGCAGTCAGGAAATCCACGCTAAAAATGGTTCTCTCTATCCCTTTGTTTCTTTCTTTCTTTCTCTCTTTCTCTCTCTCTCTATATATATCAATCGGGAACAGCACGTTAAAAAAAGATTCTTCCCGCTCCTCTTCTCCCTCTCTCTGTCTCTATCTTTCTCTCCACCCCTCTTTCTCTCTCTGTCTTTATATATATATATATATATATATATGTGTGTGTGTGTGTGTGTGTGGCCGCGAACAAATTTACGAACAAATTTAAGAAGTGATTCTCTTTCTTTCTCTCTCTCTCTCTCTCTCTCTCTTGGCACACATATTATTAAGTCACGATTAACACACTCCAGTCTTGGATTAAATAGCCACGCTGGAGTTATTTAATCATTTTCTAAACTTGAAACCAATTAACTATGTGCAAACAAATGACTGATGTTAAATTGTATCATGTGCATTACATAGTAAAACTTGAAATAATTTATCCGCATGTAAGCAAATGAAATCTGGCTTGTTTAAACATTTTTACCGACACACTATTCGTTTAGAAATCACTTATATTTCATATATGCTTTAACAAGATTTCGCATAAAATAACCCTGAAATATTGATATGCTTCGCCAATGGGCCAGGGGACCAGGTTTCAATCGCAGGTCGAGTCATACCAAAGACTCAAAAAATGGTAGTGGATGCCGCCTTGCTTAACACTCACCACAATAAGGTACGTATCACGAGTAAAGTGGGGCAATACAGGAAAAAGTGTCGTGCCATCCCCTACACGTCAGTATAGTATCTATTGATATATGAACCTTCGGGTTACCCTCAACTATGGTTGTTATATCGTCATCTACATGTTCATGCAGCATCATAACGACACAATAATAAAGACAGACGTACGCAGAAAGACGCAGGAAGACTTCTTTAACAAAATATTTACCTCTCACTTTATTGCAAGGGACGTAAAGGTTGTGTGGGGTATAACTGTGAGAGGACTCTGGAGATCGAACATAACTGCAATATTTTGACCCTCACTCTTATGGCCGTCACGTTGTGTCTTTCTTGTTCTCTTGATGCTCAACCGGAGTTCCAGAGGCCACTCTGCTGGGTGATGGCTTTCTTTACGGCATCTTATCAGCATCTTCTCCGGACCTAAACTCATCAGGGCCCAAAGGCCCCTTCGGTCTGATGTGACTTTCCCTACCACATCTCGTCTCCAACTGGCTGCACTCAACTGGCAACTCCACTCGGACTCGAACTCAACTGGAACCGGAACTCAACTCCACTGGCTGTCAAACTCAACTCAGTTATATAATCCTTCGACGCCCACTCGATCTTTGAAATCGAATGTTTAATCGTCATCAAGCGGAAATAACTGTCATGCAGTTCACAGGTCACTCTCTTCCGGAGCATCAGTCTATGAGTGTACCATGGGAATTTTTTAGCTCGTCCCATTTCATCAGCCAATTTCCGCCCACGCGATTTCCTCTCATAACTGCCATTAGAATGTGTCACTTCCTTCCGGTGCATCACCTTGGAATGGCATTTTGGGCCGGGTCAAAAGATCAAAACACAACACGGTCGCAACTTTACAATAAATGTGTATATATATATATATATGTGTGTGTGTGTTTGTGTGTGTGTGCTAATAAGCATTATAAGGTAAGGATCAAGGCTAAAATGGAGCAATCCAGGGAATGGATTACCCACTTCCCAAAGCATCGGTGTAGTAGCTATTGAAAAGGGAGCCTTCGGGTTACCTTCGACTAAGGGAGACAACTTTACTGTACATTACTTACTTTATATATCGCAATGAACCACACAACAATCAATCAATCCTCGATAAATAATTTTCAATTTCAGTATTTCTTCTGCATTATCTCTTCCAGAAATCAAATTTTTGTGTCTATTGCCTTTAATTTGCTTTAAAAGTGCATCACAGCATTAAACTGCTAAGTATATTTGTAATATAATGGCCGAGGGATTTCGTTTTATGCCTTTGGGTTTAGTTAGGCTGAGAACCTTTTGGCTCAGTGGATGGGTTACTTAGGTGCAACATTAACACAGGTGT
Organism: Sepioteuthis lessoniana; assembly: GCA_963585895.1. Lineage (NCBI taxonomy): Eukaryota > Metazoa > Mollusca > Cephalopoda > Myopsida > Loliginidae > Sepioteuthis > Sepioteuthis lessoniana. The sequence continues at coordinate 67,079,973 of OY757931.1, read as the reverse complement.
CCATGCGCGTGCGCGGGCGGAGCGGAATATCACTCAGAGATGTCAGAATAGCCCGAGATGGGAAACGGGGCTAGCAAGTGCGAATGACGTCACGCATCGGAAGCGCGCGGAGGATTTTGGGAGATTTTGAAAAAGTCTGTTAGTAGAGTTGAGACCTGCCTCGGGAGAAAATGGTTGGCTTTCGCTTGCTCGCGGCGGCCTTGGGCAGGTGTCGCACGAAATGGGAGGGGGGAGGCAGATGAAAAAGCCAGAATAGAAAGATTGTGCCTCTCTCCCCTTATGTTAAAGAACCTTTAAACTCAAAGGTAATAAAAAAAAGTTTCGTACCTGAACAAAGAAGTCGTAAGTGTTTTTCGTGTTTCGAGATTCCTATGTTCTATCTTTATGGACATTCGATGTACGTTTCACACATAGCCCTATTATGGCTATGGTACATAATATTACAGGAAGAACTTCTCAACATTCATTAAATATATACACACCAAAATTTTGCTCCTCTGTCTCTTCAGTTTTATTTGGTTCGGTGTAAAATATTGAAAACATGTTTAATTGTTGATCAGATGGTAAGTTCATTTTTAAAACGGATAACATTCGGATTATTTTTTCACACTCAAACATTTTGCTGTTTTAGATATCGTACTAATCTTCTTTTTTTGTTTCTTTACTTCTTTGTTTGTTTTTTAATAGCATATCAACCTTTGTTGGTTATTTAATGCCAAAGCCATTCTCCAAGAACAACAGCAGTGGTACTATTTAACCCATAGCTTGGAGGATAAGCGGGTTTATACCTTTCCGAAGGGTATTTGTCCAAAAGTGAAGGGGTCAACTGTTTGGTTTGATTACTTTGTTTAATGGCATATAAACCTTTGTAAGTTATTTAATGCCAAAGCCATTCTCCTAGAAGAACAGTAGTGGTACTATTTAACCTATAGCTGGGAGGATAAGGGGGTTTATACCTTTCCCCAAGGGTATTTGCCCGAAAGCGAATGTAATAGGGCGACTGGAGTGCGAACTCGCTTACTACGATTCTACGATTACACCACGGGGGCCCCCCTTTCTTTTTTTTTTCTTTCTTTCTTTGTTTTTTTTAATGGCATATCAACCTTTGAAGGTTATGTAAGGCCAAAGCCATTCTCCTAGAAGTACAGTCGTGGTACTATTTTATTAACCCATATCTGGTAATATATGGGGCTTCATACCTTTCCCAAGGTTATTTGCCCGAAAGTGTGTGTAATAGCGTGACTGGAGTACGAACTCGCTTACTACGATTCCGCAGTCCATCATCTTAACCATTACACCACGAGGACACCCCCAACTAATCTTCACTAAGTCGCCGGTACTGACCAGATATTGTCTCACAGTTTGAAATAAGTATCGAGTTTTTGATCATTCTATGCAATACTTGGTGAGTTCTAGAAATGCATAGATTGTATGATTCGAAAAAGTGAAGGTCTGAAGTTCAAGCCGAGAAAGGGCAATGAATTCCGTGCAATTCACCAGTTGAACGAGAACTCGGAGTGGTTCAAGAAACTCGATCCTGGCGCCCAATTCCAGTGAGAGCGGATCTCCTCCGCCGTTCAGCCGTGCCACTTGCTAAGAGGGTCCGAAGCGGAATCCACCACTAGCTCCCGATATAGCTCTTTTCGAGGTCGTGAAAGGTCACCCAGGAAGTTTATGAAGGGCCACTCTGCACTCGAGAACAGACTCTGTTTCGCTCATTGGCTTACGTCGACCTCCTGCCTTTTGGTTTGACGAGGCAAAAGTCCGACTCGTCTTTCGTCTCCACACTGCGTGCCCCGTCAAGGATAGGCCCAAGTATGTGAGTCTTTCAGCAAGCCCGTGGCTCTCCAGATCAGGCATTCCCAGACCCCCGTTGGGTGTACGTTGGATGCAGACCTGTCAACGGACCTTCGGCCTTCCGCTCCCTTCGTATCCGCTTCGGGATACGAAGACTGTGATATTGGTAGCCAGTCGATGATCCATAGGTAGGGGAAGTACAGCCAATCGGTAAAGGATCAAGGGGAAGACGTACCGGCGCACGCCTCCGCACTGCCCTTTAAGGACAACATCCTTGAAAGCCAGATTCCCACCTGAGCATTTACCTTAACTTGTATTTACGGCCAATTTCCCTTCAGTTGGATGTCGGGCCCGAACCAAACCCCGAAGATGCGGACGGGTCCGTCAATCCAGCGGAAGGGTATCGATACCCCTCCAAGCACCGAGTCGCGAACCTTTGCTTTTGTCAAAGTTGACCTTGGCTCCTGCAATCCGTTCGTACTCGCCAACCGCCTTCTTCCCAGTCTCTATATCCTGGCGGCGGGATACGAAGACTGTGATATCATCAGCGAACGCGGAAACACTTGCCGTCAGAGGACCAGCAAAAGGGAAAAAGCGCAGGGCCGGATTCGCCCCCTCATCCCTAAGCCTACGGAGCAGGGGCTCCAAAGCGAAGACATAGAGAAGAGGAGACAGGGTGCAGCTCTACCGTAACTAACCCTCAATCGCGAACGTCCCAGAACGTCTTCCGTTCACCTGCACCACTGCCTGAGGGTTGTGGTACACCATGCTAACCCATCTGTGGAACTCCGGTTGGAATCCGGCAGTCTCCAAAACAGACGCCAAAAACCGATGGTCAACCCTATCGACAAGAAAAAGTTGTCCGTTTACTTGGTGAATCAGCATTTGTTGTTTTAAATTGCGTCATTTGACTTAGGAATATTTTATAGAATTTTTGTTACGTTATTTTATCGAGAATGATTTCGAGTCAAAAGGAAGAAAAAGAAAGAAAAAGAAAAAGAAAAATAGAAAGCATAAAAAAAAATTATTTTATATGTGGAAAAAAAAATTATTTTAAATGTGGAAAAAAAAAATTTATATGTGGAAAAAAAAATTATTTTATATGTGGAAAATATCAACTAAAGATGGAATATATCGTAGCTATTTAAAATGGATTTGCTCAAGTAAGGAGGAATACTATAAATATACACATGATTCGTAAACATTCTGGAGATACCATTCTTAAACAAGCCTGAACTCTTTTTTTGCACAAAATTAAATGGTTTCAAGTATTGCGATATAACAGTCACAATTCAGCATCCGTCATTTGTTTCCACATTGTTTGTTATATTTGACCCATAGGTAGGACTCTATCAGGTGCTACCGATCCAGGTCAGAGTGGATCTGGGAGCAAAATTTCAGACAGAAGATGACTAAGATACCTTCTACTGAAATTTTCGTAATTTCATATTTTAGATAATTTCATTCATATTGGTTGAGACGCGTCGGTGGACCTTAACTAATATTTATCAATAAAATTTCTCATCCATTTATATGTATTTTTCTTGACGTTTTTTTTACAGCACACACACACACACACACACACACACACATATATATATATATATATATATATATATATATATGTGTGTGTGTGTGTGTGTGTAACTTCTAAGTTTATCAACAACTTGATTTCTACGCGAGTTAGAGTTCATTTTTTTTCAGATATTGCAATCTCATTCTAGTATTTGGCATTAGATAACCCACAAGACTTGATATATCATTAAACCAAAACATATCTATCTATCTATCTATCTATCTATCTATCTATCTATCTCCTTCAGTTCATATCTATCAATCTATCTATCTCATTTTGTTCATAGCTATCTTTTTGGCGTAGGGGATGTCTGAGATAAAGTTTGGTTATTTCCCAATCAGCAACAACAACAACAACAACAACAACAACAGTAAAGAACAATTTGACAAATTAAGCAGGCAAGCCGTTAATATTTTAAGCCAGGATTCATTTTTCATCAATACTGAACTTTTGCTGCGAGCCGAAATCACTTGATAAGCTTCTGTTTTTTATTTGCTTTATTTTTATTCTTTTTTCGTTCTTGTCTAATCTATGAATATAAAATTGATTACGGCTTAGCATTCTTTTTTTAACAGCATTTCAACAGTCTAATTAATTCTGAACAGGTTATCTTGCCTCTACGTTCGAACATCGATCACAAAAGCCCCAATTACTATGATATATTCTGTTAGAGTGACCATGGGACAGAAAATTTACAACCACCACCACTAATAATAATAATAATAATAATAATAATAATAACAAATGAATCTTCACAGTTAAAAATGACCAAAAGCAATAACCACAAGTCGTAAAATTCATTCGATTTTCTTCTCCTCTCTCTCACTCTCTCTCTCCCTCCCGGCTCTGTCCGATAGAGCTGTAGAATACACCGACTGCATCCCTGCAGAAGGATAAGGGCCCCCCAAATCCCAACGAGAATCCTAGATATGACACTAAACGAGATCTAATGGAGAGGCTCCAGTTCCCTTTCTTTCTCTCTATCTCTCCCACTCTCTCTCTCTCTATCTATCTCACTCTCTCCCCCTAGCTCTGTCGGATGGAGCTGTAGAATACGCCGACTGCATCTCTGCAGAGGGCTAAGAGCCCCCTGTGACGATACTCCCTCGGCCCCCCGTTACATCAATTTCTTTAAACCATTTCAATCTTGGCCAGTGATCATCTAGTGGTTCCGATAGGAGTATCACACATTTCTTTATGGCACAAGGAATGCAATCGAAGGAGTGGGAGAAAAAGAACAAAGAACAAACGTGGGCTTGGGTTAACTCAAGTGCAAGAAGGTTAAGTTGTGACACTCTGCATTTCTTATGCATATGTAGACTAACGCTAGTGTGGATTTCTAGCGAAATTTCTACAAAGCTACTAGGAATGCCAACTCATTTTAATAGGTCTTCCCTCACTGCTGCTGGACTCTATCTCATTCGACTGGTCTCTCAGATGTCCGGTGTCGACTGCCAACTGCCACTCTGCGTCTCCCGTCGCAAACTGACTTCTCTGGGTTCCTTTTTTCAACTCTCTGACTGGTGTTCTCTTCCTATCTCCGGTCGCGTCGAGATCTCGAGTCCAAACCCTTTGTCTGGTTTCGCACCAAAACAAAGGGATCGTCTACTTGGCAGACCACCTACATAGTGTCACACCCCCACATTCCAACGAGAATCCAAGATATGACACAAAACTACATCTAATGGTGAGGCTCCAGTCCCCTTTCTTTCTCTCTCCCCCTCTCTCCCCCTCTCTCTATCTATCTCACTCTCTCACCTGATCTGTCGGATGGAGCTGTAGAATATGCCGACTGCATCTCTGCAGAGGGCTAAAAGCCCCCCCCCCACATTCCAACGAGAATCCTAGATATGACACTAAACAACATCTAATGGTAAGACTCCAGTCCCCTTTCTTTCTCTCTCTCTCTCTCTCTCTCCCCCTCAGCTTTGTCGGATAGAGCTTGAGAATACGCCGAATGCATCTCTGCAGAGGGCTAAAAGCCACCCCCATTCCAACGAGAATCCTAGATATGACACAAAACAGCATCTAATGGTGAGGCTCCTGTCTCCTTTCTTTCTCTCGCTCTCTCTCTCTCTCTCTCCCCAGCTTTGTCTGATAGAGCTTGAGAATACGTCGACTGCATCTCTGCAGAAGGATAAGAGAAACTAAATGACACTAAACTACATCTAATGGTGAGGCTCCAGTTCTCTCTCTCTCTCTCTCTCTCTCTCTCTCTCAATGTAAACACAATTCAGCTAATCATGTCAACAGAAAAATTGCTCTATCGAATGGTGCGATAGCGCTGTTGTCTTCGTGGAAATAAACAGGAGGCATTACTTTCGGAACGCCCCTCGTAAACGATCAATAATAAATAAACAGTTCTAGACCAGACATAATATATGGCACACTGGAACATTGCTGCTAACGTTCTTTTATTTGGGGGGATTTGTTTAAGAAATAAATCTGACAAAAATAAATTAATCAATGAAGAAACTTAAGGAAACATTAATTAAATGATTTAAAATAAATAAATGAATAAATAAAGTGGTTCAATAAGGAAACATTTTTTCGAGGTTAGTTGTTGTCAGGAGAAAATTAATCAAGAATTATTTCCTTTTGATTGTTTCAAAAACGTTTTTGGTCACATGTCACGTATGGAATTATTTCTATTATAAGTCATTTAGATTCTTTCTTTCTTTCTCTCTTTCTTTCTTTCTTTTAAACATCTTTTTTTTCTTTCTTTCTTGGAGACGTTGTTTTTTTTTCTTTTTTCGGTTTCTTTCTTTCTTTCTTTCTTTCTTTCATTGTAAATACGTCTTCTTTGTTTCTTTGTTTGTTTCTTTCTTGCTTTTTTTCTCTCTTTGAGACATCTTTTTTTTTCTTTCTTTATTGGAGACGTTTGTTTTTTCTTTTCTTTTTTCGGTTTCTTCCTTTCTTTCTTTCTTTCTTTCTTTTAGACATCTTTTATATTTCTGTCTTTCATTGCAAATACGCGTTCTTTCTTTCTTTCTTTCTTTCTTTCTTTCTTTTAGACATCTTTTTTTTCCTTCTTTCTTGGAGACATTGGTTTTATCTTTTCTTTTTTCTTTTTCTTTCTTTCTTTCTTACTTTCTTTTAGACATCCTTCTTTCCTTCTTTTAGACATCTTTCTTTCTTTCTTTCCTTTTTTTAGATATCTATTCATATTTGTTTGTTTCTTTCCTTTAGGCATTTTTCTTTCTTTCTTTTAGATATCTATTTATATTTCTTTCTTTCTTTCTTTCTTTCTTTCTTTCTTTTAGGCATCTTTCTTTCTTGTCGGCATCTTTCTTTCTTTCATTTTTTCTTTCTTTCTTTCTTTCTTTTAGACATCTTTCTTTCTTTCTTTCTTTTAGACATCTTTCTTTCTTTCTTTCTTTCTTTCTTTCTTTCTTTCTTTCTTTCTTTCTTTTGTTTCAGCTTTTAGACGTTCTATTTATTTATTTATTTATTGTACATTGTTTTTCTTCTGATGAAAAAAATTAAAATTTCAAAACAATATTTTATGTTTCCGTTTTTTTCCCCTTTTGAACAGAAAATTAGGAAGCCAATCTCTATAGTATTTCATCAAAATAGTTTGCCTTTTGTGTTTAAAAAATGTTATCGTTTAAGATGTACGAAGTTTTTTCAGAAAAGTTTCCAGTGTTTCGTCATCTAATTGCTTGACCAATTCTCGTTCAAATAATCTCAAATCTTAATCATTTGTAGAAACAATTTAAAAATTATGTTTAACGTTCAATCGCTTTTTAATTGCCAATAAATGAGATTTCTGTACCTAAAAAAGAAAAGAAAAATGAATCGTAGAATTTAGTGTTGTTTCTACCTATGGAATTTAAATTAGAGATTCGTTCAGGTGGTGTCCCCGTAGTGTCATGGTTAAAGCTCTTGATTACGAAATTGTGGTATGGGAAAGGAATAAATCCCCTTATCCTACCATCTATGGATTAAATAGCATCACTGCTGTCTTTCTGAGAGAATAAATTTGGCATTAAATAACCCGAGAAACTCCAATGAAAGAGAATTAGTCAAGTCTTTAGATCACGAAAGTATATCATTTTTCCTGACACATTCTCTTTCTCTCACTCTTTCACATACTTATATTTATGTCATCATCATCTTGTCGAGCAACTAGCATGGTTATCCTTGACCTTTTCACGCCACTTCTCCCTCTCATTCATCGCCTCTGGCTGATCTTCAGGGCTACATCCCATATCCTCACATAGCTGCTGTATGTATGTTTGAGCAGGTCGTCCTGCTTTTGCTTGGCCATATGTAGGGGTCCATAGGAATACATCACTTATGAGCTCGTCCTTGCTTCTCCAGCAGTGTCCTACATGTCTGGCTCGTCTATCTTGGATAGTTTTCGTGATGGGAGGCAGGTGGCCGTATAGTTGGTGCCTTGTGGGGTGTTGCTGCCAGGACTTGTTTAATATTGCTTGCAACATTCTTGTGTAATTGCCGTCGAGCTTCTTCTCCAGCCGTTTAGTTAGCGTCCAAGTAGTGCATCCATATAGCAGTATCGAGTGGATTAGTGGAGGTGACCGTGGTGTAATTGTTATCGTCGTAGGAAATGAACCCGGCGACACGAGTTCAAATCCTGGACGAGACTGATTGCATTTCACATAGCACTAATACCCTTGGGAAAGGTATGAATCCAATTATTCTCCCTCCAGCTATGGGTAAATAGTAGGACAGACTAGGTTCTTCAGCCTTGGTGAGGCAACTAGTCTAGGAGAAGGAAAACTCTGAATTCAAACCTGTTAAACTCCGCTTAAAAATTGACCTTGTGTCATATCCTGTCCGAGCGGAGGGGTTGGTAAATAGGATATAGCAGTATCGACACGACAGCTACCTGGAAGAATTATATATATATGTAAAATTCAGGCAACAGATAAGACGAGTTTAGCCAAAAGAGTTGACAATAGGAAGTACTGTTTACGTTCAAACCTTTTTCACAAAATAATGAAGATTGTCAGCAAAACCTTCTTTTCCGACTACTGCGTGAGCGACATTTTTTTTTACCCGTGAGTCAGTGAGTTTTCACTCTTTGGACTGTCTTTTCGATTCAAGCATTTAGTAATTAGCCAATGTTGAGGCCATTTGCAAACATTTTTTTTTACGAAAACATTCTTCTCGGTACACATCGTACATCTTTCAGTTAATTTCGCTTAGTTTGCTCCTCCCAGCCTCCAAGATCTTTGATGACAGACCTATGTTTAAAACTGGAGCATTCTTTTAACTTTGCCACCATTTTAAATAGCCTAAAAACAAATAATTTTGTAAGATTAATTCGAAACAATGCAGAGTTTATATTTAAAGAAAAATAATCTTAAAAAAGTTCAATTTAATGATTAAATGGCCCTATCTCTCATATATTGCTCAGTCGGCTGGCGCTGTAGAATACACCAACTGCTTCTCTGCAGAGGGGTAAGACCCCGCAACGAGTGTCCTGGATATGACACTAAACAATCTGATGGTGAGGTTCTAGTAATGCTGGGGCTTTGGGGAATGCCAAGTACCCCCTTCATTGCCATCACTCCCAGGTTCACTCTGGCCCAGAGTGGTAGCACCTGATAGGGCACTATCTATGAGTTAAATAGAACTAACATCATACTTAGGCTAAACTGAATTGTTTGAGTAAGCTGAATAGCTTGAAATAGAAATGTTTTTGATAATTAAACCGTACTTACATTTAAACTGCGTTCTTATGCTTAACTGAACTATTTGAAATAGCACTGTTTTTCGACATTAAAACTGTATTTACACTTAACTGAATTGTTTCATATAAATGCTTGAATAGTTTGAAATTGTAAATGCAACTGTTTAGGTTGGTCATGGTTGGGTTTTATGGCAGTTTCTGTTGGTATATTAAAGGATGTTTTGTTCGGCACACAGTTAAATGGTCTAAAGTATTGCTATGTAACAGTCACAGTTTTTACTATATTATAACCTTGACCGTGGATGGGTTGAATGAGTGCAATTTGTGACGCCTACAAGAGGGTGGGCGGTGAACTATTATATAAACTCAGTGAAGACAAGAAGTCAGTTAGTTTGGAGACCAGACCCGTTGGTGACAAGATGCAGTAGAGAAAGCCAGCAGAGTGGGCCCCCAGGCCTCCGGTTGAGTAGCCCAGGAAAACAGGAAAGAAACGCGGTTATGGACAATAGAGTAAGGGTCAATATGTTGCAGTTCTGTTCGGTCTCCAACTCCCTCTAACACGCAACCATTCAAATAAAGTGAGAGGTATATTTTTCTAAGAACTGTGTCGTTCGTCTTTATTGTGTCGTCGTTATGATTCTGCATGCATGTGTAGATGTATATGTATTATGTATTTGTATAGTTGGTCATGGTCATGGTTGTGTCTATACAACACAAATTCAAATAGATAAAAACGATAAGTAAGAGAATAGTTTGATAATGATACTTTCATTTTTAAATCAGTGAAAACTAAAATGTTTGTACACAAGTATTGCTATTGTTTCTACATGGTTCATCATCATCACCATCCTGTCGTGCCGCGAGCACGGATATCCTTGACCCTCTCTCGCCACTTCTCCCAATCGTTCATCGCCTCTGGCATGTCTTCTGGGCTAAATCCCGTACCTTCAAATAGCTGCTGTATGTATGTTCTTGCTGGTCGTACTGCTTTTGCTAGGCTCTATGTGGGGGTCCATAGGAGTACATCATTTATGAGCTCGTCCCTGCTCCTCCAGCAGTGTCCTGCGTGCCTGGCCCGTCTAACCTTGATAGTTTCGTGATGAGATGCAGGTGGCCGTATAGTTGGTGCTTTGTTGGGTGTTGCCGCCAGGTATTGCTCGCAACATTCTTGTGTAGTTGCTGTCTAGCTTCTTCTCCATCCGTTTGGTTTCAATTATTGCTATCTCACACAAATAATTAATCAAACATTTATTGGTACAATATAAAGTATTAAGAAGTATTGATATTTAACACTATTTATCGCTAACAATTCAATTAAACATCAGTCATTAGTTTCCACACAGTTAAACGATTAAACAAATCTATTTCTAATAATTCAGTTTAACATAAGTTTCAGGTTAGAGGACAAACAGTTCTATTTGACCAATAAATATAGACTATCTGGTACAACAACTTCGGGCTAAAGTGTACATGGAAGTAATGGCTATGAAGGGTTAGTTGCAGAAGTACTGGAGCCTCACCATTAGATATTTTGTCATATCTATGACACTCGTTGGTGGTGGGGTCTTTCTTCTCTACAGATATGCAGTCAGTGTATTCTACAGCCCCAGACGATTAGGCTGCATTTATTTTTGTGTTATTGTAATATAATGGCCGAGGGATTTCGTTTCATATATCATGCCTTTGGGTTTGGTTAGGCTGAGAACATTTTGGCTCAACACATGGGTTACTTAGGTGCAAACATGGGCACAGGTGTTGACGCGCGCGAGGAGGATGTGTCGTTCACAGATGTCAAAATAAAAATCTCCGATAGAAAAGTTGACCAGTGGATGTGAATGACGTCATGCACCGGAAGCGCGCGTGGAGGATTATGGGGATTTTAAAGAAAGTCAGTAAGTTGAGACTGGCGGTCCGAAGAAGAAGGGTGACTTTCGCTAGCTCACAGTGGCCTTGTGGCGGATGCCACACGTGTTGAGTGGGGTGGGGTAGATGGAAAAGCCAACATAGAAAGATTGTGCCTCTCTCTCCTTTTGTCGAAAAACCTTTAAACGCAAAGGTAACAAAAAGTTTCGTACCTGAACTAAGAATTCGTAAGTGTTTTTCGTGTTTCGGGATTCCTATGTTCTATGTATATATGTAATGAACATTCTATGTACGTTTCACATATCCGGATATCTGGCTATGTTACATTATTTTGTATAATTGTCATGAATTTCCTTTATTTTCCTTCCGTTTTTTCCTTTTAACTTAAATTCTTTCTTGGATTTTATAAATAACTTCGAAATACTCCAATATTTCATTTTTGTTTTTGACGATTCTCCCCGCCCAGAGAACTTCTCTTACCCCATTTGAAATTGTTTCTTTCAGTTTTTTCGTTGTGTTAACCCCTTTAAATCGAAGGTTTTTTGCTTTACTTTTTTAAAAAAACCTGTTTCTTATCAATTGGTTGAAATTTATCTGAAACATTACTTTCACTTTCGTTTTCACCAATTTATATTCTTTAAATTTTTTTCTAAAACAGAAATTGCTTATCAGCAATGCTTGTCTGTTAACTTCGCCGTCAATTATCATCTGTTTTTTATTGTATAGTGGCTCGTATGACGTGACTTCCGGTATCGCGGGAGTATAAAAGATACCGTGTCTCTTAAGCACGGAGAAGCAGAAGCAGAAGCAGAAAGAGAAGCAGAGAGATAGCGCTGAAGGTCGTCGGTCAATAGTAAAACCAACTTCGGACGTAACACCAACTGCGCGAGACTTATAATACTAGTCGAACTGTACGATTAGAGTTAATAAAGAATTAACTGTATTTCATTGTGTATCCTTACCACAATACAACAGTTTTTGTGTCGTAGCTTGACAGACGACATTCATAAGCATTCTTATAAACAGCATTTGTCTTTATCACTAGTTCCTAGCGTTTCCCAGCTCTCGCCGATCATTTCAGTAAGATCCTATGTCGGATTACCAAGTGTAACTTGTCTCGCAGCGGTCATTTTAGTCATATCCTTAGTCAGGTTTCTCAGTCTTCCCCTTGTCTCGCCGGATATTTCAGTTAGTTCATGTACCATATTACTTAACGTTTCTCGTGTCTGTCATTTCCTTTATTTTCTCCGTTTATATTGCTTTATTTTCTAATGAGAAATTTAAGTGAATTGCCCTATTAAAAATCTCGCTATAATGTGCTGGTTTTATTGGGTTGTGATAGCATGTAAGTATAAGAAGAATTTATTTTTTTTTTTGCTTTTTGAATCATTAGTTTTTTGTTATATACAGAACGCGCCTTAAGATAGAGAAGTGGTGAAGGAACTCCATCCCCTATGCGGATAGCGTCACAACCATACTTGATATTATTGAGGTGCCCGTGGTGTAGTCAGTATCACCGTAGGAAATGAACACGTCGATACGAGTTCAAATCCTGGACGAGACTGATTGCATTTCACATTGCACTAATACCCTTGGGAAAGGTATGAATCAAATTATTCTCCCTCCAACTATGGGTAAATAGTAGGACAGACTAGGTTCTTCAGCCTTGGTTAGGCAACTAGTCTAGGAGAAGGAAAACTGTGAATTCAAACCTGTTAAACTCCGCTTAAAAATTGACCTTGTGTCATATCTTGCCCGAGCGGAGGGGTTGGTAAATAGTACCATACTTGATATTATGTCAGGTGGCCAACGGCTGAAAATAGCAACATGTTTGCTCCTGTTCTTCCTTTCGAACTTACTAATTGTCTCTTAAGTTTCTAAATTCCAGACAATATGACGCTCGAGGTCTTCTGACCTTTCCTACTGATTTATTCCTTTTTCGAAGAAAAAATAAAAAAAGACGAGCAAATAAATATAGACTTTTGGGCAGCAAACACAAAGACACTCAAAAACACACACACAGGTACATAAAGGCACACAGTCAAAGTTCAGTTCGAGAAAACCAAGACAAAATTCTTTAAACAAACTTGGGAGTAATCTGAGAATCACTTGCTTCGTTTCCTTCAGTTCCCTGGGGAGGAGGTGAAACGGAAAATTATTTTTTTCATGACATGAAATTGACGGTGATACCAATTGTAATTGGTGTACTCGGTACAGTCACCAAAGGATTGCTACAGGGACAGGAGGACTTGGGAATAAAAGAACGAGTGGAGAACATCCAGTCAATAGCATTATTAAGAGTTGCCAGAATACTGAGAAGAGTCCTGCAGCCTTGAGGAGACTTGCTGCCACTCAAACTCAAATGAGAAACCATCAGCTAACGCTGGTGTGAAAAACTTTTAAAAACGTAAAATAATAATAATAATAATAAATGGGATGGGTGAAGACTGTCCAAAATACAGTATTATTGAGATCGGCCAGAATACTGAAAAGAGTACAGGAGACTTACGGAAACTTGCTGTCTCTTTAACTCAAGTGAGAAACCATCAGCAAACGCTAATGTGAAAAACTTTCAAAAATGTAAAATAATCATAATAATAATAAACGGGATGGGTGGAAACTGTCCAAACTACGGTATTATTGAGATTGGCCAGAATACTGAGAAGAGTCCTGGAGACTTAAGGAGACTTGCTGTCACTCAAACCCGTGTGAGAAACAATCAGCTAATGTTGATATGAAAAACTCTTAAGGAGAAAAAAATAATGATGATAATAATACATAAAAAAAGCATAGAACTCGATGACTACATAAGATAAAGCTACGAAAGACAAATTACTGAGCCCAGAAAAAACGCAAACTGCGTACTGATCAACAGAACAACAATCACAAGGAAAAGTGGGAAGAAAAACAACTGTAGGGATATTTCAAGCGACAAACTGATGAAATCACTCACGAGAAGACATTGACATGGTTAAGAAAGGGAAACCTTAAGAGAGGAATTCAATGTCGTCTAATCATCATCATCATCATCATGTCGTGCCGCTAGCACGGATATAACTGATCCTCTCTCGCCACTTCTCCCTATCGTTCATCGCCTCTGTCAGGTCTTCAGGGCTACATCCCGTATCCTCCCATAGCTGCTGTATGTATGTTCGAGTTGGTCGTCCTGCTTTTGCCCGGCCATATGTGGGGGTTCATAGGAGTACATCACTTATGAGCTCGTCCCTGCTTCTCCAGCAGTGTCCTGCATGTCTGGCTCGTCTAACTTGGATAGTTTTCGTGATGGGAGGCAGGTGGCCGTATAGTTCGTGCCTTGTGGGACGTTGCCGCCGGGACTTGTTCAATATTGCTCGCAGCATTCTTGCGTAATTGCCGTCGTCTAATAGCTGCACAAAACAACACGATAAGAACCAATTATGTCAAAAGCGAAAATCTAACATACGCAAAAGAATAGCCAGTGTAGGTTATGTGGTGATTGAGACGAAATGATTAATAACACAATAAGCGAAGGTAGTGAAGTAACGAAAATGAGTATAAGATTAGACACGACTGAATGGAGATGGTGTTCCACTGAGAAATGTGCAAGAATTTGAAGTGGGACCATACAATCAAATGGTACATGTGCAAAACATAATTTTTTCTAGAGAATGAGGTACAACACTTTTCTGTGATTTCGTTATACAGAACCTTTAATCTCAGCCATAAAACCAGATATAGCGAGAAATACCGATAATTAACAAATAAAAAAAGCGAATTTGCTGTACGAGGATCATTAAATAAGTTTCCAGACTTAATTGATAGTACACTCATGAAACTCTACTCCCCTTCGAAGTAATCTCCTCCGGCTAAAATGCACTTGTTGTACCGTTCCAACAACTTCTGGGAGCCCCCATGGAAGTCCTCTTGTGTGAGCGTGTCAATGACCTTCGTCACAGCCTCTTTTATCTCCTCAATTGTCTCATAACGACAAGCCTAGGGAAGAAGCAAAAGTCACAAGTAGCAAGGTCTGGACTATAGGGAGAGTGAAGAACTGTTTTGATGCCCATCTTGGTCGAATAGTCAGTGAGAAGGATAGAGTGGTGGACTGGTGCATTGTCCTGGTGGAAATGCCACTGACTCGATTTGAAGAGTGCTGGCCTCTTCCGACGGAATCTCTTTCTGAACTCCCTTAAAACACCAACATCGTAACTCTAGCCCAAACCCTTTGGCCAATCAACTCTGGTGTATTGATTTCCTTACTCCTCTCATCATCCCTCATAGACTCTCTGCCTTCCTTGAATCTCTTACGCCACTCAAAAACTGATGCTCGATTCATGCAAGATTCTCCAAAAGCAGTCTGAAGAATCCCATACGTTTCTGTGGCATTTTTTCCAAGTTTAAAATAGAATTTTATTGCATATCGTTCTTCTAAAGTGTCCTCACGTCCAGATTGTAATTTTTGAAATTCACCAGCTGTGACAACTAGGCTTTAGTAGGGTGTATTCCAATTGCTGCTGTAGCTGTTCATTTGAAGCTGAAATTGGTCAGTCATCTCATAAGATGTATACCAATAACATATTGCATTTTCAAGAGTCTACGACAATTTTAAATGCCCGTACAATAAAAGTCTGTAAATTTATTGAATGTACTACGTA
>OY757931.1:67006944-67059444 GCA_963585895.1 Sepioteuthis lessoniana | reverse complement strand
AACTCTTCAGTGTGGCTCGGTACATTAGACGCTTCAAGCTGAAATCGAAACCCACCTAACTTTGAATTAGGCCGATGACTTACCACCCAGCCATATCGACGACATACGTCAGCTCTGGAATATAACGCATTTTGTATTAACTTTCGTTTGTTTACACTTTACGCTATAGGATACCGGAATGCTCGATTCGTTAGAAGAGCTTTGCATTATATGAGTGGCAGCCTTTAATTCCTTCGCCAGGGTATTCAACCTCGGGAGAGAAGCGTACATATATATTTGGTTAAATAGTATAGATGTCTTTTGTCTACATATTCTTTTTTTGATCCTTTTAAATGGAAAATTTATTAGCCGATGCAGGCCGGATGTCATAACTTTTCTACGGTGATCTGAATGGACCAAAATAAAATGATGTCTAAACTATTTAACTAAATATGTCTCAATGAAGAAATACCGCCCAATTTCACACAGAAAACACACACACACACACACACACACACACACACATATATATATATATATATTCATTTATACGCTGAATACCTTGCTTGTTCATATTTTTGTATATTCACACACATACACGCACCTATACTCACATGTGTATATATATATATATATATATATATATATATATATATATATATGTGTGTGTGTATTTGTCAACCACATACAGACTGTTTCGTTCTATCAGAACTCTTCAGTGTGGCTAGACACGTAGGACACTCGAAGCCGGGATCGAAACCCATCCAACTTTACGTTAGACTAAGTCTCAGACCGCTCGGCCAACAAGCCTACCACGTTTGGCTAAGGGAATCTTTAAGGTGTTATATAGTAACAGCAGCAGCCGTTTACATTTTTATACCCTATCGGTTACCAGAGTGCTCAATTCTTTCGAAGAGCTTTGCATTCCGCTAGCGGCGGCCGAAAATTCCTTCACCAGAGTGCTCAAAGATATAGGCATAATTGAAAGAGATATATTCTGTTCTTAATCCTCGGTAGTCCATTCCCTTGTGTAGCAGGCTCAGACTTGATTCAGTTCACCAGTATTGTGATCTTGTGTCAAGCTACATAAATAATTAATTATAAATTAAAAGTCACACACCGATTTATAAAGTAAAAAAAAACAATCTTCTTGTCTTCTTATGTGATTCTAATTTTATTCGATCTAAATGAATAGCTCAATTAAGAATTTGTCTAACTCTTTTTTCGATGGCAACCTACAGAAGTTCTCTATTTATTTCCCTGAAGAGAAGAACAACTTAATTTTCAATCAAGAATAATTGGGCGTTCTAAATAATTGGCTGGTTTGCTTTCATTGATTTAAACTTAAAATTCCCGAATGCCTCCGAAAAGAAAAGAACGTTTTAAAAAATATTGATGTCATCTATATAAATGTGTATTATCATCACTCCTTGCCAGTTTTTTTTTACTCCAGCGATATCCGATGGTCTTTCACTAGAGTTCAAGTGACAGCAAATCTTGTCAAGTCACCAGGACTCTTCTCAGTATTCTGGCCGATCTTACTAATGTTGTAGTTTGCATGATCTTGGAACAACCTCCGATTTTAAACTCTTCTAGTCCACTTTCCAAGCCTTTGGGAACTGTCCCGAGAGCGCTAATCATAATTGGTGTTACTGTCACTTTGATTTTCCATAACTTTTTAGTTCTTTGGCAAGGTCCAAGTACTTGTGACTCGCATTATTATTATTATTATTATTATTTTGAGAGTTTTTCACACCAGCGTTAGCCGATGTTTTATCACTGGAGTTTGAGCGACAGCAAGTCTCCTCGTGTCTCCAGGACTCTTTTAGTATTCTCGCCAATCTTAATAAAGCTGTAGTTTGAATAGCCTTCCACTCGTCCTATTTCCAAGTCTTCTGGTTCCAGTATCAAGCCTTTGGTGACTGTACAAAGAGCACCAATTACAATTGGTATCACCGTCACTTGCATGTTCTACTGATCTTTCAATTCTCTAGCAAGGTCTAGGTACTGATACTTCCAATCGATTTATTTCAATTATACTCTATGGTCAGCCGGAATGGTAAAGTCCACAATCTGACGAGTTTTTTTTTTTCTGCTGCTGACTATAACTAGGTCTGGTCGTCTAGCCGAGATTAGGTGATCCGATTGTATTTCAAAATAACAGAGGAGTTTGTGCATCTCATTTTGCAGGACAGATTCTAGGTTGTGCATATACAATTTGTTCTTATGGTGTAATTTAAACTTCTTGCATAATTACCAGTGGATTACCTTCACCACCCAGTCGTGTATAATCTTATACGCTTTTTGCACTATTTTGCCGCTTACTTCGAGACCGCTGCCTGGCACTTTGGCCATTTCACCACGGTCCCCAAGATATTTTTGAACCCAAAAATGGGTCACAAGGAAGAAAAAGTTGAGAAACATTGGTTTATTGGATTTGCCAGAAACGATGACTGATAGGGACGGATGATGAGAGAGAATCTTGGGATTCAATGCAATTTATACACTAATGATGATGACGAATAGGGTCCGAAAGTTTTCGTCCGAACAAGATGATCTCGAAATAGCAAAATACTTGACGGCAACAACTTCACAAGAATGCTGCGAGCAATATTGAACAAATCCTGGAGGCAACACTCCACAAAGCAGCAGCTGTACGGCCACTTACCACCCATCATGAAAACTATCCAAGTTAGACGAACCAGACATGCAGGACACTGCTGGAGAAGCAAGGACGAACTCATAAATGATGTACTCCTGTGGACCCCTTCACATGGACGAGTAAAGGCAAAACGACCAGCTCGAACCTACATACAGCAGCTCTGTGCTGATACGGGATGTAGTCTTGAAGACCTGCCGGCAGCAATTGACGATAGAGAAGGGTGGCAAGTTAGGGTCAGGGAGATCCGCTCTTGTGGTGTGACATGATAATGATACTGTTTAGTTCTATTTGACCCAAAGATAGGACTACATCAGGCGCTATCACTCTGGGCCAGAGCTGACCAGGGATCGATAGCAATAAAGGGGTACTCTGCATGTCCCAAATTTCCAGCAATACCTTTGCCTCACCATCAGATTGTTTAGAGTCATAACCTGGACACTCATTGGGGGTGTCATACCCTTCTGCCTAGATGCAGTCGGTGTATTCTGCAGCCCTACTTGACCAGGTCACACCCAAATTAGTGATATTGCATGATTCAAATATATGGATGATAGAGAAGGGTGACAAGAGAGAGTAAGGGATATCCGTGCTGATCATATTTACCAACCCTCCGCTCGGGCAGGATATGACACAAGGTCAATTTTTTATGCGGGATTTAACAGGTTTGAATTCAGAGTTTTTCTTCTCCTAGACTCCAAGGGTATTAGTGCTATGTGAAATGCAATCAGTCTCGTCCAGGATTTGAACTCGTGTCGCCGTGTCCATTTCCTAAGACGATAACCTTTACACCACGGGTACCTCCTTTTTTTACCCAACCCCTCCACTCGGGCAGGATATGACACAAGGTCAGTTTTTAAGCGGAGTTTAACAGGTTTGAATTCAGAATTTTTCTTCTCCTAGACTAGTTGCCTCACCAAGGCTGAAGAACCAGTCTGCCCTACTATTTACCCATAGCTGGAGGGAGAATAATTAGATTCATACCTTTCCCAAGAGTATTAGTGCTATGTGAAATGCAATCAGTCTCGTCCAGGATTGGAACTCGTGTCACCGTATCCATTTCCTACGACGATAGCCATTACATCACGGGTACCTCCGTGCTGATGGTGCGACATGATGATGACGATGATGATGATTACCAAAAGTTTTATTGCTGGATAAATTCATTGAAAGTCAAAATCGAATGGTTTATTGGAATAGTGTTTGTATGTCTGGACACCTGCGATTCATAATGCCTATATCGATTCTCTCTCGTATAAACTACAAATGTTCTTATTGCTTATTGATACGTCAATTGTGTTATTCTGTCCTGAAATTAAGGTTATTATTGAAGGCGAGCCTGGGAAATAAGGTTTTTTATCAGAACATTTTGTGACAAACCGCAAATAACAAGGGTATAAAGAGAAGTATTGATGAAAAAAATAAGTTGGCTATATAGGAGTGTGTCATGAGACGATGGTTAGAAAATACGTTTTAAAGTGACTGGAAGAAGTTCGATTTTAACTTACGGCTCTTCTACTGTCATTTTGTGCAACTTTATACTGAGGTTACTTTATATCAAAAGGTTGAAATACGGACGCCAAACCTAGCGAGCAAGTTAGGAAAAGAAAAGAAACTTGCTGAAGAAATAAGGAATAAATAAATAACTGGTGATCTGCTGATACAATTCTAAGGCTGTTTGTCGATCAGTCTATCTATCTATCTATGTATAAATAGAATACAGTTTATCTTTTATTATCAATCTATACATCTATCTTATTCAGGTAATCTATCTACCTAAGTCTATTCATATCTATCTATCTATCTATCTATCTATCCAATTCTTTTGTATTCATTTCTTTTCTTTCCTTTTCCTTTTCTTCTGTCTCTGTTAAGCATCTATTCTACACTGTTCGCATTGGAATTGGTTTCTTCCTATTTCTGCTTATATCGCGTATATATGGTGATTGAAAAATCTCAAGTCTTTTTAAAGAAAGAAAGAAATAGGAAAGATGATATAGAGGATATGAAAAAATCAATTAAATAGGAAACGGAGGATGGAAAAAAGAAGAAAAAAATGAATGAAAATATTGAACGAAACAGTTTAGGGTAAAAAAGTGAGAATAAATAACGATAGATAGATAGATAGATAGATAGATATGAACAGACTGAGATAGATAGATAGATAGATAGATAGATAGATAGATAGATAGATAGATAGATAGATAGATTGATTGATTGAAGGAAAGAAGGAAAAGATGAACTGATAGATAGTAAGATATATGCAGAAAAACATGAATTAATTGAATTAGATAGATAGATAGATAGATAGATAGATAGATAGATAGATAGATAGATAGAAGGAAAGAAGAAAGGAATGAATGAATGAGAAAAAGAAGGGAATTAAAAAGAAGGACAAGATAAATTGATAGATAGTAAGATATAGGCAAAAAGATATGAAGTGATTGAATAAGATAGATAGATAGATAGATATGAACATATTGAGTTGGATAGATATGAACAGACTTAGATAGATAGATAGATAGATTGATAGATAGATAGATATGAACATATTGAGATAGATAGATTGACATGAACAGACTTAGATAGATAGATAGATAGATAGATATGAACATATTGAGATAGATAGATTGACATGAACAGACTTAGATAGATTGATAGATAGATTGATAGATAGATAGATATGAATAGACTGAGATAGATAGATAGATAGATAGATAGATAGTAAAAGGAAGGAAGGAGGAAGGAAATGAAGAATGAAAGAAAATGTTTAAAAATATCGAAAGAGGATAAATAAATAAATAAAGAAAGAAAGAAATAAAGAAAGAAGCGAAGAAAAAAAAAAAGCAAGCAGTGAACTAAAGGCAGATGATAAGAAGTAAAGAAAAGTAGGAAATAAAAAGAAGCTGGGAAAGATAGCAATGAACAATAAGGAAGGGATGAGGTAAGTAAAAGAAAAAGAGGAAATAAGAATGAAACGAAAGAAAAAGTGAAACGGAATAAAACAAAAAAACTGATCCAATTAAATGGAAGACTAGCCAGCAGAATGCCAAGACAAAAGAAGTAAGGGTGACGAGCTCCCACCAAAAATATCTGTGATTCTTGTCTAATTCTATAATCGATGAACGTAAACAGAAATTCGATTAAGGAAAAATAGCCGGATTTTTCATGAGTATAAAAGTGAAATATATTGAGGATAGTATCTTGGAAAAATACTTATAAAAGTCCGAAGGAAGAAAAATAATTTGATAAACCGTTAAAAACAACAATATTACGAGGCTGTGATTAAACTATCATTTAGAGTCCTCATAGCAATCAAAGGGCAAATTATTGCCGTTAAAACAACAATAATAATACCAATTATACAAGTGAGAATATAATCCCCTAAAAGCAGATAATAATGATAATAATTATCTAAAAAAAACAATAACCCTAAACCGACCAATATCTTTAACAGCGAACGATAGTATCGTAGCATTTCTTAGTGTCTAATGGCGTACGTAGTGTAATGAGTATCGTTGCAGGAAATGAACAGGGCAACCCGAATTAAAATCCTGGACGAGTCTATTTGCATTTCACATAGTGTTAATATTCTTGGTAAAGGTATGAATCCAACTAGTCTCCCTTTAGTTACGTGGCCCAGTAGGTTTGGGCTTCAGAATATACCAACTACATCCTTGCAGAGGTGGTAAAACCATCACCCAACGAATGTCCTAGCTATGACACTAAGCAATCTGATGGTGAGGCCCAAGTAATGCTGGGGCTTTGGGGAATGCGGAATGCCCGTTCATTGTCATTACACACAGGACCACTGAAGCTCGGAGGGGTAGCACCTAATAGGATCCTTTCTATTGGTCAAATAGAACTGTTTGACATTTGAACTGAGTGTAAACAAATGACTCATGCTGAACTGAATTGCGTGAAATAGAACTGTTTAATTATTTAACTGTATCTAATGACTGATGTTTAATTGAATTGTAAGTAATAAATTGCAATACTTGAAAATTTTTAAGTGTAGGCAAACAAATTATTAATAGAAAACAAAATTACTCGTATTAGACAGAAATAAGACAAACCAAAATGCCAAAATGCCAAAAAAATGAGGTCAGGCCTGTTTAAAAATATTATCTCCAAAATGTGTTAAGAAATCACACACACACACACACATATATATATATATAAAGGATTTGGCATTATATAATCCACAATGGTTGATACGCCATAAAACCAAACCAAACCAAATCAAACTTCAGTTATTGGTAAATTAGTAAGGCAGATTGAGTGCTTTAGCCTTGGGATGACAACCAGTTTAGGAGAAGGAAAACTGAATTCAGACCTATTAAACTCCGCTTAAAAAACTGACCTTGTGATGCCTCCTACTCGTGACTGAAGGGTTAGTAAATACACTTATATATATATATATATATATATATATATATATATGTATTTATATATATATATATATATATATATATATATATATATATTCTTACAGTGTACTTTGAACCCAGGGCTCGAGCTGATAGGCCAGCTACATCAGGTTCATTTGTTGAATGAATTTACTAGTCCACCTAATTGATCTGCAAGACTGGCTGACTCACTTTCATGTTATATAAGATACCCATGTTAGCGGTGGATTTGGCATTAAATAACCCACGATGGTTGCTATAGCATGCAACAACTAGCAACCAACGAACATCTAAGTCTGTTAGCTGCATCATTTTTGCCAAGGGTAGAATTATGACACGTAGATCTTAAAAAACAAATCATAAACATGTGTAAAAAAGGAATAAAACACAAATGTTAATTCTTTAAACTCTTGTTATATACTCATCTACAGCATCATCATCATCATCATCATGTCGTGCCGCCAGCACGGATATCCCTGACCCTCTCTCGCCACTTCTCCCTCTCGTTCATCGCCTCCGGCAGGTCTTCTGGGTTACATCCCATGTCCTCACATAGCTGCTGTATGTAAGTTCGAGCTGGTCGTCTTGCTTTTGCTTGGCCATATGTGGGGGTCCATAGGAGTACGTCACGTACGAGCTCGTCCTTACTTCTCCAGCAGTGTCCGGCGTGTCTGGCTCGTCTAACCTGTATAGTTTTCGTGATGGGAGGCAAGTGGCCGTGCAGTTGGCGTCTCGTGGGGTGTTGTCGCCAGGACTTGTTCAATATTGCTCTAAACATTCTTGTGTAGTTGCCGTCAAGTTTCTTCTCCGGCCGTTTAGTTAGCGTCCATAACGACACAATAATAAAGACCGACGCATGATAAAGATGCAGGAAGGAAGAGTTCTTTAACAAAATATTACCTCTTGCTTTATTGCAAGGGTTCGAAAAGGTTGCGTGGGGTTTTACTGTGAGAGGGAGCTAGAGATCGAACATAACTGCAATATTTGGACCCCAAACTTATGGCCGTCACGTTGTGTCTTTATTGTTCTTCTGATGCTCAACCGGAGCCCTGGGGTCCACTCTGCTGGGTGCTGGCTTTCTTTATTGCATCTTATCAGCATCTTCTTTGGACCCCAACTCATCAGGGCCGCAAGGCCTCTTCGGCCTGGTGTGGTTTTCCCTACCATATCTCGTCTCCAACTCCGTCCGATCTTTAACTGAGCTATATAATCATTCGACGCCCAGTTTAGCATGAAATAGAATTTTTAATCGTCATCAAGCGGAAATAACTGTCATGCAGTTCACAGGTCACTCTCTTCCGGTGCATCAGTCTATGAGTGTACCATGGGAATTTTTTTTAGCTCGTCCCATTTCATCAGCCAATTTCCGCCCATGCGATTTCCTCTCATAACTGCCATTAGAATGTGTCACCTCCTTCCGGTGCATCACCTTGGAATGACATTTTTGGCCGGGTCAAAAGGTCAAAATATAACACTTTCATATACAAACGCCTATTTTAGTGAGTTTTGTCATTTGAAGTAGACATCTATTTCGTAAGAATGTTCTTCTGGGGTAGCAGTCTTTAATGATTGTGAACGATGACATTTAAGAAATACAGCGGACGTATTGAAAATCTGGAAATCATGAATCGTCTTTCAGCGTTAGAAGAAAGGTTTTGTAGAGAAAGGAAAAATTTCGTATTTTGGTTTGGCGCGCAATTTAATTCGACACTTAATTTCACCCAATCAGGATGACATATGCTATTCATCCCGGACCTTCATTTCCGCCCAACAAAATTGGGTAAGCTGCTAAACACACTCTTTTTGGCTCGAGAACGCCGCCCAGTGCAGACGTCTCACTGTTGCTCTAGAATAGCAGCAGCAGCAGCAACATGGACACACGAGGGGACCCATCTAATTTATGGATTCCTTACAAGGAATCCCAGTTGAATATAAATTAGATACATTCAACATGCCTCGCACAGGCACAACTTTATGTCAGCCCAAAATTGGCTATGTCGATCCGACGCGTAATCCCGCTTTCGACACGCTAGCTCTCAATTCACCTCTGGGCCACTTTAATGGAGACCAACGCACGCCTTCTCTCCACCAGACGGACAAAAACCATGATGACTCTAAAGTTCAATTCCTACAATTGCAACATGCCTTTCGTCAAAAAGCAATGAACACAATCCCTCACACGTCCGCCGACACATGCTGCCATCTCAACCTTCTCAACTTCTCATAACTCAATTTCGTCTCAATACTCACAACCCTTCACGAGTCTTGCAGCACCAAAAGCAAGCCCAATATTCCATGCTGCAAAAAAAACAACCTATTCATTAAAACCTTTCGCCCATCGCCATCTTACATCTTCATCCACCTTTTATTCCTAACAACTATTAGCGAAAGACCTTCCAAACTTAGCGAAGGGACTAACGACACTAAGTGAGGAAACAACTCAACGTAAACACACATACGTTACAACCATCTTCCTCGCTAACTAACAACACTTTCCCTCGCTACTAACAAACCAACTTCTCCAGCTAAAAATATCCTTCAGTTTTATATCTACCTTCTTCGTGACACTAATGGTATTGAAGGGAAGGTGTGAGAAAGGATTTTCTTATAGTTAACTAAAAATGATTACTTTGGTTTTCTTTGTTTAATGGCTTATCCACCTTAGTGATTTATTTAATTCCTAATTCATTATCGTAGAAGAACAAGCATTATATCTTGCCCAGTCGGCTGGGGCTGTAGAATACACCGACTGCACCTCTACAGGGGAATAAGACCCCCACTCCCAACTAGTGTCCTGGATATGACACTAAAAATCTGATGGTAAGATTCAAGTGATGTTGGAACTTTAAGTATTGTGGAGCACCGCTTCATTGCCATCGCTCCCAGATCCACTCTGAACCGGAGTGGTAGCATTTGATAGACCCCTATCTATAGATTAAATAGGACTAATCTGCATACTTATGCTGAACTAAATTACTTGAAATAGAATTGTTTTGATACTTAAACTGCGTAATTATGCAAAACTGAATTGTTTGATGTAGAACTGTTTTTGACATTGAAGCTGTACTTACGAGAACTGTTTTTGACATTTAAGTTGTACTTACGAGAACAGTTTTAGACATTGAAACTGTACTTACGCTAAACTGAATTTTTTGAATTAGAACTTTTTGACAATACTGAATAGCTTGAGATAGAAATGCTTTTGACAATTAAACTATGTACTCATGCTAAACTGAATTGTTTGAAATAGACCTGATTATTTGCATAAAAATGGATTTGGCACTAAATAACCTACAAAGGTTGATAGGCCATAAAACCCAACCAACCAGCCAACTCGTGGTACAATTCAACCCATAACTCAGTGGATAAGGGGGTTCATACCTTTCTCAAGTGTATTAATCCAAAAGTGAAAGTAATTCTCCAACTGAAGTTTGAATTCGCTTATTACGATGTCACAGCTCAGCACGTTAGCCACTACGCCACAAGGAATTCTCAATAAATGATTATCAAGTCCTGTGTCAATGAAGATTATGTAATTCAATTTGTATTTAATCCAGAAAGGGTAAAGTTACAAATAGGTTAATCTGTTAATCGGAGAAATATTATTTCCTTGCGGATTAGCATTTAGAATTTTTCCAAGGATTCAACGTATGTTGCGTTGCCATAAGGAATTAATATACATAGAGGAAGAATGATAATAACACTAGGTTAAATAAAAATATGAATATCACGCTTTATTCTCGAAAGGGGTGAAAGCTTCTAAGATGTGAGAGACAGACAGTCGGAGGAAGACGAAGACATTCTGCCATATTGAGCCATAACCTTCTTCTCTTCTCTGTACAACGCTGTGTTATATTCAAGGTCCCACTTAGCACTTCTTCTGTTTCCCGGTCAGGAGGTACTCAACTGGAGGCTCGCTGTGAGCCGCTCTGTGGGATGCTGCCAAATCAGGGCGCCCAGCCATTTGCTGGCATTCTCCGTGAACAAATCTCTTCTGGTTGCAAGCCGGGACTGACTGTATCTCATGTGGGCATCTGCATATATCATTTCACAACACTCCCACGTTTCAGTTTAACCACGTGACTACTTCCGCCTACTCGCCCGAGTGCGTCCTGTGCAGAGAAATCTCTGATTGACGGCTTGGTTGAATATGCAACACGTAGATGGTTATCCAATTCAGACTGGAATTTGTTTATGGCTTATACAAAAACAACAATCGCACAGAAAGTGTTTTTATTTGACTACACACATAGACGAAGGTCGATTTAATGTAGGGTGCTGTACACGAAACGAAACTTTCGCCGGGTGGTGCAAAATATTGTTTAGATTCCGTCGGCATTTTCCTTTAGAGACACCTCAATTACGTCACAATGGACCAAGCCCTTATCTCCTTTTAGACAAGGGAGCAGGATCTACTTGGTGAGAGGGACCCTGCACAAGGAAATAGCAATGTCCGATACTATTTACTATTTACCAACCCCTCCGCTCGGGCAGGATATGACACAAGGTCAATTTTTAAGCGGAGTTTAACAGGTTTGAATTCAGAGTTTTATTTCTCCTAGACTAGTTGCCTAACCAAGGCTGAAGAACCTTATCTGTCCTACTATTTACCCATAGCTGGAGGGAGAATAATTGGATTCATACCTTTCCCAAGAGTATTAGTGCTATGTGAAATGCAATCATTCTCGTCCAGGATTTGAACTCGTGTCGCCGTGTCCATTCCTACGACGATAACGACTACACCACGGGCACCTCAAATAGTAATGTCCGATGAAGAGTAGCATCAGTAACGTCGATGGCGTTTTTGGCACGAGATAACAACAGGATGCTCAAGGTTTAAAATTTAAAGTTGTCTTTATGATAGACTGGTTGGCAACCAAAATTAGAGTGCGTAGTCGTTGTGGCCCCGGAAAGGGTCACTAATGAAAACACAAACACGGATATTAGATAACAGATTATATTACACAAGAAAGATAGAGTTACATAGAAAAGGTAAGAAGTCTCGTACTGTTCGGATAACACCGATACTGACCTGCCCTTATGGCAGCGAAATCTCTGTACTAATAACGGTGAGAAGAGTCCATTATGGTGAGATGGATAAGGCTCCCACAACAGTAGTTTACACTATTTTACAATGTAGACGCTTATACTTTATCCTTACATACCAATAGTATACGTGTTACGGAAAAGATATAAAAAAAAGTATGTTGTATACTCACATAATACCCTATTTACCCAACCCCTCCGTTCGGGCAGGATATGACACAAAGTCAATTTTTAAGCCGAGTTTAACAGGTTTGAATTCAGAGTTTTCCTTCTGCTAGACTAGTCACCTCACCAAGGCTGAAGAACCTAGTCTGCCCTACTATTTACCCATAGCTGGAGGGAGAGAATAATTGGATTCATACCTTTCCCAAGGGTATTAGTGATATGTGAAATGCAATCAGTCTCGTCCAGGATTTGAACTCGTGTCGCCGTGTCCATTTCCTACGACAATAACCATTACACCACGGACACCTCACATAATATACTCACATAATACAACTGCGGAACATAATCAAACATTATGACTAACCTCAATGAACGAACGAACTCACACTTTATTCTTGAGGGGATAATGTTCGTTGTGTGTGAGAGATGAGCTGGAGACAGGAACAGACTGCTATATTGACCCCAAGTTCTTCTTCGACCATACCAGCACTTCTTTCTCATCTTGGCTGGGTTGCTCAACCGTGGGTCTCTGAGGGCCCAAAGCCCTCTGTCTGCCGCTGGCTCTCATTTCGGCGTCTTGTCTCCAACTGACTCGAACCGTCTGTGCCCTGGTTATATTATTGTTTAACGTTCACCTGCTTCCGCTGTTCTTCCGCTTATTTACACAGGTGCTTCGCTTGATTGACGGCTCGTTCGAGGGTCAATATATAACACATAGACAGTAGCTTCGTCCAGGTTAAAATAAAGTCAGATTACTTTTTGAATTTTTGCTTTTGTGGGAATGAAAAGGAATTTAAATCATCTGTACTAAAAATTGGTGAATACGAAATTGTCCAGGGGGGTTAATTCCCATTTTTAAACCACTTTATTGAGTGCGAAACATTCTTAGATTAATTAGAATTTAGACAAGTAACCAAATATGGATTATATATCTTGCCATCTGTTTCTTTTGAAGAGAATCTCATAGCAAACCTTAACGAATGAGTTCGGGTCTCATTTGGTGCCCCATTTCCTCCGCCCTATGCTACATTTAAGCAGAAAGCTCGGTAAAATTATGACTCTCATTCAGGATGTCACCCGGGTGGGTTAAAGACATTAAATCACTTTTCGGAATTAAGTATAGCTGATAAACAAATACTTATTTAATTACAGAAAATCGATTAACGGTTGACATTGAAGTGGGGGGGGGTAAACCTCCCACTTAAGTGGGGGATCGGAACAAGAAAGCTAATACAACAAAGAAAAAAACGATCTGAAGATAATAACTTTAAAAAATCGTTTAAAAGATCCTTTTGGGGGGCTCATTTTGTTCGAAGGGCATTTCGCCGATCGAGAGGGTATTCGATCTTCGAAGTGAATAACCAGAAAGTTTTAATCTAAAGCGAAACTTCCTGTTCATATCAGAAAGGAACCATGCAAAAAACCTGTCAACCACCTCTCTCTCTCTTTATCTCTATCTCTGTCTTATTCCAAGAGTTAATTGAATTTTGACCGGCAAACGACGGACAAAGAATAAAAGACTAGAAAACATAAATCCATTGCTTTTAAGGAAAAGAAGATACGAACGAGAATTCGACAACACGTTGCAGTAAGAACAGGTGAAGAACCAAACGGTGTTTTGGGTGTAACACACTCCACACCCCTGACATAGTCGTCCAGCGCTTACAATACGGGGTCGAACGATAAAATTGTCGTCCTAAAGAAAACAACACTACAGCTTTATTTTAAAACTTTTATTATGTAGTAGAGCTTCAGCCTCAATCACAGCCTCAAAATGGATCCAGAACTAGAACATGCCTTTTCTATAAGCGCCGGCGGGAGCTCGGTGTATACTCGGCGGATGGTGATGATCAGGCTAGCTTTGATGTTGTTGGAGGTCATGTTGGTGATGTTCTCGACGTATGACCAAACGAAGTAGTCCAGCGGGTTCAGGTCGGAGGAGGAGGGGGCTAGTGAGAGAAGGGTACAAAGTCGTAGCACTCCTTCTGAAGCCAAGCCTGGGTCTCTTTGGACTTGTGGGCCAGCGCCAAGTCCTGCTGCCACACCCATGGTCTGTCCCTGGCCACCCGATTGCACCAGGTGATCATCACACTCTTCAGCACATCTAAGTACACTTTGGTGTTGACTTTCAAGCCGACTTCGAAGATGTGAGGTGTTATGATGTGTCCCTCACTTGAAACCACACCGAAGACCATAACCATAGCCGGAAACTTTGTTTTCATCACCCTGGGCACGTTCGTGTTATTCGTGGCAATCCAGATTTGCATTTTGAGGGTGCTGACAATGGTCCTGTTGTCATAAGTTGGATATGTAGAGAGCATGAGTTGTACAACGCCGCATCTCCGATCTCGCTCGTTGAACATTGCGTCACTTTCAGAGATGATAGAAGGTTCCTATCGCTCTTGGGATTTGTACACAACTGGCCAACTAGTAGATGGTCTGCAACAAAAATAGAAAACCGGTTTTCATTACACGGAAATGGAATCATGTCTTTTCTTGGGTGACAATTTTATCGTTCCACCCGTTACAACACACGTTCTCCTAACCACGAAGCATACTGCCATTTATTCCCGTGGCTATTACAGTCCAGAATTAACACGATAACCGCATAACATTCTGCGTATTAGTGTTGGCCATGTTAGATAAAAAGGTTTACTAACAGTTGACAGAGAGAACAGTACGTATGCACAAACCAGACTCTGTAATGGGGAATGTTAACACGAAAGTCACAGGGACTTTGAAATAGAAACAGATCAATCAATCTCGGCCAGAAAACTAGATCTACTTTAAATTAACAAGAAGTGAAATTTTCATCTTGTGAAATTTGTTATTCCAGATGAAAATAGATGAAAGCGAAAAGATAGATGTATCCTGTGGGATCTAAAAGAGACGGTGATACCTATTGTTATTGGAGTACTTGGAATGGTCTCCAGAACCTCGAAAAAGAGGGGTTGGAACTTAGAAGAAGAATGGAGACCATTTAAAGCGCATCATTCCTGAGATCGGTTAGAATACGTTAATGAATTCTGAAGATCCAGGGAGACTTGCTGTCACTCTGTCTTCAGTGAAAAAAGACGGATTAAAACTGGTGTGAAAAATTTACAAGGAGTAAAATAATAAATCTGTTTCCAGCAACTAAGCAAGAGTAATATCTTCTTTTAAAAGATCACAATTATTGTTGTAAGATATCAATCTTCATGCTCTAAAATATCTGCAATATTTTGGGGCTTTGTTGAATTTTTATGGCCGTAAGGAATACTGTTTCTTGGTTCCTGCAGACAGTAATTGACTTTTTGCTTTCTTTATCTATATTGTAAGTAGTGAAACATCAAAAGGGAAACGAGGTCGTAAAAGTGAAGGATATATTAAAACAAACAAAACAACATATTTTATGGGTTTGTGAACACACCAGACTCGAAATAAGGAAATATCTGTGATATTACACGTTTGTATAAAAGGACTACTTAAAAAAATTTCTTCTAATAAAGGATGTTTTTTTGTTTAATGGCATAGCAACCTTAATGAGTTATTTAAAGTCAAATTCATCCATGTAGAATAGCAGTATTGATATTTTATTAACAGCAATTTTATTTAAAGAAATAAGTTAATTAGTTGTCTAAATTTCTGAGACGAAGCTTGTTGATTTTTTTCATTAGGAGTTTTCGGACTATTGTCTTCATCTTTATTGTGATTTCCACTACGTTTCGGCCGATATGTCCTCCGGCCTTCTTCAGGTGTTTGTCGAACTCGGGAACCTTAACAGAACTTCGAACTACGCCCTTTATTAAATCCACGGGGGTCGCCTATTCTGATTCCGTTAGCCATAACCGGGTACAAATGTTAAGTATTCCTGTATTGTTACTCGCCTGCAGTCAGGATTGAACCTGCAACATACAGGAGTACTTAACACTTGCACTTGGTTATGGCTAATGGAATCAGAACAGGCGACCCCCGTTGAATGCACCACGTATCACATTCAAAATCATTGGCAGGCCTAATCATTTTAATATATATATAAACAGTTTTTTTTTTATTGTTGGATAAATGAACGTGTTAGTATGCTGGTTAATATAGCCGCATAAAACCAATAGCAATTCCATTCTCCTTTTGTCTTATTCCCTGACTAGTAATCTTATTTATTTTTAGAATTGAGTTGTTTATATATATATATATATATATATATATGAAGGCTTTTTATTACATACATACATACATACATACATATATGTGCCTGTGTGTGACTACATATATATATATATATTACACAAATCCTAGAAGTAACATCCCACATAAAATAGTTGTGTGGCCACCAACCACCCTCTCACCAACCATCCAAGTAAGACAATCAAGACTTACGGGATACTACTTGAGAAGTAAGGACGAGCTCATAAGTGACAAACACACATGGACACACCAGTGTTGTCTGACCAGAAAAGTTTTACATAAATTAGCTCTATGTGGACACAGGATGTTGTCTAGCAGACCTATCTGGGACAATGAATGAACGGAATAAATGACGAAAAAGAGTAAGGAAACTCCCTATAATCTGCGTGATTTGATGATGAATATATATACATATATATATATATATATATATATATATATATATATATTCATAAAATGAAAAGAAAATAATTGTTTTGTTGCTCCATTAAGAATTTATTCCAGGTCTAGAGTTCGGCAATAGGCCAGATGACTGGGGTTTAATCCCAGGTCGAGTCATACCAAAGACTCAAAAATGGTACTTGATGCCGCCTTGCTAACACTCAGCATTATAAGGTAAGGCTCAAGGGTAAAATGGAGCAATATAGGGAATGGAGTAGCGCCTTCCCCTCCATCTCGGTGTAAAGCTATTGAAGATGGATCCTTGCTGTCACCCTCGATTAAGGATTAAGAATAAAAACAACCCTCTTCAAATGGATAAAATACAAGTATGTATTTGAATGTAGATGGTTTTTCATTGCTTCCGGCGAAAAGAGAATCTTTTTGTAAATTCCTGAATTTTTTTAATTAAAAAAACCCAAACCTTTTTAACGGTGGAAATATCATTGTATATAAACAGATGTTTATGCATTCTACTTTTTTTAAAAAAATAAACAAACTTTACCAATAATTTTGAATTTTCCTGAATGTTTAAATCTTTTTTAATTAAAAAATTAAAATTTAAAAAAAAATCTCTTTTCACCGGAAACTATGTAAATCTGTCTACATTATATTCAAATACATAATGGTATTTTATCCATCTGAAGATGGCCATTTTATAGACTTGAAATAAATTTATAATTAAATTACAATTATTTAAAAATTTTATTTAGAAACTTTTTTTGCTCTGTCCGTGAGTTTCGATGTATTTCTAATCTGAAATTAATCATGCATTCGATCGCCGTCGACATTCACTAGATATTTCTATTCCCCTTGGATTATTATTGAATAGTCTAATCCTTTGACGATTTTTTTTCGGATTATATATATATATATATATTGAGAGAGCCAAAGTTTAAGTGTCGACGCAAAATCCAAGTAAAGAATGCGTGCAATATTAATAATCGTATTGCCGCTGTATGGTATATCCAAATATTCAAACATTGCCTCCTGACCTGAAAAAAAATCAATAACCGCGGGTAATTCTATTGATAAATAAATAAGAAGAGACTGAGACAGGGAAAATATTTACACAGATTTTCGAGATCATTTCTAAAGAAGTGAGAAAGTTAGAAGAGGCCTAAAAAAAGAGATTAGGAATAAATGCTGTATGAAGTCACAGGAGATTTCCTAGGAACGCTTAAAGCCGAAAGTTAGGAAGATTATTCTGTGGAACTGGAGGGTTCTCTCAGACTTCAGAATAAATATTATCTTATCTTTTTATTTCATAAGTAAGGTTGTAGCTATGAATTCATTTCTGTTTTAGAGTAGAATACACGAGCAAACCTACAAGGTTGGTCAAGATCAGGGCTTTTCAAAATTTATCTTGATTCACTACATGTAACCAAATTTCATATAGTTTCATTCCCAAATAAATTAATTAAATATTTTTTCTTAGTCTCATTGTCCTACGTATGACATTAAATTGCATTTGATAGTGAGAATCCAGTTTTGGAGTTTGGGGAATATGGAGTACCCCTTCATTACTAATACTCAGATCACTCTGACCTGGAATCGTAGTATCTGTGAGGTCTGTTTTTTTTCTTCGTTTAATGGCATCTCAAACTTGATTGACTATTTAATGCCAAGCCAGCCTTGTCGAAGAACAGCAATGATATTATTTAAGCCATCCCTGGGTGGATTAGGGGGTTCATACCTTTCTGTTATGTTGAAGAATGTGCCGATATCGACTCGTAGTTTGAACACAGATCTCTAGCCAACCTGACACAAGTGTTGAAATGGATTGTGCAACTAGAGTTCAAGCGACTAGAGTGTTGGTTATATAAATGGGTCAGTCAGAGGTCTGACAAGAGGAGAGACGAGACGTATGCAAAATAGATCTGAAATGTAACATTGCAAATAGGTACAATTTAGTATTCTATGCTCAGTACTTGGCCTCGTGGAACATTACAAAAGTGGCGATTAGGAATAGTTTCGAACTTTATACCTCGGAAGCGACAATAACGCCTTTGTTTATAGAAATATAAACTATCTTCCTTATTACTCGAAAAGATCAAAAAGCAGCAAGAGAGAGAGAGAGAGAGAGAATCAGAGAGAGAAACAGACAGACTAAGAAACGAAGACTGACAAAGTACCCAGCTGTTATCACTGCATCATATCTTCTTAAACCAGTTGTGTTTCTACATTCAGAGCCAACTCAGTACTTCTTTGATGGGGCTGATCCGGGTACTTTTCTTCCTAAGGCTAATGACCCCCAGGACCAATGCCCAAGGTGGCTTCTGCTCTGATTGCTCACCTCTCCTGACTGACCACCTGTCTAGACTGATCGCCTCTCTCGTGGTTGTTGAAACTGTGTTCTTATAACATATTCATAACTCTCACACGTTCTTCTTCCGGTTCCCAACTCACGCAACCTGTTTCTGACGCTCCCTGTCCACACAGGTACATCCTGCTATGAAATATCTAATTGGCGGTTCTATCAAAGGTCACAGTGTAATATTAGTCCAAAAATAAATGTAATAATGCAATCGAATTCGAACTCGCTGATTTGGAAGCCATTGTCCAGAACTTTACCCATTAGCTTAAGAGAAATCCTCAAGGCCTTTTAGGATCTTATTTATGCATTAAGAATTGCTAAATTATTTACTAAGGATTATCATCATTCTTCTTCCTTGTCCATCGTAGTTGATGAGGACCATCAGATCAACCTATGACTGGGGACAGGATCCGTGAGTGTACAGATGGCTAATGGAGTCTATCTGTGCACAGAAAAGTCTTGGACTGTGAGAACGAGGAATGACGGCAGCAGAGGCTCAAATGGCAGTGCCTTTTGTAAGCTTCCTGCGCTACTCAATTGCTGCGTTCCTTCTGGCTTCCCAGGTTTTTGCTCCACAACTTTAGGCCACTTGTCTCTGTCCTACGCCAGATATTCCAGGCTATTAAGAGTTACACCGAAAGATTTAATGGAGACCTTCAGTGTGTCTCTGAAGCATTTTTTCTGGCCTCCTTGGGAATACTTGCCCAGAGACAGTTCGCCGTAAAGCAGCTTCTTCGGGAGGTAGTGATCTTTCATGCGGACAACATGACCGGCCCAAACTAAGCTGTGATTGTGTCATGATAGTTTAGATGCTGGGAGGAGAAGCCTGAGTTAAAACTTCAGTGTCGAGGATGTATTTTTACCATGTGATGCCTAGAATCTTCGTTATACAGCTCGTGTGGAAGTGGTTTAGCTTCTTTATATACTACTGATAAGTAGTCCATATTTCACAGTCATAAAGGAGGGTGGTAAGAACGACTGCTTGGTATACTTTGATTTCGGTTAAATTGTTAAATTATTCACTCTGGATTTTTACCATTATTAGTAATTTAGAACCATACAAATGGGAGAAAGTTGTTTGCATTTAATAGGAATACTTGATAAACTGAATTATTAATGTTAAGTAGCTATACTTGAATATATTTAACTTTGTGCAAATAGAATTATTTGTATTAGATAGAAGTACTTGAAACCATTTGACTGTGTGCAAACGGTTAATATCAAATAAAATTATTAGTGTTAGCAATACTTGAAAGCATTTATCTATTAACCTTCCGTTTTTGGTCATATCGTTTAATGGCATTGCAACCCTTGATGGTTATGTGATGCCAAATCCTGTTTATTTATATATATGTACATATGATTTGTAAGTGAAGAGGTTATAAGTAAATTTGTTTTCAAATGAGTTAGAGCTAATCTTCCCTCGTAGATAATATAAAACTTGTATTTTGAAATTTCGTTAAGGTTACCGAGTTCGACAATAAACACCCGGAAAAGGCCGTTGGAAGAATCGGCCAAAACATAGTGAATATAATAGAAAAGGTGAAGACAATAGCCCGAAATAATAAAAAATAAAAATCATATATTTGTATATATATATATATATATATATATATATATATATATATATATATATAATTAAACGAAAAAATTCAATTTTGAAGTTTGTTTAATTCTTTTTTTTTTTCGTTTAATTTTAAAAAAATATTTTCGCTCTGCTCGTGAGTTTCGATATATTTTTGAACTGAGATTAATTATATACTCGATAGCCGTTGACATCAAGCACTTAAATGGATAGTTCTATTCCCCTTGATTATTACTTAATAGTCTACTCCTTAGACTATTTTCTCTAGATTATATATATATATATATATAAACAGGATTCACCATTAAATAACCCACAAGAGTTGATATGTCATAAAACACAACCAAACCACATCAAAACCGAAATACTTGATTTAGTTAGGGATATGTCATATGACAAAATCATATTTAGCCTCTTAAACACATTGTCTTCAAATAACCAATTTTTTACGTCGTTTCTTCCTGTACGGTCTTCATTTGATAATGATCTACAATTTCTTAAATTTTTTGGTCAGTTTAGGTTCAATGAGATATCGACCCTTGACGGCTATTTAATACCAAATCCTATATACATATGTACGTGACTCTTCATCAACCTTCCACAAACACCATTGGATACATCTGCAGACTGTTCTGAGTGGTTGGTTATGTCACTGGATGGCACAGTCGATCTGCCTATCTGCCCGCGTTGGGTTTTCGATGCTAATAACAGTTTGATCATTAATCGGAGTCGCCAGTTGATGAGTGGACAGATGAGACTGCACAATTAAGAAAGTAAAAAAAATTCAAACTCCGATAAAGGACAGGACACGGATTTGAAACGAGCAATAATATTTAGTTTAGTAAAAAAAAAGTCTTTAAAAATGGTACAACATGTGAGACAGAAACCTAGCTCACAAATTAAGTGTCAGTCGATTTCTCGATATTCAGAATCAGGCACAAGGCCTCTCAATTTATTGTATATGTTTTTGCTTTTGTTTTTGCTTCGTGCTTTTGATAGTCTGGCATAAAACGATCTCAAGTTGCGGTTATGTTAGCTTTTTTCAGTCTCTTGCTTCTGGCTTCTCTCTGCCTCTTGAGAGTCTTGTGTAAGGTGATTTTAAGAAGAGTGCTATGCTCAGTCTTCTGGGTATCTCTATGTTAGAGGGTCTGGTAAAAGGTCAGGACTCAGAGTAACATGAGGTTTCTTAGACGTTCAGCGCTGGTCTATGGCAATGAGCGAAATCCTTAGCTTATATGCGCTTTCTCTCTACCATAGAGTGGTGGTTTATTGAGCTATTGATCACATCAATTTCGATTCCAGTTATTAATTCTGCCCTCTTTTAGAAATGCATAGCAATACCTGGAGACATGTGCGCAAACGAATGAGTATAGATGAATAGAATAATTTGCGTTAAATATCAATATCTGTAACCACTTTGCTGTATGCAAACAAATTATTAATATTGAATAGAGTTTTTAGTGTTAGATAGCAGTAATAAAAACCATTTAACTGTGTAGAAACAACAGCAATACGGGAGCGCTAACAAATTTGTTTTAATTCATTTGAAAATGAAATTATTGACAAACCATTTTTTTACAAATCATATAATATAGGAATTTAGATGTGTGCAAACAAATGACAGATGTTAGATTGTTACTGTTACATAGCAAAGCTTGAAACGATTTAACTGTGTGCAAACAAATGATTCATAGTAAATAGAAATATTCGTGTAAGGATAGAAATACTTGAACTGTGTGCAAATGAATAAGCTCAGTCTCGTTTAAAAATGTATCAACCAAATGAGTTTACAAATCATATATATTTAATATATATATATATGTTGCGTTCTGGTTAGTGAACGCTTGCAATATCAAATAAAGGACAAACCACGATATGAGAGGAAATAGAGATATATTCTCAGGAAAAAGTATATACAATAGAGAGACTATTAGTAGACAAGAACATAGGATTAGTGAATACAGAATAAAGATATAGTCCAACGATAGTATTGGCTTCCGTTATTACGGTAGCAAGTAAGGTGATCTAGTGCGATCTCCAGTCTCCAACGCTTTAATACTATTCCTATAAGAAGCTACTCTTCACCTTCTAGTCTGCCCTGGTATTAGTAGCTACTGCTATATATGGCAGATGGACTAGTTCATTGTGTGGAAAAAGGTGTGTGATACTCAACAATATAAAAAAGAATTTGGCATTAAATAACCTACAAGAGTTGATATGCCATGAAACAAAACCAAAACTAACAACATTTTTGCCTAGTCAGCTGGGGCTGTAGAATACACCGACTTCTTCTCTGCAGAGGAGTAAGACCGCCCCCCAACAAGTGTCCTGGATATGACACTAATAAATCTGATGGTGAGGTTCCAGTAATGCTGGAGCTTTGGGGAATGCGGAGTACCCCTTTATATCCATCGCTCCCAAGTCCACTCTTGCCCGGAGTGGTAGCACCTTATAAGGGTCCTATCAATGGGTTAAATAGAATGAAACCGCGGTTTCTTGAGTTTACTATTTTTTTGGCATTTAAAACGTGTATTCGTGCTAACCTGAATTGTTTAAAATAGAACTGCTTTGACATTAAAATTACGCAAAGCTGAATTGCTCGGAATAGAACTATTTTGACATCTAAACTGTGTACCTATGCTAAACTGAATTATCTGAAATAAAACTGTATTGACATTAATTCTGTGTATTGCCCAGTCGGCTGGGGCTGTAGAATACAGATCCCTCCTCAAAGAGTGTCCTAGATATGACACTAAACAATCTGATGGTGAGGTTCCAGTGATGCTGGAGCTTTGGGGAATGCAGAGTACCCCTTCATTACCATCGCTCTGAGGTCCACTCTGGTCCGGTGTGGTAGCACCTGACAGGGTCCTATCTATGGTATAAATAGAACTAACAGCATACTTTTGCTAAAACTGAATTTTTTAAAAATTAGAACTGTTTGAATAAACTAAATAGATTGAAATAGTAATGTTTTTGACAATCAAACAGTGTACTTATGCTAAACTGAATTGTTTGAAATGAACTCTTTTAAACATTGAAACTGAATTGTTTGAAAGAGAACTGACTGTTTGCATAAAAATCGATTTGGCGTTAAATAACCTACAAAGGTTGGTATGCCATGAAACCAAACCAACCAACAGACCAACCAACCAACCTTTATCCGATTGGTATATTTTCCTGGTCATGTTGTGTTTATGAAGTGAAATGTTGTTATTTAGAAATTATCGTTATATTAAAATTGAAGGATTTTGAAGTTTCTTTTTTTTTTTTGTAATTTTAACATCTGCCAAATTAATCGGAATTTTTTTGTTTTAAACATTAATCTTGCCAAAGAAAGTGAAATATATAAACACTCAACGAAATTGCTTTTCTCTTACATAAAACGGCGTAAATCATACCGTAAAATGTTTGCATGCCATACATTTTATTTTCCGTTTTCTGAAATTTATTCACGATAAAAGAGAAAGAAACAATTCACTTGTCTGACATTGCGAACTGAGATTCTTTATGTTCATCTAACACTGCCAAAAGGTTTTTCTTATAGAAAAATAATAATCCAATTAAACACTGCATAAGGTTGTTTAGTATTGTGTAAGATTATTGACTATTCTCTTGTTTTTTCACCATCATGAACACTGTGTTTACAAGAGGGACAGAAAGAAAGAAGAAGAAGAAGAAGAAGAAGAAGAAGAAGAAGAAGAAGAAGAAGAAGAAGAAGAAGAAGAAGAAGAAGAAGAAGATATACCGAAATGTGAAGAAGAAGAAGAAGAAGAAGAAGAAGAAGAAGAAGAAGAAGAAGAAGAAGAAGAAGAAGAAAATATACCGAAATGTGAAGAAGAAGAAGAGGAGGAGGAGGGTGAGGAGGAGGAGGAGGAGGAGGAGGAGGAGGAGGAGATGATAATGAGAAACTATGAGTAGGTAAGAAAATAGAAAGAAAAAAAATTGTAAATGAAGAAAACTTGATTCCATCAATTATCCGAAATATTGATTTTATTCTTTTTGTTGCTTTTTTTAACTCCAATATTTTATTCAATCCATTATTTTGCCTCGTTTAATTCGAAAACGACTCATTATCATCCCATAAGTTCTATAGAAATTGGAACACATCTTTTCTTGCATTTCGACCAATTTATTGTACGTTCTTCGGGTCCAAAATTCAAGGTCACAACATATCAGAAAACGATAAGGTTTCCCAGGTGCTAACATTATAATTCTAGTGAGTAACTATCCTCACATCCAAGGATTTGATTTGCTTGGGTTTCAGGGCATATCAACCATTGTAGGTTATTTAATGCCAAATCCAATTTATACATACATATTGAATATATATGATTTGGTTTGGTTGGATTTTATGGCACATCAACCATTGTAGGTTATTTAATGCCAAATCCAATTTATTCATATATATTGAATATATATGATTTGGTTTGGTTGGGTTTTATGGCATATCAACCATTGTAGGTTATTTAATGCCAAATCCAATTTATACATATATATTGAATATATATGATTTGGTTTGGTTGGGTTTTATAGCATATCAACCAGTGTAGGTTATTTAATGCCAATTCCTCTTTATACATATATATTATATTTATATGATCTCGTTTGATTGGGTTTTATGGCATATCAACCAGTGTAGGTTATTTAATACCAAATCCTCTTTACCATCATCATCATCATCATCATCATCATGTCATGCTGAGCACGGATATCCCGGACCCTCTCTCGCCACTCCTCTCTATCCTTCATCGCCTCTGGCAGGTCTTCAGGGCTACATCACGTATCCTCACAAAGCTGATGAATGTATGTTCGAGCTGGTCGTCCTGCTTTTGCTTGGGCATGTGCGGGGGTCCATAGGAGTATATCACTTACGCGCTCGTCCCTGCTTCTCCAGCAGTGTCCTGCATGTCTGGTTCGTCTAGCTTGGATAGTTTTCGTGATGGGAGGCAAGTGGCTGTATAGTTCGTGCCTTGTGGGGTGTTGCCTCCAGGACTTATACAATATCGCTCGCAGAATTCTTGTGTAATTGCCGTTTAGCTTCTTCTCCTGCCGTTTAGTTAGCGTCAAAGTAGTGCATCCATACAGCAGTATCGATACGCCCGCTGCCTGGAAGAAACTGCATTTCATTTTATCGGTCAGGTCTGAATTTCATATGATCAATAGCCTATCAATAGCTGTCCATGCCTTCGTTAGCCGCGTGTCGATGTCCTTTTCGGTTGATGAGACGCTACTTCCTAGGTAAGTGAATTTGTCTACTAGTTTCAGAGGGGTCCCGTTTAGTGTGGAGATGTCGCCTGTTTGATTATAGCACATATATTCCGTTTTGTGTGCATTGATATGGAGGCCAATGACTGCGGCGGCTCGTTCCAGACTATGCAGTAGTGTTTCAGCTTGGTTGGGTGTATTTGCCAGTATCGCTACGTCATCGGCGTAGTCGGCGTCGGTAATTGTTTTTCCGGGGTACCTTCTGCTTCTTTTCTCTGATTTTATCAATCGATGATCTTAGCACGTTATCTAGACAGATGATAAAGAGGTATGGGGCTAGCGTGTCTCCTTGTAGTACTCCTGCTACAATGTCGAAGTATTCTGTGTCTCCATCTGGTGAAGGTACTTTCACTTTGGTGTTTCTATAGAGAATCGTTATTGCTGCTTCGGTTTCTTTAGGTTGGCCGTATGCTAGTAGGATTTGTTCCATCTTTCCTCTGTGAATGGAATCGAAGGCTTTGGTAATGTCGACAAATAGTAATGTCGCTTGTAGGTTTTTGCCCGTACGCCTTCAAGGATTCTACGATAATCAATATTTGTGAGGTCGTAGATCTATTTCTTCGGAAGCCATTTTGGTTTTTCCTAAGGATGTTGTCAATTTTGGGTTCTATGCGGTTTCGTAAAAAATCCTCTTTATACATAATTATTAAATACATATGATTGGGTTTAGTTTGGTTTGGTTTTATGTCATATCAACCCATATAGCTTATTGTTGAGTTTAAGTTTATGACGAGTGGTGTCTTTGTTGAATTGAAATAATCATCAAGAAACGCTATTAGCAGTTAACAGTATTTTTATCATGCAACGAAAGATAACTTAATGGTCACTACTTCATTTATTTCAGGTCAATGATAACCCTCTTCATCTGGAGAAAGTATTGCTATTTAACACTGATAATTATATTTATTAAGAATATATCAAAACTTAACGTGCAGATTCAAAATAACAAGGATCTCCCGTCAATACATAAAACATGCCACGGTTGTGGTGCTAAGCTTTTTAAGAGTGATTGCTTCTTTAAAGATAGAAAATGCTACCAATGTTTACGATAAGGTCATAAGAGTACTTGTTGCAAATACAAGAATAGAGGAGAAATAAAAAGTATGTTAACAAAGCAATTAAATTGGGTAAAGAAAAAAATTTGCAAGATTTCAAACGAAACAATTCCACAGAGAAAATTTGTATTTGTCACCATTAACAATATAAAAATAAAATTACAATTGGATATAGGGTCCGATATTACTATATTTAATGAAAAGACTTGGAAAAAAACTGGTTAAACCTTGATTATTGACTTCGAGAAATGTTGCTCGTAGTGTATCAGGAAAGAAATTAAATTTTTTTTGGTGAATTCGCTTCTAACATTTCTTTCGCGGGAAAAACAAAAAAGCAGTGGTGGTTGTGTTACTTTATTCGGAACGGATGGTATTGGTTCATTCGATCTTTGGGACCTGGAAATAAATTTGATCTGTAACCAAGTAAATACCATCATCCCAAGTACAGT
Source organism: Sepioteuthis lessoniana (assembly GCA_963585895.1). Taxonomy (NCBI): domain Eukaryota; kingdom Metazoa; phylum Mollusca; class Cephalopoda; order Myopsida; family Loliginidae; genus Sepioteuthis; species Sepioteuthis lessoniana. Next base: position 67,031,910 of record OY757931.1, on the reverse strand, counting down.
ATAACCCGGATATAAGAGACCTAGTATAAAAGATATTTATATAAGAGACCCTGGTATAAGAGATTTTTTAAAACAGATCCCAAATTAGAGCCCGCGTTACCTAAACAAAATAGACCAAACCCGGATATAAGAGACCCTGATATAAGATATATTTTATTCTGGTCCCAAACTAGAGCCCGTGTTACCTAAACAAAACAGGCGACATCTCCACACTAAACAAAACCCGGATATAAGATACTTCTTATCTGGTCCCTACAACACTCTTATATCCGGGTTACACTGTACAATTACAGAAAGGGAAAAAATCAAAACTGAATTAAAAAATAAAGTTTCCGGAAGTTTTTTTCAGAAGGTCTTGGGATGTGTGCAAAAGCAAAGGCGAAATTTGTAGTTAAAGAAAATACAACACCAGTATTCAGACCGGAAAGAAGTGTACCTTTTGCGACCTTTGAACAAATCAATAAGGAATTGGAAAGGCTAGAATATTTAGGGGTCATTTCCATTTTGAATGGGCATCGTCGACTGTTTACCTGAAGAAAAAGAATAACAAAAATCCGTGTATGTGGCAATTTTTCAACGGGGCTTAATGATAGCTTGCAAAATTATAATTACCTGTTACCAAGTCCAGAAGAAGTTTTCGCCAAACTAAATGGATAAGTCAGTGATAACCAGGGAGAAGGAAGTTACTTACCGAGTAACTTACCAGAAAGTGAGCGGATAGAAAATGCTCCTTTAGCCATTCTCATTTCCACCGAGCCGTTTAACTCCATGCTTGTTTTGGTGTATGGACTAGTTGGATGACAACCAATAAATACTGGTCGAAGAAGAGTTTTCAAAACTACTATCAAAACTTAAAGGGTTAATTAGATTCAGCCGACTCCCTTTTGAGATAAAAGTTGCTGCTAGCATCTTCCAACAAATTATGGATACAATGCTCGCTAATTTGGATTGTGGGCAAGCATATCTGGATCACATGATGATTAGAAGTGAAAACAGACACCAACATGTAAAAGACATAAAAACAGTATTCAAAAGGATCAAAGAATACGGGTTCAGAATTAATAAAAAAAGGTGAGCTATTTATATACAGAATAAAGTGTCCGTGATAAGTTATTGACGAAAAAGGTCGACGTCAAGATCCTGTCTGATCAAACACAATTAAAGACACGGTCGCTCCTATCACTCTAATGAAATTTCAAGCATTTTTAGGGTTTGCAAATTACTACCCTGGGTATATATCAAATACGCATGAGTTAATAGAACCTTTAAATGTCTTGATAACGAAAGACGCTAAATGGATGTGGACAGAGAAATGCCAGTCAGTTTGAAAAGATAAAAAAAGCCCTAACATCTGATTTATTACAAACTCATTTTGATCCCAAATTAAACATTGTCGTCACATCAGATGCAAGTTATTCGGGAATTGGAGCAGTAATATTACATGGATATGACGATGGAATAACTAAGCCAATCGCGCATGCGTCGAGATCTTTAATAGTAGCTGAGAAATATTACAGCCAGATCGAGAAGGAAGCCTTGGCTATAATATTTGCCGTGAAAAAGTTCCATAAATTTCTACATGGACGAGAATTTATCTTACAAACCGTCCGCTATTGTCTATATATAATTTAAGGAAGGGTGTACCCACACATACAGCAAATAGAATTCAACGCTGTGGAACTATACAACTGAATTATAATTATAAAATGGAATTTTTACCATTGAAAAAATTAAGTTTACTGATGGTCTGTCTCGTTTAATTTCGAATTTCGGCGAAACATGTGAAGATACAGTGATGGCGGCAATAAAGGCTACAAATGAGATTAAAAATGTTTGTTAGAGAGTTATCAACAACACTGAAAGAAATAAGGCTCAATTCACGAGACGACGACTTCATATTAAAAATGAATGATCAAAATCAGAAGTAGAAATGTAACTGAAAATAACGCATTTTCACGATGTGATGGTGTACGCTGATAGAATTATAATTCCAACATCATTGCGAAAACGCATGTTAAAGGATTTCCACGTTGGTCATCCGGGAATGACTAGAATGAAATCCCAGATGAGATACAACACACACTGGCCGAAAATAGATGAAAATATCCAAGACTTGATTAAATCATGCAGAGGTTGTGTTCTCGCAGCAAAGTCTTCGCCAATTAAATTCCAACCTTGGCCCGAAACGGATGTTCCATAGACCTGTTTACATCTACATTTCGCCGGGCCATTAAATAGAGAATATTAACTGTTGTTGGTCGACGGTTATACCAAGTGACCGGAAATACGGAAATACAGAAGAACAATAACCACGGTCGTCATAAATCTTTTGAGAATTAACTCCCGCAGAAAATCTGTCATAAAACTGCAAAGAATCTGCAACTCCATCAAAGCGATAGCCATTACATAAACCAAAAATAAACCGCCAAAATCAGTAAAGACTCTCTGACGAAAGCAAGAAGCTCGAAACACGTGTTAGAGTAAAATAAATAATTAAAAATAAATCTCTTAGTGGACCTGTTCATTATCAAATAAAACACAACATATTACATCAGTCCCAGTGTCTTTGGTATGAATCTAAACTGCATCTGATAGTGAGGCTTTGGGGAATGTGGAGTACCCCTTTATTGCTATTGCTCCCAATTCCACTCTGACTCGGAGTGGTAGCACCTGTTAGATCTCATTTGTTTGTCAAATCAAACTGTTTTGTCATTTTCTAACGATTATATTAATTAGTTATTTGAAACGATTCACTGTGTGCAAATTATTTATATAGCATCGCAATACATAACAAATAGAATTAATAATGTTGAATAGCAATACTTGAAACTATTTAACTATGTACAAACAAATAAACCTCAACAATCTATTTCCAAATAATTTCCTACTACCTATTCGGTAAAAAATCACTCCCTCACGTACACACACACACACACACACACACGCATGTATATATATATATATAAGTTCACAGTGAACTAAAGTGAATTCTTAGAGTAGTGTTTGCATTTCACATCGCTCAAATACTCTAAAAAATATGCATCCAGCAATTTTCCCTCTCGCTATGTTCTAGAAGGAGGACAGATCGAGCACTTTAACCTCGGTATGGCAATCTGTCTGGGAGAAAGAAAGCTTTGAATTCAAACTTGTGAAGTCACGCTTAAAAATTGACCTTGTGTCGCACCTTTCTCGTGGCACAGGCATTAGGTAAACACACACACACACACACACACACACACACACACACACAATTATATATATATATATATATATATATATATATATATATAAGCTAGAAGCCGAAACGACCGCAGACAATAGAGTCTCATGAGACCACGAAATCCAAAATATTTGGAGCATAATTAAATGAAAAAATTGAAGTACCCGATTCAAATTCATTTGTAGTCCTATTCATTTAAAAATATACATGTATACATATACATACGTAAATAGCATTAAATAACCCATAATGGTTGATATACTATAAAACACCTCCCAACCAACGAACATCCAAGTCTGCTACTCGCATTATTTTACTAGGGGTAGTAAGTGACACGTAGATCTTAGGCGCAAACACATAGAGTAAATTAGATAAAATAAAATTCAAATGTAAATGCTTCAACCATCTCATGTGCAAACGTCTATATCAGGGGCTTTTGTTATTTAAAAGTACCGAGAACAATGACATACATCTACTTAGCATTTCTTTTAGCAAGACATAAAAATGCCTTCTTTGCCTCTGCGAGAAACTCGCAGTTATCACCCTCCCATCACAAAATACCCACTAAACAAAAAAATCAGAAATTCTATCCAAATGCAGACATAAGAACAAACATCTACTCTCATATTTCGATCCATACACATAACCAATCCATCTTACTTATACCACCTCCATTATTAAAATCCCCCCCAGAAATAACCCAACAACACACCCGACACACTGTAAGTACCACTTTCCTCCATCACACAACACAGCAGACGCACCATAAGTCCCATCTTCCTCCATTAAATCTTTATATCCATCTCTATGTACTCCCTGTTGACATTATGTGAGCCGTGTTAGAAATATGTCTCCACACAGTATATTTAACATATCCCTCATGCACACACCATCATATATCAACGTATACATATACCTAATATAACATTAATAGTAATAGTATTAACGTATACCTAATATAACATTAACACAACATAGCTAATAAAAAAGTATCATTATTATCCAAACCCCCACCTATTATCCTTATGTCCCAGACCTATCATGCTGACACATCAAATCAAAAATTAATTTTCTTAATCATTCAATGATAATAATTTCCTCTTTAGTTAAAATCATCACCATACACACTCACACACAAAAAACACATAGCTAATAGAAACAATTATTGCAACATCTTAACACAATATATTCACTCTATTCCTTACGTACATATAATCATGTATTACAATGATGCACACGCAATATATCATTAACACAAGTTAACTAATACAAATTATTATTGCAATCTAACACAAATCATATTCCAGAATAAAATACTAATATTGCATAATACTCGAAAGTATATTATAATATAACATGTCTCACCACCACGATATTTATTGCGATTCTGATCCACCATACTCATTCACTTATCATGTTTACAAATCAAAACTTTATTTTCTTAGTAAAGCAATGATGATGATATTTTGTTTTTTAGTTAAAATCATCGCCACACACATACACAAACACACACACACGAATATATATATAAAAAAACTAACAAAAAATTTTTTACTCGGTCAATCCGTCGCGACTTTGGCTACACATAGCACCTCATATATCCAGGAGACATCCTCAAATTTGCCGCGCGGCGCATGTTTCTTCATACACACACATACTAAATATCACTTATATGTCCAAACACAACATTACGAAAATATCATGATCATCATCATGTCGTGCCACAGTCACGGATATCCCTGATCCTCTCTTGCCACTTCTCTCTATCGTTCATCGCCTTTGGCAGGTCTTCAGGGCTACATCACGTATCCTCACATAGCTGCTGAATGTATGTTCGAGCTGGTCGTCCTGCCTTTGCCTGGCCATATGCGGGGGTCCATAGGAGTACATCACTTATGAGCTCGTCCTTGCTTCTCCAGCAGTGTCCTGCATGTCTGGTTTGTCTGACTTGTATAGTTTTCGTGATGGGAGGCAGGTGGCCGTATAGTTGGTGCCTTGTGGGGTGTTGCTGCCAGGACTTGTTTAATATTGCTCGCTACTTTCTTGTGTAATTGCCGTCTAGCTTCTTCTCCAGCCGTTTACTTAGCGTCCATGTAGTGCATACGGGCAAAAAACGCAAATATAACCTACACAAACCAACACATATACAGACACACGCACACATAAAGAGTTGTACACAATTCTTTTGACTGTATTTTCGATTTCTTCAAAATTTTTCGTTCTCTGCTTGATGATTATCATTTATAGGACGGCATGAAACCAGGGTTCGCAGACAAGCTTCCAAGTTATTATATATACCGGCTCCCTGGTCTAGTGGCTAGAGTGTTCGTCAATGGTCTGGTAGACCGAGGTTAAATCCTTGGTCGTGTCACACCAAAGACTTTTAATATGGTACTTATTACCTCCTTGCTTAACAATCAGCAATATAAGGTACGTATCAAGGGCAAAATGGAGCAAACCTGGGAAAGGAGTAGCGCCCTCCCATACACCTCAGTATAGTAGCTACTGAAAAGGGAACCTTCGGGTCACCTTCGACTTAGATCGCCAACTTTACTGAGAGGTCTGAAACTTAGTCTAACGTAAAGTTGGACGGGTTTCGATCCCGGCTTCGAGCGTCCTGCGTGTCTAGCCACACTGAAGAGTTCTGATAGAACGAAACACTCTGTCTGTGGATGACAATATATATATATATATATATATATATATATATATATATATATAACTTCTCCGTGCGAGCAAAATGTGACAGAAAGTAGATTTCAAGTGAAGTTCAACAGTTTAGAATTTTCCTTGAGCGTTTTCAGTGGGAAGGTAAAAGAGCCCAATCTCTCCAACTATTTTTCCATTGCTGGACAATATTTGGATGTATTACCGTCCCTAAGGCTAGGGTCGCTATGTTGAATATGTATATATATATAATATACATATATATAGAGAGAGAGACTGAGAGAGAGAGAGAGAGAGAGTTAGCGAGCTTAATGCAACGGCAATTGACGGAGGAATCGATAACTCACGTTCAAATCTTGAACGAAGCAGTTTGTGTTTCATTTCACGCTAACTATTATTATATGATAGGTCTATCACAGATAGTAAGCACTCTCCAAATTATATCACATTTGTTCTGTCACAAACCCACGAATTAAGACAGTGACAACCAACACTGTTATAATATTATATATATATATATATATATATATAATTGTTTAACATTTCCTCGTCCATCATCATACAAGAAACAATTCCTAACGAATTAACAAGAACAGAACACTGTAACCTCTCTGATTTCGAAAATCATGATAAAACATAAAATTCAAAAAACCCCTGGGAGAATCTCTACATGCTCTTGTATTAATTTGTGTGTGTCTGACAGTAATTGCCGCATTTATGAACTATTTCAGTACAAAACCATATAACCTTGCTGACAATGACACTGAGGCAATAAACGTTCGGTTCCTTCAGCCTCTACTAACGGCTTGCCTGCAAGGGTGCGTGACACGTTTTCATCCCGACAACGGGTGCGTAGTAATAATGAATGGTTGAATTGATAAACGTAAAATGTTCCCTCTGCTCTTTTAAACAAAGAACATAAAAAAAAGAACAAAAATAAAAGAAAGAAGAAAGAAGAAAAAAGATTTTTTTAAAAATACAGACAAAAAGGAAAAAAAGTTAGAAGTGTATGCACTATTTTGTATTGCGTAGCAACCATGTTGATAAAAAGAAACAGGTTCTGATGTCAGTGCTTTTAAAAGAAGAAAAGACAACACACACATACATATATGTGTGTGTGTGTGTGTGTGTGTGTGTGTGTTTTCTATATATATTCTTATATATATATGTATATATATATATATATATATGTATATATATATATATATATATATATATATACATTATGTTTATTATATATAATATTACCTTACACGTATATATATATATATATAATAGATTATATACATATATATATATATTGATTATACGTATATATATATACATATATTAATTATATATATATTTATCATATATTTTATCGTATTATATATATATTATTCATAAATTTATTACGTTTACATTATATTATATTTTTTAATATAAATTTCATATATATATATATATATGTGTGTGTGTGTGTGTGTGTGTGTGTGTGTGTGTGTGTGTGTGTGTGATTTACTATAGATATGTAGGTATTAATAATCTTTGAAACACATTCAGGAAAAAAATCTTTTTTCAGACGATAGCCGTTTTGTTTTTGAACACATACACACCCACACCCATCCCCACGAGTGTATGTGTGCGTGTATGTGTGAGTGCGTGTGTGTTGGTATGTATTCTATTATGTATATATGCATTATACATACATCTGTATCATATATGAGTGTGGGTGTGGGAATTTTCATATATATATACAATTTTATATATATGTGCATTACAGATAATACCAAAACATGCATTTATACAAGTTTTAATGTAATAAAATATCATTTTGAATTAGAAAGATTAACGAAACTAAATAAAAACGCATATAAACATTACATCTATTTTTATTTTATTCTGTCTGATTTCTCTGTAAAATTACACATTTGATTTGGTTGGTTCGGTTGGTTTGGTTTTATGGCGTATCAGACATTTTAGGTTATTCAATGCCAAACCCATTTTTATACATATAAATATTTCAAACAATTTAGTTTAGCGTAAGTATATAGTTTATATATAAAAAACAGTTCTATTTGAAACAATTCAGTTTAGCATAAGTACACTGTTTAGTTCTATTCGACCCTACCAGGTGCTACCACTCAGGGCCAGAGTGGACCTGGGAGCGATAACAATAAAGGGGTATTCCGTATTACCCAAAGCTCTAGCATAACTGGAGATTCACCATGAGATTGTTTAGTGTTATATCCAGGACACTGGTTTATGGGTGTCTTCGTAGTGTAATGGCTAAATCACTGAATTGTGGACTCGTAGTAAGCGAGTTCGAATTCCAGCGGCGCTATTACGTTCACTTTCGGACAAATATCCTTGTGAAAGGAATGAACCTTCTGTTCCTCCCAGCTAATGGTTAAATAGAACCACTGCTGTTCTTCTAGAAGGGTGAATTTGCTATTAAATACCCCAAGAAAGTTGATATGCCATTAAACAACAAAAGAAACAAAGATATATCGTGTGGGAGTCTTACCCTTCGGCAGAGATGCAGTCGGTGTATTCTACGGTCGACTCGGCTGTTATACACGGGATTGGTTTTAATTCGTTTGAGAATAAAGCAACGACACCAGATATCTATAAGACCGAGTAATTATTTATTAGGCACAGTTTCACTAAAAACAGTAAGAAAATTATCCTCACTCTTTACTATGAAAACCTCTATTTCTAAATGATATATAATACACATTGCAAGATTTTAAACACCTCAATCCTACGGGCTTCTCTTACCCCAGTTTCCCTGTGTCCATCAGACATTCACGCCAGGTCGGTGTCATTTTACTAACCGCCTGGTTTCGAGATTTCCTCCTAGACAGTTCCTGCTTGGTTGGGCTGAGTTTATTGCTTGGCACCTGATTCGTGCATGGCCAATAACATTAGAAAAACCTTGTGTCAAATCATGATTTGGTGGAAAGTTAATTAAATACAAACACATTAATCCTATGGACCCATCCATTTTTTTTTTGTAACACCTGGTGATCGAGCCAGGTATGTGTTATTAAGTTGATATTCTAGTCCTTAGGGGGTCTTCCTCCAGGGTACCATTCTCAGCAAGTTGAATTTATCGCTTGGTACCTGAGGTGATCTAAAAGAGGAATGCCGACGAGACTATAAATTCTGTCGTAAAAGCCACGAATCAGTCTTGATTCGTGTCTGGGTCTCCACTTTACTCCTGACCTGGTGACACGTCGGGAGGCAAATCTTACGCTGCTATATTTTGATAGAGGCATCTTTTATCGATAATATGCTAATAAAGATTTAAAACTGTCAATTTAATAACCGTAAAGAAAATAGCGTAAATAACGAAGGGACTTGTAACGTCGTTGGCGACGTAGTTTTGGTTACAGACTGGTACGTAATCTGCATTATTATAAGATTATATAACATGTGTTATAAAAAAGTAAAAGTAAAGTTGGTTCGCTTTTCGATAGATACTACACCAAGATGTAGGGGAAAGCTCAACTCGTTTCCTTGGATTGCTCAAATTTACCCTTGATCCGTACTTTATAATGCTGAGTGTTAAACAAGTACCATTTTTTTGAGTTTTTGGTATGACTCGACCAGGGATTGAACTCAGGTCTCCCGGGCTATTGGCGAACACTTTAACCATCATGCCAATATTTTTAATATATATTCAAAATATATATTTTGCGTATTATTGACATAATATTACGCACAATACTTGTAAAATACTTAATATGAAATATAATGTTATATCATTGTATATCTTATTAGTCCTGCCTTGGCTCCGTGAACGAAGGAAATGGTTCATGTTGACCGCAAGTATGTTCGTGGCTGGCAGAGTTAATATGAACTGGCAGGCATGTCTTAGCGGCTGCAGTTGTAGGTTTGGTCAAAGCTTGAGGACGTGGTGTTGCGGTTCTTTCTATTACGCCTTTGGTCCTTTGTTGTTGACCTGCAGGTGTTTTCAAAGAAGGACACTGCATGCATGATGGTAAGACGCCATAACACATTTCAGTTCTCGGCTAGCATATTGACTATATAATACATACATTTCATTAAAGTCATAGCCCAGTCGACTGGGGCTGTAGAATACACCGACTGAATCTCTGCAGATGAGTAAGACTCTCCCAACGAGTGTCCCTGATATGAAATTAAACAATCTGATGGTAAGGATCCAATAATGCTGGAGCTCTGAGGAATGTGGAGTACGCCATCATTGTCATTGCTTCCAAGTTTATTCTGACCCGGAGTGGTAGCTCCTGCTGGGGTCCTATCTTTTGATCAAATGGAAGCTTTTGACATTTTACTGTGTGTAAACAAATGACTTGTGTTATATTGTGGGGTTTAGGGCTTATGTTACGTTGGTATTACTTTGGTTGTGTTGGTATTTCGTTGGTAGCGTAGGTGTTTCGTTGGTAGCGTTGGTATTACGTTGGTTATGTTGGCGTTAGATATCTGACTCCATATTTTGGTTATTTTATTTTACCCCATTGTTGTTTAGTCGGTGTAATGCCTTGCCGAAGGAAGTTCCAAAAAGAATTATACAAAAAGAAAAGACATCACAGATAAGAGACGAAGACGTTTCTTTGATACTTTCCTTTATTTACTGGGTTCAACAACCATACCGTGGGTGAGGGAGTTTTTCCTCAATACATTGAATCAAAAGGTTCGTTTTGACTTCACTACAGAGCATATCCTGTGGACAGAGGAACAATGAAATATGGTTCCCTTTAGTGATGAATCGAAATTCAACTTGTTTGGATCTGATGGTAAGAGGTTTGTAAGAAGTAAAAATCGGGAATGCGTATCTTCACAATGCATTAAATTGGAAATTTGGAGGGGAAAGCATAAGGGTGTGGGGGATGATTTCTTCAGCGGAAGTAGGACCCATTGTTCGTTTTCACGGTAATATTAATACCAGTGTTTATAAAGAATTTCTACGCCAGCATGCATTTTCTCATTAACGCAAAGGGACAGTTTAAATTCCAATATTCATGCGGGACAACGCGCCTTGCCACAAAGCTAAAACTGAGTAAAGTTTTCCTGAATATGAAGGAATAGCTGTTATGAAGTAGCCACCACAAAGCCCAGATATGAATCCTCTCGAGAATGGAAAATCATAGTAGAGAAAGCTCAGAACAGAAATCTGCAAAATATTGATGATATATGGGGTTTTCTGAAAGAAGAATGGGAAAGTATCACTACCATCTTTTGTCAGAAGTTAACTAGCTTACGTGGTCGAAGATGCAATGAGGTAATCTAATGCAAAGGAAAATTCACTAAATATTGACTTTTTCTTAAATTTATATATTGATCTAACAAGAATTTATGATGCGTTCCTTGACTTTTAAACAGGGTAAAATGTATATTTTTTTAGTTGACTATTAATTTACTGCAAAAGAAAATTAAGAAAACTTTATATGCAATAAATGCATATATGTTCCAAGTATATTTTGTGAAAATTTCATGAAGGTACATGCATATTTTTTCAAGTAAAACTCATTTAAGTATTTGTTGTTCTTCCATATATTACCTTATGGCCGCTACTATATATATATATATATATATATATATATATGCATATACATGTATATATATGTATATATACATATATATATACGTATATATTGATTCATATATACATATATGTATATATGTATATATATATGCGTATATATATGTATATATATATTCATACATGCATATATATATATATATACATATATAAATTAAGTTGACTGTCAATTTAGTGTAAAAGAAAATTAAGAAAACTTTATATGCGATAAATGTATATATGTTCCAAGTATATTTTGTGAAATTTTCATGAACGTACAAGTAAAACTCATTTAAATATTTGTTTTCCGTTCTTTAACTTCTGGCCGCTACTTTATATATATATAAATATATATATATCATCATCATCCTCATCATGCCGTGCCGTCAGCAAGGATATCTCGGACCCTCTCTCGCCACTTCTCCCTATCGTTCATCGCCTCACAGAGCTGCTGTATGTATGTTCAGGCTAACCGTCCTGCTTTTGCTTCGCCATATCTGAGGGTCCATAGGAGTACATCACTTATGAGCTCGTCCCTGCTTCTCCAGCAGTGACCTGCATGTCGGGTTCGTCTAACTTGAATAGTTTTCGTGGTGGGAGGTAGTTGGCTGTATAGTTGTTACTTCGTGGGGTGTTGTCTCCAGGACTTGTTCAATATTGTTCGCAGCGTTCTTGTGTAATTGCCGTCTAGCTTTTTCTCCGGCTGTTGTGTATATATATACGTATATATATATATATATATATATATATATATGTATGTATATATATATATGTTTATATATATATACATATACATATATATATGTATATATGTTGATACATATGCATTTATACATGTATATATATGTATATATATATATATATATGCATATATTTATATGTTTACATGCTTATATATATATATATATATATATCATTAAGGTGCGTCGTAAGCTGTCTTGAAAGTGTTGTATTGGTAAGTCCAACATACGTTTTATTTTCTTTGTAGAAACATTCTCGTAAGGGACATTTGAACATATATACGACGTTGTCCTATGAAGAAGTTCAGTGGAGGAGCAAGTGTTATTGGAAATGATTAGGTCGGTGGTTTTAAATTTGTTGTAGTAAATGATAAGTCTTATATTTGTGGTAGGATTATAGTGGTATTTTCAACAAGAATTTTTCGAAATGTGGGTTTGTATACATCTATATCTAATAATACATATATATATATATATATATATATATATATACATGTGTGTGTTTGTGTGTATTCATATATATATATATATATATATATATGTATATATAAGTAAGTAAAGTTGGCGTCTTAGTCGAAGGGGACCCGAAGGATCACTTTTCAATAGCTACAACACCAATATGTAAGGAAGGGCGCAACTCCTTTCTCAGGATTGTGCTATTTTACCCATGATACGTATCTTATAATGCAGAGTGTTTAGAAAGGAGTCATCAAGTACCATTTTTTGAGTCTTTGGAATGAACCTACCTGGGATTGAACACTGGTCTACCGGACTATTAGTGAGCACTTTGTATACGTTTATATATACATATATATGCACAAAATGCAGATAATTTAAAAATCAAAATCTCAATGTATGTGTGGCTATCGAAGCTTTTTTCTGCGGCTGTACGGCAACTAATCTCCCATCTCACAAATCAAGTAAGGCGAACAACATATGCTGTGTACTGCTGGTGAAGTAAAAATGAATTCTGAAGCGACATTCTTTTATGGACAACCTCTAACGGACACACCAGTGTAGGCCGACCAGCCAGGACTTAGTTACACCAGGGGGTGTCCTCGTGGTGTAATGGTTAAAGCGGTGGATTGCGGAATCGTAGTACGCGAGTTCGTACTCCAGTCGCGCTATTACATTCACTTTCGGGCAAATACCCTTGGGAAAGGTATGAACCCCCTTATCCTCCCAGCTATGCGTTTAATAGCACCACTACTGTTCTTCAAGGAGAATGTCTTTGGCATTCATCATCATCATCATATCGCGCTGGTAGCACGGATATCCCTGACCCTCTCTCGCCACTCCTCCCTATCGTTCATCGCCCTAGGTAGGTCTTCAGGACAACATCCCGTATCCTCACATAGCTGCTGAATGTACGTTCGTGCTGGTCGTCCTGCTTTTGCGCGGCCAGGTGTGGGGATCCATAAGAGTACATCTCTTATGAGTTCATCTCTGCTTCTCCAGCAGTGTCCTGCATGTCTGGTTCGTCTAACTTGAATAGTTTTCGTGATAGGGGGCAGGTGGCCGTACAGTTGGTGTCTTGTGGGGTGTTGCTGCCAGGACTTGTTCAGGATTGCACGCAGCATTCTTGTGTAATTGCCATCTAGCTTCTTCTCCAGCCGTTTTGTTAGCGTCCATGTAGTGCATCCATATAGCAGTATCGATGTGACCGCTGCTTGGAAGAAACTGCGTTTCATTTTATCGGTTAGGTCTGATTTCCATATAATCAATAGCCTATTGATAGCTGTCCATGCTTTCATTAACCTCGTTTCGATGTCCTTTTCGGTTGATTCGACGCTGCTTCCTTGGTACGTGAATTTGTCTACTAGTTTAAGAGGGGTTCCTTCTAGAGTGGAGATGTCCCCCGTTTGGTTATAGCACATATATTCCGTTTTGTGTGCATTAACATAGAGGCCTATGCTTGCTGCTGCTCGTTCCAAACTATGCAGAAGTGTTTCGGCTTGGTCAGGTGTATTTGCCAGTATCACTATGTCATCGGCGTAGTCGGCGTCGGTAATTGTTGTTGCGGGGTACCTTCTGCTTCTTTTCTTCGTCAGTTCGAAGCCATTCTCTTTGATTTTGTCAATCGATGTTCTAAGTACGTAGTCTAGACAAATGATAAAGAGGTACAGGGCCAGCGTGTCCCCTTGTAGTACTCCTGCTACAATGTTAAAGTATTCTGTGTCTCCATCGTACTTTTACTTTAGTGTTTCTATAGAGAATCGTTATTGCCGCTACGGTTTCTTTAGGTATGCCGTACGCTAGTAGGATTTGTTCCATCTTTCCTCTGTGAATGGAGTCGAAAGCCTTGGTAAAGTCGACAAATATTAATGTCGCTTGTAGATTCTTTGCTCGTACACCTTTAAGGATTCTGCGGATGGTTAATATTTGTGAGGTCGTGGATCTATTTCTTCGGAAGCCATTTTGGTTTTTTCTAAGTATGTTGTCGATTTTGGGTTCTATTCGGTTTCGTAGTAGGGCATTGTAGATTTTGGCAGCTATGGAGGTAAGTGTTATGCCTCGGTAGTTTTTGGCTAATCCGAGGTCCCCCTTTTTAGGGAAGGGGAGTATGCATCCCTTCATCCATCTATCTATCGGATTTTGATTGTATACTGCGTTGCAGTGGCGGAGCAGTATGTCGTCGAATTGTCTGGTCTTCCATACTTCCGGGGGAATTTCGTCCAGCCCTGCAGCTTTCCTATTTTTAATTTTTCTGAGAACCGAGTCGAGTTCTTCTTGTGTGAACGGTCCTAGTTTAATGTCTAATTGTTTGCTAATTATTCTGGTGATTGGTTCATGCGTTATTTTTGGTGGGTTTCCAAGTAAGTTTTCGAAGTGCTGTTTCCACAGTTTTATTCTTTCTTGTTGGTTTGCTGCTTTAAGTTTTGCTTTGGCTGTGTTCTTTCTTCTGCTCACTTCGTTTATTGTTTGCCAGGCTATCCTAGATTGTCTATCTTCTACTGAGTCTCTAATCTTATCTATCTGATTTTGAATGTATTCTGTCTGTTCCTTTATATATATGCCTTGGCATTATATATATATCTTTGGCATTAAATAACCTAAAAAGAGTTGATATACCATTAAACAAAGAAACCAAAAAAAAAAAAACCTTACTTACACCAGCTATGTGCAGACACTGAATACTGTCAAAAGGACCAGTCAAGAACGATTTATGAAAGCGAGAGATTATTTGTATTACGTCAGAATAATTAAAACAACACATCTGTTTCTATTAGGTAAGAATATTTGATATCATATAACTGTTTGCCAAAAAAAAAAAAAAAGGAAAAAAAGAAAGAAAATGAGAAAAGTAAAACCAAAAAAGCACTTAAGAAAAAAAAAAACAACAAAAATGTCAATATTAACTTTTACTAAATGCAAGACATGAAATAATCCCAGACGAATCGACATGCCGATAAAATCAATAACTTGAAATTTTCTTAACGCTTCCATGGGAATGTGTGTGTGTGTGTTTTTGTGTGTGTGTGTGTGTGTGTGTGTGTGTGTGCATATACAGGGTGTCTTAAAGTAGATGTAACTACTGAAATAGATGATAATGATTTATTACTGAGACAAACGCAATGGTGGTCATTTAGAACACATCCTGTAAAAAATGCATCCTTTGACTTAAAGCCATCAAATCAATATTTTTAATAGTTATTATATCAGCTTCAAGGACATGCAATCTTTTTTTGACTTTCTCGTCTCAGTAATAAGCCATTATCATATAAATGCGTTGCTTCTATTTTGAGATAGTTTTGAATGATTTTGTCTCCAAATAGTGACGCAAAATATTTTCCTCTCTTGTCCAAGACATTATAATCGAGGATTAATAGTTGTTATAGAGTACTATTTTCAAATCTGAAACAAAGATACATATATATATAGAAGGAGAGAGAGAGAGAGAGAGAGAGAGAGAAAGAGAGAGAGTCAGGGAAATCAGTGCTTGCAATGTGACATGATGATAATGATGATGATGGTAACATTTTATCTCCTCTGTAGGAGTCTCTGTGATATTGCAGCAAGCGCGTTCCAACTCCAGTGGCACCGTTTCGTGTACATTTGGACTGATATCCTAATGAAAAGTATGAATTGCCTCATCCTCTCGGCTATAGGTTAAATAGTACGGATATTGTCCTTCCACCAGGATGGTTTTGGGATACATTAAATAACCCACAAAAGTTGATATGCTATTAAACAACAAAAAAAAAAGAACAATTAAATTATGGAGAAAAGACTATATGGCAAAGAATGCTAAGTATTATCTTGAAACATTGTTGAATATCGTATAATTCCTAAGTATATTGTTTGTTTGTTTGAGTTTTATGGCATATCAACCTTTGTTGGTTATTTAATGCCAAATCCATTTTTATATAAATAAAGTTCTATTTCAAACATTTCAGTTAAGTATAAATGTACAATTTAATTGTCAAAAACATTTCTATTTCAAGTTATTCAGTTTAGTCAAACAGTTCTAATTCAAACAATGCAGTTTTGTATAAGTATAGCTTTTGTTTACATACAGTTAAATGTCAAAACAGTTCTATTTCAAACAATTCAGTTTAGCAAAAGAACAATTTCAATGTCAAAAACCGTTCCATTTCAAACAATTCAGCTTAGTATACAAAACAGTTCTATTTTAAATAAATCAGTTTAGCATAATTATGCAGTTTAAATGTCAAAACAGTTTTATTTCAAGCATTTCAGTTTTTTATAAGTAGACAGTTTAGTTCTATTTGGCCCATAGATAGCACCCTATCAGGTGCTACCACTTCAGGCTAGAGTGGGCCTAGGAGCGATGGCAATGAAGAGGTACTCCGCATTCCCCAATGCTCCAGCATTACTGGAACCTTACCATCTGAATTTTTATTGTAATGTCCAGGGCACTGCAGAGAAGCAGTCGGTGTATTCTAGAGCCTCAGCCGACTGGGCAATTCTAAATATAATTATATAGAGTAAAGACTTGTTTTTTTTTTTTTAAACATGTGCCCTTATATAGTGAAAATAATGCTAAAAAGTTACAAGTTTCCTTATTGAAATCAGTTTTATTTCATTAAATTTTTATATTTATTCTCACTTCCCATGTTTTTGATTTAATGTAACACGATGGTCTATATTGAATATAACAACGACTCTGCTTTTCAGATTGTCTACAATTTTGTATTGCAGTCCGACACAAACACGAGGAGAGGGGAAGACCTTGTAAGGGTTATGAAAATTTCTCATTTGCAGCTTCAAAGAAACACCAACTCCCCAAACACAAACCCAACTTGTCCCTTTGGGTTTCAAATCTCTACATTCCAATAATCTCAAAATAACTTTTTCTTATATAACCCCTATGGACCCCCGCATATGGCCGACCAAAAGCAGGACGATCAGCTGGAACATACATACAGCAGCTCTGTGAGGATACAGGATGTAGCCCTGAAGACCTGCCAGAGGCGATGAACGATAGGGAGAAGTGGCAAGAGAGGGTCAGGAATATCCGTGCTAGCGGCACATGATGATGATGATGATGAAATAACCCCTTCTTAATTATTGAATCACCAAGTCATATTAGAACACGTGTCAATAGCTTTTATTTCCCCATATAGGTTGATGTGGACCCGAGAAAACAGAAGGAAAACACGGAACACGGTTTAGAGGTAAGAAAGATATATTAACAGAAGTTACAAAGGATAGTGTCCAATATTGGTAGTCGTACTTCTAGTACTCTGGTACTACTGATACTACTGCTACTGGTGTTACGATACTACTCCTGTATTAAGTTATTACCACGCTAGTAATATAGTGTTGGAAGAATCCATGATGCAGGTAAGTTTCGGTCTGATAACAAGGTTGACAAGCCTTGATTTATTTATTATCCATATCCCGTCTTGTCAACGTTATTTTGACGTGAGATGTTTAAAATTAGTCACCACCTGTGCACGCGTTTGACCTTTGCAAGAAACTACACTAACACTCAAAGATCTGTAAGAACTCCACAACATCACAAACTTAAATATTGAACTAATTAATATAATGAACGATCAATAAAATACTTAATATGATTAATTACCACCCTAATTATTTTGCTGTAATACTAATCACAATTCTTTCACAATTATAAACAGTAATAAAAATTTTTTGGCAAATATGTGACGTTTCAGAATAAATTTTCAACTCTAATTACGCCATAAAATTTTGAAACAAAATGCTAGTGACGGTGATAGAATATTAGGATTTTTTCTCATTTCCTTTATTTAATTTTCAAAATTGAATATAATACAGACGATACAAATTACATATTAACATTGCCCTGATGATGATTTAATATTAAAAAACTGAAACGTTTCACATTAACAACATCGTCATTTTCTACGCAATTTGTTGATCTTGATATTATATCGTGATAAGTATCTTATCTTCTATCATATTATAATAAACAAATTCCATCGGTATAATAAAGATATTATTTCTACTAATAAATATTTTCAGAGTTTCAAATTATTCTGGGAGGATCTGTCGCAATTAAAGAAAACTCATGTAAATCAATGTATTTCCGGAGATATAATAAAATTAGCTACTTGACCGTTGGGTGCAGGAGTATCAAATACACTCCCATAACCTGACATGCATACTTCAAAACATTCCCTCAACTTTTTTCACACCAATCTAACCCTTTAGTGTTCAGTGACCAGTCAAAAGGGGTTTTATTAACCAGAAGAAAAAGAAGTCGATTTGGAGTTTCGAAAAATAGAGAATACATTACAATTTTATTATGGCGTAATGTTGGGGTTTTTTTTTGTGTTGTGTAGGTAAAAATTATGTTTTGTTTTTAGGAAAGGAATTTGACGAGAAGGCAAATTGTCGTCGAAATTAGGTTATTTTGATGATAAAGAAATTTACGAAAACAAATGTTTTTCTTTAGCGTAAGTTTTGACATGATTAAGGATACCTGTAATTATTCAAAGCGAGCATTTTTCTAATTTGAGATGAAACATCACTATGAAATTTATCTTTTTCAGAACAAACTTAATTATCGGAAAATTGACATGTTTTCTTTGATCCCATCCGACTCTTAACCCATTTGAGCATATACATAAATTGATAGTTTCGTTACACGCTGGTGGGAGGAGAGAAACAAGCGAAGAGCAAACGACTGAAAGAGGTCACGACGGTGCACAAGTCGGTGAAGCAGTTTCTATCTATCTATCTATGGGGGTTACGGAGGTGCCCGTGGTGCAATGGTTATCGTCGCAGTATATGGACACGGCGACACGAGTTCAAATCCTGGACCTTGACTGATTGCATTTCACATAGCCTTTGTTTATATAAAAATGGATTTGGCATTATTCTCCCTCCAGCTATGGGTAAATAGTTGGGCAGACTAGGTTCTTCAGCCTTGGTTAGGCAATTAGTCTAGGAGAAGGAAAACTCAGAATTCAAACCTGTTAAACTCCGCTTAAAAAAATTGACCTTGTGTCATATCCTGCCCGAGCGGAGGGGTTGGTAAATATGATCTACGGGGGTTATTCAATAAATAAGAGAAATCTATCTATCCATCTATTTATCTATTTACCTATGAGGTTATTCAATAAATAAGAGGAATCTATCTATCTATCTATCTATCTATCTACGGGGGTCATTCAATAAATAAGAGAAATCGATCTATCTATCTATCTATCTATCTCTGATGATCATTCAAGAAATAAGAAGAATTTTTTAAAGAAAAAGTAAAAAGTTTTTGTCTCAGAATCTTTTTCCATAAATATAAATTCTGCATTGTTTGAAATTCTTTTCAAAGAAAGAATCATTTTAATTTCGCAAAAATAATTGTTTTCAAAATGGGGACAAATTAAAAATTCCTTCTGGCTCTAAACGAGAGTTCCCGGTTTGAACAGAGGTCTGTCGTCAAATTTTTGATTGCTGAGAAATGCAAACCATGTTAAATTTTACTGAAGAATGTTTGACGTGTACAGAGAAGCCATTTTTTTTAAAATCAAAAAATGATTCCAAATGCGCTGAACGTGGGTTTACAATTGCGAGCAGGAGTCGAAAAGACAGATTATGGAGTAAAAACAAACTGACACACCGATAATGAAAAAAGTTCTGAGAGCACCAGTCAGTAAAGAAGGCCATGCTGACAATCTTCTGGTTTATGAAAGGATCCATCTCTTATTTATTTTCATGAAAAAGATACAACGATAAACAGTGCTTCCCATAGCCAACGTCATGGGCAAAATTCACCTAATTTATTGAATGACCATCGTATAATATCGATACGACAAGAGTTTCATTAAAGACTAGTTCAGTAGACCTCTTTGCCACAAACGCCTGACAGGAAATATCATCTGGATTGTTAGATAAGAGGTTAAACTATTTGGGTTATTGGAAAGTTAATTTAAAATGTCCTTGATAATTGTATGCTTAATTCATGTAATAAATGTTCATCTGACATTTGACTGTAAAATTAAAAGTTCCTTTTTGAAAGTAACAAAAGGAAAAACCAGTATAATATGAAAGAGGCAATTACCTCATTTGAACCTCGGATCAACGGTTCAAGTTGCGTATTGATTCGTTGAATTGAGAGAATATTTCTTTTTTTTAGTGTTCTAATCATTATGTTTGATTAATCATTTCTTTCTATTAGTTTTACTCGCAGTGCAGAACGTTGAATTCAGACGACCCAATTCTATATGAACCGCAATTGATTCCGATGGAGGGAAGAATAATGATAACATGATCTCTTGGAATAATAATAATAATAATAATAATAATTATTATTATTATTATTATTAATATTATTATTATTATTATTATTATTATTATTATTCCAAGAGATCATGTTATCATTATTCTTCCCTCCATAATAATAATAATAATAATAATAATAATAATAATTATTATTATTATTATTATTATTATTATTATTATTATTATTATTATTATTATTATCGGATTAATTAATTGACTAAGTGAATAGACTAAATTAAGACAATTTTCAAAAAAAAAAAAAAATGAATAAAACTACAAAATAAGAATAAGAGGAAGAACGTCTTTGAATTATTTTTGATATTTACAGTCCCATGTTCCTTTTAAACTCAAAGACCCCTTAATTACGTTCAACAGATTGCTTTTTATTCAATTCCAAAATTGTCCGAATTCTTTCACAAAGTATTATTCGGTTACCGTCTGAGACTAAAAATAGCTTGCGAACACTCAACTAATTTTAAAAACCAGTTACAAACATTTTTTTTTTCATAGAACAAATATTCTTGGAAAAAGGTATGCATCCAATTCTTTCCTTTCTAACCATGGGAAATGAGTAAAATAGACAAGTCCCTTTAACCTTGCTAAAGCAACTTGTCTAAGAGTAAAACAGTTTCATTTGGTTTAATGGCACATCAACCATTGTTGGTTATTTGATACCAAATCCTGTTTTTACATATAAATTAAATTTATTATTTGTAAACATATTTTGTCGATACATAGAGTTAGATAATCAAACAGTTCTATTTCTAACCATTCAGTTTAGCATAAGTCGACAAATTTGAATGGTTCCAAGTTTTGCCATGTATCACTAACAATTCATTTAAATGAATTGATGCTCCGCATTCCCCAAAGCTCCAGCATTACTGAAGCCTCCCCCATCAGATTTTTTTATTGTCATATGTAGAACATTCATTTTAGGGGGTGTCTTACCCCTCTGGAGATATGCAGTCGGTGTACTAGGCTAGTCTAAGAGAAGAAAAACTTCTTAAAACCTGTAAAACTCCTCATAAAATAACCTTGAGTCATATCCTTCTCATTGTGGAAGGGTTGAGTAAATATATACATTTGTGAGTGTGTATAAGCATGTACCATAGGACCAACGTTTTGTGCTGTAAAGAAAGAAGTCCGCAGAAAAAGAAATACTCAAACTCGAAGGTAAGGGAAGAAAATATAGCAATCGTTTATTATTCAGCTATGATCGCTGCAACTCGAAAAGTTCATTTTAGTTGCGTCCTTCTTCTCTCTTCCTCTAGGTAGTGACGGGGTGTGCATGAGAGCTGGCTGTTTGAAACACGCCTGAGAGATAGGTCGTAGCAGACTAGGGTAGGACGGGTCGGGACTTCGGAGCCTTTAACGCACCCGTTTTGATAACTGCCTTCAACTCTGCCAAAATCTCGTTACCTGTTTTCTTATATAGAGATTTTGGGGAACAAATCGAAGATCCTAGAATTTTCGATGTCACCAGTGAAACACGTGATAATACATCTGTGATTATTTTAAAATCACGTCTAACTTCGCAGGTCATTCTGCCCGCACACGTTAGTCTCGTGACACCTTCACTGATTGACGACACCGCCCGTCCGTAATATTACAAGTATAGTTTTCGTTTGCGCACAGTTAAATGTCAAAACGGTTCTATTTTAAACAACTCAATTTAGCGTAAGTACAGTTTCAATGTCAAAAACAGTTCTATTTCAAACAATTCAGTTTAGCATTCAAAAACAGTTCCATTTCAAAAAATTCTGTTTTGCATAAGTACGCAGTCTAAATGTCAAAACAGTTATATTTTAAGCAAATCAGTTTGGCATAAGTACACAGTTTAGTACTATTTGACCCAGAGAAAGGACCCTATCAGGTGCTACCACTCCGGACCAAAGTGGACCTTGGAGCGATGGCAATGAAAGGGTTGTTGTTGCCATTACTGGAACCTCACCATCAGATTGTTTAGTGTAATGTGCCCGGATACTCGTTGGGGATGTCTTACTCTTCTAGAGAGTAGCCCCAGCCAACTGGTCAAAAACGTATTTGTAGACTTTTCGAAATGGGTATTAGTTCGTTTGTTGTTTGGGTTTTATGGAATATCAACCTTTGTAGGTTATTTAACGCCAAATCCATTTTTATACAAATATTAGCTTCTATTTCAAACAATTCAGTTTAGCATGAGTACACAGTTTAATTGTCAAAAACATTTCTTTTTCTACTTATTCAGTTTATTCAAACAGTTCTAATTCAGCTTAATATAAGTACAGATTTTGTATACACAGTTAAATGTCAAAACAGTTCTATATTAAACAATTTAGTTTTGTGTAAGTAGAGTTTCAATGTCAAAAACCGTTCCATTTCAGACAATTCAGTTTACCATAAGCACGCTGTATAAATGTAAGTACAGCTTAATTGTCAAAAACATTTCTATTTCAAGCTATTCAGTTTAGTCAAACAATTCTAATTTAAACAATTCTGTTTAGCATTAGTATGCAGTTCGTTCTATTTAACCCATAGATAAGGCCCTATCCGGTGCTACCATTCCGGGTCAGTGTGGTCCTGGGAGCAATGGTAATGAAGGGATGCTCTGCAATCCCCAAAGCTCCAGCATCACTGTAACCTCACCATCGTATTGTTTAGTGTCATATCAAGGACACGCGTTGTGGGGGTCTTACCCCTCTGCAGATGTGTAGTCGGTGTATTCTATAGCCCTAGCCGACTGGGCAAAGAAATGGGTATTGTTGGCCTAGACTGGCCCACTATTTTCATAGATAAAGTTAGTACCTCATGTATGGTGTGATCCCTAAATATTAGGCTAAAATTTTAGTCTCAAAAACTAGCATAATAGGTGTGTATATAAAATATCTATTATTTTACTACCTTACTCAGTGTGTGTATAATGGAAGCCGCCGTTGTTGAGTAGCTAACTGCAATATCGTAGTGAGTTCGAACTCAAGTTACGTTGTTGCATTTACTTTCTGACTAATAAACTTGGGAAAGGCATGAACACACTTATCCGTCAAGTTATGGGTTAATTAGCACAACTACCGTGCTTCTACTAGGATGGCTTTGACATTAACTAACCCACAAAGTGTAACATACCCATGATACGGATAGGTGAAATATACATAGAATATTCATAACTCATATATAGATGACATAGGAATCCCGAAACACAAAAACACTTACGACTTTTTAGTTCAGGTACGAAACTTTTTATTACCTTTGAGTTAAAAGGTTTTTCGACATAAGGACAGTGATACACAATCTTTCTATGCTGCCCTCCACCACGTGCGGCACCCGCCGCAAAGCCTCGGCGAGCTTCTAAAGTCAACCTTCTTCTTCGGAGGCAAAAACTCAACTAACTGACTTTTCTCAAATCTCAGCCCAGGCTTCCGGTGCGTGACGTCGCCCATCACCTGGACCCAATTCCTATCTGGGATTTTTATTTTGACATCTCTGAATGACACATCCTCCCTGCGCGCGCGTGAACACCTGCGCTCATGTTTACACCTAGCAAACCCATGCGCTAAGCTAAAGGTTCTCAGCCTAACTAAACCGAAAGGCAAGATATATGAAACGAAATCCCTCGGCCATTATATTACAAAAGGTTGATATGTTATTAAACAAAGAAACCGAATAGAGAATGATATGAGGATAGAACACAAAATATTTCAAGGTATGACTTGTAGTGTGTGTTTGTGTGGGTCTGAATTTTAGCGTGTGTATCTGTACGCTTAAGGTGTAGTGTGTGTGTGTATGTGTCCGTTTGTGTGTATACGTGAGTTTTAGTGTGTGTGCAAGTGTGCAAGTGTGCGTGTGTCTACGTGTCTGTAAGAGTTTTAGTGAGTGTATGAATTTGTGTTTGTGAGTGCGTGTGTATGTATGCGAGTGATATTTAGCGTGTATTTCTGTGTGCATGAGGTTAATGTACGTATGTGAATGTGTGTTCATGTGTGTTTTAGTGAGTGAGGGGTTTTTAGTGTGTGTGTTTGCGTATGTGAGATTTAGTGTATGTGTGTGAGTGTGTGTGTGTGTGAGTTTTAATATGTTTTTGTGTG
>OY757931.1:66842711-67006744 GCA_963585895.1 Sepioteuthis lessoniana | reverse complement strand
CACAAAGGCCACTGGCCAGGCTTCGGCGAGCAAGCGAAAGCCAACCGTCTTCTTCCGAGGCAGGTCTCAACTTTACTCACTGACTTTTTCAAAATCCTCAAAGCTTCCGGTGCGTGACGTCATTCGCACTTGCTTGCCCCGTTTCCCATCTGGGCTATTGTGACATCTCTGAGTGACACGTCCGCTCCGCTCGCACACGCGTGAACACCTGTGTTAATGTTGCACCTAAGTAACCCATGCACTGACCCGAAAGGTTCTCAACCGAACTAAACCCTTAAGCATAAAACGAAATCCCTCGGCCATTATATTACAATATCATAACAGTGTTAGTCGTCAGTCAGTGTGAGAGTAGGCAATTCATATAAAATTTGTGTAAGAGCAAAAAAATAAAATTGTGTGAGATCAAGCAACTTATATTGTCTGCATGACAATGCAGGCCACAAATATATTCTGTGCAAGAGCATACAATTAATATAGTCTGTCTGTGACCAAGCAACTTATATATTTTTGTGAAAACAGACAATTTATTTAGTCTGTGCGAAAACGGGTAATTGTATTGTCTATGAGACCAAGACATTTATATATTCTATGTAAAATCAAGCATATATTGTCTGTGTAAGGTTAAGCAACTTTTATATACTGTGTGAGAGCAGGCAATTCATATAGCCTGTGTTAGATCAGGCAATTGAAATTGTGTGAGATCAAGTGACTCATATTACGTGTGAAATTGGGCAATTAATATAAACTGTTTGAGACTATGCAGTTGATATAGTCTTAGAGAGAGAAAGCAATTCATATAGTCTGTGTGAGAGCAGGCAATTAATATTGTATGTTTGAGAGCCGGCAATTGATATAGTCTGTGTAAGAGGAAGCAATTCATATAGTCTGTGTGAGAGCAGGCAATTAATATTGTATGTTTGAGAGCCGCCAGTTGATATAGTCTGTGTAAGAGGAAGCAATTCATATTGTTTGTGTGAGAGCAGACATTCAGTATCTACAGGGCAATAACAGGCAATTAATATAGCCTATTCGAGACAAAGCTGTGTGAGACAAGGCAGTTGAGAAGGCATGGTTGAAAAGAAAAAAAGAAAGAAAGAAATGAAGAACACTAGATAAGAAAAAAGACAGAATAGTGAAAACAATAAATAAATAAATAAATAAACAAATAAACAAAAAAAGACAAAATAGATTTTTTGAAAAAAAAACGTGAAGGAAAAAATAGAAAAATAATGAATAATATGAAATGGCGTAAAAACTTATTTGTTCTGTTAAACAAAGACTGTGCCAAAACAGATCTATAATTTTGTCTAATTCGGATTGATGTCATTGATTTTGGTTTGAATATTGTTCGAGTTTGAGGCGTCTGACCTGCAAAATCGTGATGACCCTACTCTTTTTCCCAGGGAATGTCCTGACCCAGGATTAACATTTGGTGCACGTTGTTCTCTGTTAAAAGCAATCGAATCAACAGCGCTTAAATTAGTCTCATGTAGGAACATCAGGTCTGTCTTCTGTTAATAATAGTAATTCACAAAGAGATCAAATGAAAGAAAATGGTCTCACACTAAAATTGGCAAGAAGCAGAAGATATCCTGTAAATACTACTGCTGAAATAAATTACGCAGATAACCAAGCACTTCTCACAAATATATCAGCACAGATCGAATCCCGACAGTAGAGCTTGTAGCAAGCTGCAAGAACCATTGGCCTCTACGTGAAATCAAATAAAACCGTTCATGTGTTTTAAGCAAGAAGAAGCAATCTCTAGATGAAATAACAAGTCTCTGAAAGTAGTCGACCATTTAATATATCTAGGTAGTAATATCTCATCTACTAAAAGCGATGTTAACATACGCAGAGGAATGTCACGTATTGCTAATTTAGTCATCTGATCTCTCTGAAGAAATAAAAAGGGAGTTATTCTTAACCATGTCAGTACAAATGTATGACCTCACCGCATACTCTAATGAACGCACGGAGAAAATGATAGAAAAGAACTACAAAAGAAGGCTGCGAGCTGTTTTCAGCAAATCCTAGAAGCACCACCCCATAAAACAGCTGCTGTACAGCTACTGACCTCCCATCTAACAAACCATCCAAGACAACCAAGACATTTTGGCCACGAAATGAATTCCTAAGCGACGTTCTCTTATGGACTCCTACACATGGACATACCAGAGTTGGTCGACCAGCTAACCTACATCATCTCTGTGCGGACACTAGATGCAGTCTAGAGGACCTGATAGAGAGAGAGAGAGAGAGAGAGAGAGAGAGAGAGAGAGAGAGTCAAGGGGATTATATAAAATCGCCACTTCGTATTTTTTAAACATTTTCAGTTGCAGAGAATTAGGTCGGATGAATCTGAAGAGTGATATGCTTGACCAATCCAGTATTTCAGCAAAAAAACTTATGATAAAAATACCGAGAACAGATACTGACTCATCTATAAATCAAGATGTTATAACCTTACCACCTAAGTCACTTATTCGTGTACACATTTTCATTTAAATTTTAAATTTCAAAATCAAGAACAACATTGAAAGATTCAGCGACGATACTTTATATTCAAATCTTGTATATCAGTGTTTCTGCTTCTATCCTAACTTTCTCTCCCTCCCTCCCTCTCTCTCTCTCTCTCTCTCTCTCTCATACCAAAAAAGGAAGTAGTGGAAGATTACTACAGGAGTATATGAACTTCTTTAATATTAGCCATTTGATATGGAGATGAGACTATCTTGATTAAAAGACATGAACTCTAGTTTATTTGATTTTGCGTCCAGATGTCTATTGCTTCGTGATATAGACTGAGCAACAGAGATTCAGCTTGAGAAGGTGTATTTTCAAGAAGTGCTTGATAATCAACGTAGTCTGCATCAGTAAAAGGCTCTCCGGGATATCATCTACTTCTTACCTTATTCAGTGAGAGACCATTTTCTTTCATTAGATCTATTGACGTTTTCATAGAATACATGATCTCGACAGATTATCAGTTTAACAGTTTCGAAAGAGACAAAGTTGTAATCTTACAAAACTAAGAGCGCGGTAAAAAGTTGGTGAAAGACGACCTTCGAGGATAGCTTTCTTCTGACAAAAACATAGATATATCAGTCACGAAAAAGTACGTCTTCTTCATTTTTTATGACAGTAGACTTTTATTCGCAGCTGATGAAAAAGGCGTTTGTAGTTGAATATAACTTACATATATGACTTTTGACAGGCCGTGAAAGTTCATGGATTTCAAAAATAGGATGCACCTGTGTATTAAGGTAAACAAAAGACAGCGGAATTGCGTGAGTAGGATGCCGGAAGGAAGAGTAGCCACGATGTGCATGAGCGCCCGAAATATTTATAACGACGGAAGTTTTCAACCCCGAGCAGTGACTAGTAGGCACAGAACAGAGACGGAGAATAGACGCCACACTGCTCTAGGCGCTAGCTCGGGGAGTCAGACGGCTCCAGGTTGAGAGGTAGAGAAAAGACTTATGTACAAGACTCGCAAATGTCGAAATTGAGTATGATCTTAAGAAAATAGAAGAGCCTAACGGAGGCTTCTTTTGTGAATTGACCTGTACCAGCCTCGTGGAGGCAAAAAGAAAAAGAAACGAAGATGATTAAATATTTTAAGTTGGCATCATATCTCAAGTTGGGGTAAATCTTCGCTGTTTCCTGTCTATCCCGACTCTCTCTTCACACAAAAATTTCGCAAACCATTTCGTACATTACGTTTTGTCATAAAGAAGAGTATATTTTTATATGTTTGTGTTATTGTTCTTTCTTCCGGGTATAAAATACGTGGTGTTTTCAATAAATTTCCAGATTTTTTTTTGTATAGGCATTTAAAATTATTGTAGACTCTGGAAAATTGAGTATGTTATTGCTATACATCTTATGAAATGACTGACAAATTTTTATGATTTCAGGTTCAAATGAACAGCTACAGCAGCAATTGGAATACACCTTACTAAAGCCTGATTGTCACAGCTAGTGAATTTCAAAAATGCAATTTGGACGTGAGGACACTTTAGAAGAACGATATGCAATAAAATTCTGTTTTAAACTTGGAAAAAATGCCACAGAAACGTATGGAATTGTCACACTGCTTTTCGACCATGTTGCATGAATCAAGCATCAGGTTTTGAGTGACATAAGAGATTCAAGGAAGATATAGAGTCTGTGAGGGACGATGAGAGGTGTGGGAGGAGTAAGGAAGTCAATACACCAGAGTTGATTGGCCAAAGGTTTAGGGTTAGGGCTACTATGTTGAGGTTTTAAGGGAGTTCAGGAAGAGATTCGGTCGGAAGAGGCCAGCACTCTTCAAATCGGGTCAGTGGCATTTCCACCAGGACAATACACCAGTCCACAACTCTATCCTTGTCACAGACTATTTGAGCAAGATGGGCATCAACACAGTTCCTCAGCCTCCCTATAGTCCAGACCTTGCTCCCAGTACTTTTGCTAATTCTCTAAGCTCAGAGGTTTTCGTTATGAGACAATTGAGAAGATGAAAGAGGCTGTGACGAAGGTCATTGACACGCTCACACAAGAGAACTTCCATGGGGCCTTCCAGAGGTTGTTGGAGCGGTACAACAAGTGCATTGCAGCCGGAGGAGATTACTTCGAAGGGGACTAGAGTTTCATGTGTGTACTATCAATAAAAGTGCACATACGAAAAAAGTCTGGAAACTTATTTAATGATCCTTGTATATATACCTTATCTGCGTTTGTAGCAGGATATATACTCTATCCAACGGTATTACTGGCCCAGTCAGCTGGGGCTGTAGAATACACCGACTGCATCTCTGCAGATGGGTAAGACTCTCCAAATGAGTGTTCTGGATATGACAGTAAACAATCTGATGGTGAGGCTCCAGTAATGCTAGAGCTTTGGGGAATGTAGAGTACTCCTTCATCGTCATCGCTCCCACGTCCACTCTGACCCGGAGTGGTAGCATTCATTAGGGTTCTATCTATGGGTCAAATAGAAATAAATTATGTTCTTATTCTAAACTGAATTTTTTGAAATTAACTCTTTTTACATTTAACTGGTCAGTGGCCAAATGAGTAGAGTGTTCTACCATGTTACGGTAGACCAGTGTTCAATCCCAGGTCGAGTCATACCAAAGACTAAAAAAATGGTAAGTGATATCGCCTGGCTTAAAACTCAGTATTATTAGGTAGAGATCACGGATAAAGTGGAGCAATCCAGGAAATGGAGTAACGCCCTCCCCAACATCCCGGTGTAGTAGCTATTGAAAAGGGAGCCTTCGTGTCACCCTCGACAAAGGTCACTAACTTTACTTACATTTAACTGTGTGTTTATACAGTGTAATTATGTTAAACATAATTGTTTGAAATAGAACTGCGTACATATGCTAAACTGAATTGCTTGAAATAGAACTATTTTGTATGTTTTGTTTGAAATAGAGCGGTTTTGGCATTGAACCTGTGTACTTATGCTAAACTGAATTGTTTTAAATTGAGCTGTTTTGTCATTGAATCTGTGTACCTGTGCTAAACTGAATTGTTTGAAATAGAACTGTTTTATCATTTAACTCCATGTAAATAAAAAAGTGTACTTATTCTAAATTGAATTGTTCAAAACTTTTATGAAAATGACTTAATTTGGCATTAAATGACCCGGAAAGGGTTTAATACGCCGTAAAACAAAAGAACCAATCAACCAACCAACCAATAGTATTATCATACTCCTTGTATGCTTTTCTAGCGAAAGATACGGGAGAAATGCATTGTACCTGATATTCCTCCTCTACATGATATTTGACGACTTCACAATCACCTTCGACACTGAGCAGAGACGCTCTATGAAACACCCGACGTAAACTAGCGTGGGGGGGGGCTGATTACTTTCTCAAGTTCGTGTCTGCCTTAAATACACAAATAAAGTCATCAGTCAGCTTAAAAAACCTCTTCTAGGACCATTTGAGGGTGGGAACCGGGTGGAACAAGGCTGTGTTCTTGCCCTCATACTTGTCGGTTTTTCTTTCTATGGTCTTGTCCGGTGCCTTTACGTATTTGAGACCGAAAATTACCTGCCTGTGTTATATAATTATGGAATGATTTTTTTTTATATCAATCATTTTTCGTTAATTATATTTTATCATTCGGTTTGGTTGGGCTTTGAACTTTTCGGCTTAGTGCATTTGCAGGTGCACACACATTGAGTACAGTTCACGCTCGTGCGCAGAGGATATGACAATCACAAATGTCATAATAAAAAACCCAGATAGGAAATTAGACTAGGGTGGGAATGACGTCATGCCCGGAAGCGATGGGCTGAGAATTTGGTGATTTTGAAAAAGATGTTAGTTGAGATTTGACTCTGGGCCGGGCCAGCCCGGCGGGGGGGTTGACTGTGGGCGATTTAGGAACAGTCAGCATGGTAAAAATTGCGTCTCTTTCTCCTCGTGTCGAAAAACTAAAAGTCAAGAAGTTAATAAACGTTTCGTATCTGAACAACGGAGAGTCGCCAATGTTTCGTATTTCGCTGCATCAGTATATACAACACCTGCATCATGGACTCTTCCTAGCACTATATTACTATGTGAGATAACACTCTCAGAGCTGTATCCTCATACCGTAGTATTAGCAGGAGTACTAGTAGCAGAAGTACTAGTAGTACGCCAACCAATATTGGACACCACCGGATAGTTACACTATCCTTTGTAACTTTTTGTTAATATATCTTACCTCTGACCCGTGTTCCGTGTTTTCCTTCCGTGGTGCCAATTTTAGGTCCACATCATTATTCAACCCGAGGAGTAAGGATAAAAAGTGGACCGTGGACAAAACTGTTCAATGCCACCCAATTTACGTCTGACCACTTTGTCTTTGTGGCATGCAATCACCAAGATGCACGGGAAATCATAACCCGTTTCTTGGAAATCTGCAAAGCAATTTGGGCTGAAAATTAACCTAAAGAAAACCGAGGTTTTATACCGACTCCCTCAGGGATATCATGACATTGGCTAAAATATACAGATAGAGACCGAGTTCATCATCATCATGTCGCGCTGGTAGCACGGATGTCCCTGACCCTCTCTCGCCACTCCTCCCTATCGTTCATCGCCCTAGGTAGGTCTTCAGGACAGCATCCTGTATCCTCACATAGCTGCTGAATGTATGTTCGTGCTGGTCGTCCTGCTTTTGCACGGCCATGTGTGGGGGTCCATAAGAGAAAAAATTAAAATATCTAGATGGGTGTCCTCGTGGTGTAATGGTTAAAATCCTGAACTGCAGAATCGTTATAAGCGAATTCAAAATCCAGTCGCACTATTACGTTCATTTTCAGACAAAAAACCTTGCGAAAAATACCCCACAAGCTATGGGTTAAATAGTACCACTGCTAGTCTTCAAGAAGGATGGTTTGGTATCATATAACCCACCAAGTTTGATATGCCATTAAACAAAGAAACTTTAGATAGCACTACTATTATTGTATTTTGACCTTCGACCCGGCCAAACATGCCATTCCAAAGTGATGCGCCGGAAGGAAGTGACACATTCCAATGGCAAGTAATCGAAAGAGATCACGTGAGCGGATTTGGCTGATGAAATGAGACAAGGTAAAAAATCCCATGGTAAACTCATAGACTTATGCATCGGAAGAGAGTGACCTGTGAACTGCATGACAGTTATTTCCGCTTCATGACGATCAAACATACCATTCCAAAGATTGAGTGGGCGATTGAGTGGACGTTGAACTATTATATAACTCGGTCAAGACAGTAAGTCAGACAGTTGGGGTCCAGAGAAGTTGCTGATAAGATGTGGTAGAGAAAGGCCGGCGGAGGGGACCCTGATGAGTTGGGGTCCAGAGAAGTTGCTGATAAGATGTGGTAGAGAAAGCCCGACCCCTGATTGAGTTAGAGATCGGACGGGGTTAGAGACGAGATGTGGTAGGGAAAGCCACACCAGGCCGAGGGGGCCCTCGGGACCTCCGATGGAGTTTTGGAGACCAGTTGGTGATAAAGAAAGCCATCGTCCAGCAGAGAGCTGAGCCCCTGGGCCTCTGCTTGAGCAGCCCTGAAGAAAGAGAAAGACACAACGCTAACGGTCATAAGAGTTGGGGTCAATATATTGCAGTCTTTGTTCGCACTCCAACTCCCTCTCACAGTAAAACCTTTAGTAACCCTTTTCGAACCCTTACAATAAAGTGAGAGGTACATATTTTTCTAAGGAAGTTTTCGCTCCTCTGTTTAATTATTGTGTCGTTATGATTTTGCATGTATGTAGATGTATATGCGTATGACAATATAACACTATTGCTTTTCTGCAAAGATGGCTTTGACATTAAATAACCCATGAAGATTTATATGCCATTGGACAAAGAAACCTTAAATAGTACCAATACTGTCCTTCTACAATGATGGCTTTGGCATTAAATAACCCAAGAAGGTTAATATGCCATTAGACAAAGAAACCTAAACCAAATATCTAGGCTTCATAGATGCCAATAACAATTGACTAGATGCAGAATTAAGTCCACGAAAGTCAATTGCTTTCAAAGTCTTTGGCAGGTTGAGGAAAGGAGTCTTGCTCAACAAAGACCTTTTCATAAAAATCAAATGTGCGTTATATCACCTTAGAGTTCTCTTAATCTTCCCTTACAGCGCCGAAAATGGGACAATATACAAAGTGGAGGCTAAAAGACTACTCAATTTTCTTTTATAGCGCCGAAAATGAGACGATATACAAAGTGGATACCAAAAGACTGGTGAATCTTTTTTTTATAGCGCAGAAAATGGGGCGATATACAAAGCAGATGCCAAAAGACTACTAAATCTTCTTTTACAGCGCCGAAAATGGTACAATATACAAAGCGGCTGCCCAAAGACGAGTGAATCTTTTTTTTTATAGCGCCGAAAATGGTACAATATACAAAGCGGATGCCCAAAGACTAGTGAATCTTTTTTTATAGCACAGAAAATGGGGCAATATACACAGTTGATGCTAAAATATTCCTCAATCTTCTTTTACAACGCCGATAATGGGGTGATATACAAAGTGGATGCGAAAAGACTACTCAATTTTCCTTTACAGCGCCGAAAATGGTACTATATACAAAGTGGATGATAAAAGACTATACGTCCATCAGTTGCTTCACTTGTGCAAAGAATTGTATGTATTTACTCACCATTTCACCCAGAACAGAAAGCCAAACAAGGTCAATATTTAAATGGGGTTGGCTGCTTTGACTTCAAAGGTTTTCTTCTCCTAGAATGGTTGCCTTACTAAAGTAAAAGAACACAATTTGAAAGTGGGAAGAACATATCGATTAATGCCTGTCCAAAGAGTGTCAGCGTGAAATGCAAACACATTCACATAGATTTTGAACTCGGGTCACGGTTTCATCTCCTACGACGATAACCATTACACTAAGTGTGCCTCCTAGTGTATTTGTTGTAGTTGCTGCGAGAATAGTAGACATTGTTTTTGGATCATTCCTCCGCATTTACCCCTCGGTATTTTACCAACCCTCTCTTCATGTGTTTGATGCGACTCAGGGCCAATCTTTGAGCGGTGTTTAACAGGTTTAAATTCAAAATTTGCGTCTCCAAGAACAGTTAAAGAACCCAAATTGCCCTACTATTTACCTTCTTCTATAACAGTTAAAGAACCCACTCTGTCCTACTATTTACCCATAACTCTAGGGATAATAATTGGATTCATACCTTCCTCAATGTAATTAGCGCTATGGTAAATGCAAATAGCTTGGTACAGGGTTCGATCTCGGGTTGCCATATCTGTTTCCAAGGTCAATGACGATTACACTATCGAACAATATATCGATCTATCTATCTTGACAAGTGGGTTGTTCTTCACTATACAATCATCATCATCATCATCATCATTATGCCGTGCTTTGTCCAGTCAGCTGGGGCTGTAGAATACACTGACTGCACCTCTGTAGAGGGGTAAGACCCCCCCAAACGAGTGTCCTGCATATGACACTAAACAATCTGATGGTGAGGTTCTAGCAGTGCTGGAGCTTTGGGGAATGCGGAGTACCCCTTCATTGCCATTGCTCCCAGGTTCACTCTGGCCCGAAGTGGTAGCACCTGACAGGGCCCTATCTATGGGTTAAATAGAACTAACAGCATATTTATGCAAAAATGAATTGTTTGAGTAAACTGAATAGCTTGAAATGGAAATGTTTTTGACTAATAAACCGTACTTACACTTAAACTGCGTGCTTATGCTTAACTGAATTATTTCAAATAGAACTGTTTTTTGACATTAAAACTGTATTTACACTTAACTGAATTATTACATATAACTGCTTGAATAGTTTGAAATGGAAGTGCTTTTGACAATAAAACTGTACTTATGCTAAACTGAATTGTTTTAAAAAGAACAGATTATTTACATAAAAATGGACTTGGCATTAAATAACCTACAAGGGTTGATATGCCATAAAACCCAACAAACCCACCAACCATGTCGTGCTGGTAACACCATAAAAAGTATTAAATATGTATCGAAACAAGAACAACGACAAGCTCACCAGCAAACTCACATATACACACTTGCACACATATAGGCACATATGCAGATACCTACAATTACATACACATACTTACACATACGTAGATGCAGAGCCATACAAATACTTGCAAGCACATGCGATAACGTAAATAGACTGTTGGTTAGTTGCGTTGTCTTTCATAGCTTATCAATAATTATGGGTTATTTGATACCAATTCCTGTTTTTACTTACATATTAGATATAAACAAGTTGTAAACTAATTTGGTAGATACATTTTTAAACGAGCCTGAGCTCATTTTTTTGTACATAGTTAAACGGTT
This sequence comes from Sepioteuthis lessoniana, assembly GCA_963585895.1. Classification (NCBI taxonomy): domain Eukaryota; kingdom Metazoa; phylum Mollusca; class Cephalopoda; order Myopsida; family Loliginidae; genus Sepioteuthis; species Sepioteuthis lessoniana. The sequence continues at coordinate 66,995,917 of OY757931.1, read as the reverse complement.
TCAAGAATTTCAATCTAACATGAAAATTTTCGTTCACTCTAATTCATTTGTTTGCATATATAGTTTCAATTATTCTATCAAACACTAATAATTCTATTCTTCTTCTTCTTCTTTTGTTTAATGGCATATCAATCTTTTTAGGTTATTTAATGCCAAAGCCATTCTCCTAGAAGAACAGTAGTGGTACTATTTAACCCATAGCTGGGAGGATAAGGGGGTTCATACCTTTCCGAAAGGTATTTGCCCGAAAGTGAATGTAATAGCGCGACTGGAGTACGAACTCGCGTACTACGATTCCGCAGTCCATCGCTTTAACCATTACACCACGATGACACCCCCCTAATAATTCTATTCAATATTAAACATTTGTTTGCACACAGTAGAGTGGTTACAAGTATTACTATTAAACACTAATTATTATATCCAATATCATTTATTTATTTGCCAAAGGTAAATGGTTCTAAGTATTGCTATGTATCACTAACAATTCAATCAAGCATCAGTTATTCGTTTCCACAAAGGTAAATGAATAAACAGTTCTATTTCAAGCAATTCAGTTCAGCACAAATCATTTATTTGCACACAGTTTCAATGTCCATGTACTCAGTTTAGATGTTACACAGTTTTATTTGACCCATTGACAGAACCCTATCAGGTGCTACCACTCCAGGCCAAAATGGACCTGCGACCAATGGCAATTCTCCACATTCCCTAAAGTTCCAGCATTACCGGAGCTTTACCATCAGATTGTTTAGTGTTGCATTATGGACCAATCTGCAGAGATGCAGTCTGAGTATTCTACAACTCTAGCCGACTGGGCCAATGTAGAAAGTAATGATTTTGTGAGATAACTTAGTTAAATACTGAACTATATACACACCCACTTCCTATATATATATATATATATATATATATATATATATATATATATATATATCAATGAAAGAATGAACACATCAACGATCAAAAAAAAAAAAAAGAAGATAAATTTATTAATCCCAACTGGTTTTGGCCATCGACCATCATCATCAAATATTCATTTAATTACTATCTTCATCTCGAAACCGATAGGCTTATGAATGCCAATGGATTGACTTCACGTGGTAATGTAATTCGTACTTTAGCTTGAACGACTTTCTACTGATTGTAAGTAGGGTATATATATATATATATATATATAGTCATCCACAGACAGATCTGTTTCGTTCTATCAGAACTCATCAGTGTGGCTAGACAGTAGCTACCTATAGCTGGGATCGAAACCCGGTTTGACTCAAATGCCAAGCCGAAGCCTCTAACCATTCAGCCAGGAGCAGCCATTAGCTGTGAAGTAAATTTTTAAACGGTTATGAATCACAATTACTATTGTTTACATACATCCGTTCAGCGGCTGCCGAGACCTCAATTCAAATATGAATAGGCTTGCAATGAACGCTAAGGGCAACACGATTACTTCTTCGCCAGAGAACTCAACCCTACGGGGGTAGGGGAGTATATATATATATATATATATATATATATATTGTCAGACTGTTTCGATGTATCCCAACTCTTTGGTATGGCTAGACACGCAGGGACGCTTCAAGCTTGGATCGAAACTCACCTAACTTTCCTGTAGACACGGTATCTAATCGCTCAGCCATTTCGACGACATACATCAGCTCAGTAATTATAACGCATGTGTATTATCTTTCGTTTGTTTCCATTTTGCGCTATCGAATACCAGTGTGCCCAATTCGTTAGAAGAGCTTTGCATTATATTCTAAATTTTTCATCTCTTTATTGATATATCTATCTAGCAATTTTATTCTCTTCCAATCCATCGATCTATCTACTAATCTCTCTCTCTCTGTATATATATATATATATACACACACACAAACACGTCGCATAATATTTCTATCTCGATAGCTTGCTTCCAAGTTTCCATTCCATGTTTTTTCTATCTATCTATCTATCTATCTATCTATCTCATAAGCAATTAGTTTATCTAACTCACTATCCAAGCTATTAATCTCACATAATTTCTTTTTCTCTTTCGCTCTTTTTCTCTTTCGCTCTTTTTCTCTTTCGTTCTTTTTCTCTTTCGCTCTTTTTCTCTTTCGTTCTTTTTCTCTCTATCTATTAAATCATCTATTTATCCCTCCATCTGCCTCTTTTCGGAATTCTTATCTGTTTTCCTTTACGTTCTATATTTGTTGATTCCTCTTCTCACTTTCTCTCTATCTCTGTCTTAGTCTCTCTCTCTCTCTCTCTCTCTCTCTCTCTTTATATATATATGTATATATTTATATAAATACATATTTCACCCCTCTTCTATCCCCTCCCACCCTTCGTTCCTGGGTCTATTTTGAACTATTTTATCCACAAAATCTGAAGAAGTCCTGTTAATTTTTTTCGTGTTTTTTATTTATATCAAAAACACATAACAGGATAGAAATAAATTTATAATCCTAATTTGACTGGTTTTGTTTTTATCTTAAAGAATATATAAACACACACACACACACACACACACATATATATATATATATATATACTACGTCGAGTTCTCCTTGAGTAAACTTGTCCTAGTTTGATGTCTAGTGGATTTTTAATTTTCGTAATAGGTTTATCTGTAAGTCTAGGGGATTTTCCAAACAGATCCTTGAAATGTTCTTTTTACATGTGTATTCGTTCTTTTTGACTAGCAGCTTTTAGTTTAGCTCTAGGGGTGTTCTTCCTTTTACTCACATTATTTACAGTCTGTCACGCTTTTCGAGATTGTCTATCTTCTACGAAGTTTCTAATTGTATTAATCAGGCCTTGAATGTATTCAATTTATTCTTTTTGGTGTGGTTGGTTGGGTTTTAAGGTATATCAACCCTTGTTGGTTATTTGACACCAAATCCATTTTTATGCTAATAGTCAGCTCTATTTCAAACAATTCAGTTTAGAATGAGTACACAGTTTAATTGTCAAAAAAGTTCTAATTCAGTTAATTCAGTTTAGTACAAGTACAGATTTTGTTTACACACAGTTAAATATCAAACAGTTCTATATTAAACAATTCAATTAAGTGTAAGTACAGTTTCAATGTCAAAAACAATTCCATTTTAAACAATTCAGTTTAGCATAAGCACGCTGTTTAAATGTAAGTACAGTTTAATTGTCAAGAACATTTCTATTCAAGCTATTCAGTTTAGTCAAATATTTCTAATTCAAACAAATCAGTTTAGCATAAGTATGCAGTTAGTTCTATTTAACCCATAGATAGGGCCCTATCAGGTGCTACCATTCTGGGCCAGAGTGGACCTGATAGCAATAGCAATGAAAGGGTGCTCCGTATTCCCCAAAGCTCCAGCATCACTGGAACCTCACGATTAGATTGTTTAGTGTCATATACAGGACACACCTTGGCGAGTCTTCCCCCTCTGTAGAGAAGCAGTCAGTGTATTCTACCGCCAAAGCCGGCTGGGCAATCTTTTTAGTATTCGTTAATTAGTTCATTTTGTGCCTTCTTAACTTTCAGGGTGTTAACAGTCATCATCATCATCATCATGTCGTGCCGCCAGCACGGATATCCCTGACCCTCTGTCGCCACTTCTCCCTATTATTCATCGCTTTTGGCAAGTCTTAACGGTTACATCCCGTATCCTCACATAGCTGCTGTATGTATGTTCGAGCTGGTCGTCCTGATTTTGCTTGGCCATAGGAGTACATCACTGATGAGTTCGTTCTTGCTTCTCCAGCAGTGTCCTGCGTGTCTGGTTTGTCTAACTTGTATAGTTTTCGTGATGTGAGGTAGGTGGCCGTATAGTCGGTGTCTTGTGGGGTGTTGTCGCCAGGACTTGTTCAATATTGCTCTCAACATTCTTGTGTAATTGCTGTCTAGTTTCTTCTTCAGCCGTTTAGTTAGCGTCCAAGTAGTGCATCCATATAGCAGTATCGATACGACCACTGTCTGGAAGAAACTGCGTTTCATTTTATCGGTCAGGTCTGATTTCCATATGATCTATAGCCTATCGATAGCTGTCCATGCCTTCGTTAGTCGTGTGTCGATGTCCTTTTCGGTTGATTCGACGCTACTTCCTAGGTAGATGAATTTGTCAACTAGTTTCAGAGTTAGCAGAGCTTGGGTACTTTTTATTACATTGGAATATCTTTTCATGTTTACTCGTTTTTTCCTGGTTACTAACGTCTCCCAATGAATTCTCTGTTTGGTTCTTGGTTTGGTTGGTATGCATTCTGCTGCTGCTGCTTCCATATAGGCATTGACGATTTTCTCATGTCCATCATTCGGAATAAGTGTTTTAATATCCTCTGAAGAGCATTGAATTTGTTTTTTAGTTGCCCAGTCGGCTGGAGCTGTAGAATACATAAACTGACCCCGCACCCAACGAGTGTCCTTGATATGACACTAAACAATCTGATAGTAAGGTTCCAGCAGTGCTGGAGCTTTGGGGAATGCGGAGTACCCCTTCATTGCCATTGCTCCCAGGTCCACTCTGGCCCGGAGTGGTAGCATCTGATAGAGCCCTATCTATGGGTTAAATAGAACTAACAGCATACTTATGCTAAACTGAATTGTTTGATTAAACTGAATAGCTTGAAATAGAAATGTTTTTGACAATTAAACCGTACTTACATTTAAACTGCGTGTTTATGCTTAACTGAATTATTTGAAATAGAACTGTTTTCGATATTAAAACTGTATTTACACTTAACTGAATTGTTACATATAACTGCTTGAATAGTTTGAAATAGAAATGTTTTTGACAATTAAACTGTGTACATATGCTAAACTGAATTGTTTTAAATAGAACAGATTATTTACAGAAAAATGGATTTGACGTTAAATAACCAACAAAGGTTGATATGCCATAAAACCCAACAAACCAAACCAAACCAAACCAAACCATCAAATAAGTGATTCTTTCCATCATAAAGTAAAATCGATAATTGACATGACAATTCAGGGCTTCGGATTCCTACTGGAGAGCAGATGACAACATTTGTTAAGAATGAAAAAAAGAAACAAAAAAAAAAATGTTAAAGGCTATTTTTTAAAACCCTGCAAACCAAACCAAACTTGTTTTTTAGTGTTATGGCATATTTATCACCAATATCTCTCTTGTTAAACTAGGACCTGTCAAAGTGTGTGGTTTTAATTGTTTGCGTCGTATTCCTGCGTAGGCTCAGACAGGTCTTTATTGATCGGAAGACACCTTCAAAAGAGGAATATGCCTCACAATTCAAAACACTATTAACCCATTTCTTATTCTTGATGGTGTAGTCTATGTTTATTTTCGCATTATTATACGTAAGTGTAGATTTATACACCCAACCAAACCGAAACACTACTGCATAGTTTGGAATGATCCGCCGTAGGCATTGGCCTCCGTGTCAATGTACACAAAACGGAATATATGTGCTATAATTAAACAGGCAACATCACCACACTAGACGGAACCCATCTGAAACTATTAGACAAATTCACCTGCCAAGGAAGCAACGTCTCATCAACCGAAAAAGACATCAACACGCGGCTAACGAAAGCATGGACAGCTATCGATAAGCTATCGATCATATAGAAATCAGACCTGACCGATAAAATGAAACGCAGTTTCTTCCAGGCAGCGGTCGTATCGATACTGCGGTATGGATGCACTACTTGGACGCTAACTAAACGGCTGGAGAAGAAGCTAGATGGCGATTACACAAGAATGCTGTGAGCAATATTGAACAAGTCCTGGCGGCAACACCCTACAAGGCACCAACTATACGGCCACCTGCCCCCCATCACGAAAACTATCCAAGTTAGACGAACCAGACATGCAGGACACTGCTGGAGAAGCAGGAACGAGCTCATTAGTGATGTACTCCTATTGACCCCCACATATGGCCGGGCAAAAACAGGACGACCAGCTCGAACATACATTCAGCAGCTATATGAGGATACGGGATGTAGCCCTGAAGACCTGCCAGAAGCGATGAACGATATGGAGAAGTGGCGAGAGAGGGTCAGGGATATCCGTGCTAACGGCACGACATGACGATGATGATGATGAGTATGAAGGAATATTAGCCGATTTTCAAGTGAGAAATCTGTTAGGTGTTTCCCATTTCTGTTTGCCGTGTTGTGTAAGCTGAATTTGTTGTTTACGTTTTTACCTATTTGAGCATTCATGTCTCCACCGATGATTAGAACATTGTGTTAGAGGATTCTACGAATAAAGAAGAATAGCTCGTTATAGAAGAGGATGACGTCAGTTTCATTTCTAGCATTTTTAGGACTGCTGCAGGAGATGATCGTTGTACTGTGGTTGCCGTTAAATGAAGCTACCATCATTCTTGGTAATATTTTCTCGATGCTATGAGGTGTTTTTCGAACGCTTGACTGATAAGCAGTCCTACACGTCCTACGACAGGATTAACAGGGTTTTTCCAAGTACATGATGTGATAAATGTCTATCTATGGTCTGAATCGTGGTATTTTGTTTCTACTTCACTATGATGATATAATGTAACGTAATTAAACAGGACATAGGAAATCAAATGAATAAATAAATAAATAAAATAAAGAAAACAGTAGTCACCGAATATTAAGGCCATAGCACTCGTGGTAATTAAAAATGACGAGGGAGGACTAGTAGTCCAAGGATCGTTAGCGCATGTGTACAGGATAGCGTTGTCTCTCCTGCTGACACGACAGGCAGAAGTGAGGAGACCACTAGTGTACTTTTTCGAATGGGGGCGTTAGACTACGTGACCCAGCGGACAAACAGATTAGAACCATGAAAAAAGTCAAGGTTTGTGTTTGTTCATCTTTTTCTCACTAGGATATATTGCTTATAATTGTCTCGTTGACGCGGTTGTCTCAAGTTTCCATTCCCTTTTTCTTTCTCCCGGCGACTATTTGCTACCTAATAGTAAATAAACCTTTGAGTAGTTTAAAAGAGTTTCGCGTTTGTCAACTTTTTATCACGGCGGGGTCGCAACGGAGCCCAAAGTCTCTTTGGTACCGCAATGGTACAATATCCGTGTTATTGTATGCATATTATGTCTATATTATGCTTGGCTGCAGACGTTGTCATTTCTGAAACTTGGCCTATTCTATTCAAAGTTCAAACGTTGTGAGGTTATATGTACTATCCTTTTATATGTGAGTATTTTTTGTTTATGTTTGAGTTCTGTAGCTGTTTTTTTAACACTGAGGCAAGAACTCTGACCTCAGCAGATCACGCTTCTTGTCTACCCGCGCAATGGGCGATGAAGTTTGGACATATGGTTTGAGGGAGAGTCGTGGTAATCTTTCGATGACGGTATTTTAACACATCAATAGACGCCCCCTTATATTGAGTAGTAGTAGTTTCCTGACAGAACTATTTGATCTCAATCGTTGACCGGTAAAGTTCTTCCGACCCTCATCAGGTGAAGCACACCGTTGGTTTATCTGCTTCACTTCACATTCACAATGCTGCTTCCCATCGCTTCTGAGGTTTAACTTATGGGTAAAAAATCCTCCTTTCAATTCCTTAAGTTTTAACTCAGTTAAAGACCAACTAAGTAATCTTTTATTTCTATTTGCTTTTCGTCTCCTTCATAGTCTGCCTCGTCAGTTTCATTGCCTTGCAAATTAATTAATTGATTAATTTCGATATTTGTTCACATGAATTTTAGAAGATTCGATTGTTACAGGAAATATCTCAGACAGAAACCCCTCAACGTCGTAATAGTTTTGACTAAATACTGTGACAATAAACCAGGTGGCCGACCCCCACTATCTCAACCTCCTAAACCAGCTCATGGTCATCAGATCGTCTAGTGGTTTCTCGCATCTTCGGTCAAGGGCATTTCACATTTCTTTACAAACACACAAGACACAACATACACAAACGAGAGGGAGAAAGAAAAGGACAAATAAGCACAGACTTGGGTGAGCACGATGCGCAAGAAGGGAGACGTTTATAACACTTTTATGTGGTTTTCTTGTGCATCAGTGGGCTATCGCGAGCATGGATTCGAGCGAAATTCCCACACAGCCACCAGGAGCGCTGACTCATCCGCTCACATTGGGCAGCCCAGCCTCTTAGTCCACAGGTCCTAGCTCCTTGCTTAGCAGTCGCCTTTCTCTGACCGTCGCCTTTCACCGATTACTGTTTACTACCCAATTCTGTTCACTACTCTGGGACCTTGCCTTTCCTCGTTTTCTTCCGGTCTCAAAGGAAATCTCACGCGCCGGCCCCTTGTGTGGGTTTCGTGCCAAAACAGATATAGGAATACCCTGAATGGCACTCACCCACACCCACAGAAACGAATGCCACCTGTCATGCCAAAATACATAGGATGGTTAAAATTAAAACATAATAATAATGATAACAATACCGGTCAAATTAACTATGTGAATTGCTGCACTAATCATTAAAAGTAAAATGGTCAAAAATAGAAATTTTGCAAAAATTTAAACACTTCATGTAGCGACTTATAAGGTTAACTACTGTACTTACAGTTTGTGGCCAGTTTAATTGATTTTACTTACACAAAAATAAAGCTGTTTTTTTACTAACCAAAATTGAAAACAGGAAGATATACCACCAGAAGTATAGAAAACAAGGAAATTCGACGACCAACTGCTCCGATACTGCAATGCCGTATATAGCCAGAACACAATAGGAAGACGGACAAAAGGCTGCATCCTTCCTTTCCCCGATAAAGTTGACCTCAAAATCGCCGATAACTATCTGAGTATAAACCTCACTTCCATTGCGGCAAAGATTGATAATGCTCTGCTTCTCGACCGCATCAAACCAGAAATTGAGAAAATTCTCATGAAGAATCAAAATGGTTTTCAAAAAACCCGATTCACAACACCACAAATTATCACAATCCGTTGAATCTTAAAAGTTCTTGCAGAAAACCTCTAATCATATATACCCAACCCCTCCGCTCGGGCAGGATATGACACAAGGTCAATTTTTTATGCGGGATTTAACAGGTTTGAATTCAGAGTTTTTCTTCTCCTAGACTCCAAGGGTATTAGTGCTATGTGAAATGCAATCAGTCTCGTCCAGGATTTGAACTCGTGTCGCCGTGTCCATTTCCTAAGACGATAACTTTTACACCACGGGTACCTCCTTTCTTTACCCAACCCCTCCACTCGGGCAGGATATGACACAAGGTCAGTTTTTAAGCGGAGTTTAACAGGTTTGAATTCAGAGTTTTCCTTCTCCTAGACTAGTTGCCTCACCAAGGCTGAAGATCCTAGTCTGCCCTACTATTTACCCATAGCTGGAGGGAGAATAATTGGATTCATACCTTTCCCAAGGGTATTAGTGCTATGTGAAATGCAATCAGTCTCGTCCAGGATTTGAACTCGTATCGCCGTGTCCATTTCCTACGACGATAACCATTACGCCACGGGCAGAAAACCTCTTATCTGTAGATTTCCTCCAGGCATTTGACTCAATACACAGGGGAAAGATGGAGCGAATGCTTCTTGCCGAAGGCCTTTCGGAAGAAACCATCGCAGCCATAATGATGCTATATAAAACACGAAAATAAAAGTTCGCTCATCAGATGGGGACACAGACACTTTGACATTGTTGCTGGTGTTCTGCAAGGGGACGCATTAGCCCCATATCTGTTCATAATCTGCCTAGAGTATGTACTTTGAGTGTCTATAGATCTTATAAAAGAAAATGGTTTTACACAAAAAGGGTGAAAAGCAGATGATACCTCGCAAAATCTATCACGGACGTAGACTATGCAGATGACATTACAATTCTGGCAAATACACCTACCCAAGACGAATCTCTGCTGCACTGTCTGGAGCAGGCAGCAGGTGGTATTGGCCTCCATGTCAACATAAACAAATCGGAGTGCATGTGTTTTAATTAAAAAGGAGACTTCGCCATTCTAAATAGTAGCCTTCTGAAATTAGTGGACGTGTGGGCCTAATGAGTAGAGTGTTTGCCGATGGTCAGGGAGACTGGAGTTCAATCCCAGGTTGAGACATACAAAAGACACAAGAATTGGTACTTGATGCCGCTTTACTTAACTCTCAGCACTATAAGGTAAGGATCAAGGGTAAGATAGAGCAATCCAGGTAACGGAGAAGCACTCTACCCTACACTTCGGGGTAGAAGCTATTGAAAAAGAAGCCTTTGGGTCACCCTCGACTAAGGTCGCCAACATTATTTACTTACTCACCTACCTCGGAAGCAGCGTCTCGTCTACTGAAAATCACAACGATATGCGAATAGCGAAGGCATGGACTACTATCAACAGGCTATCGATCATATAGAAGTTAAATCAATCCGATAAAATAAAACACATTTTTTCCTAGTAGAAGTTGTGTCAGTTCTGCTATATAGATGCACCACATGAACGCTGATTAAGCGATTAGATAAAAAGCTAGACATGAATTGCAAAAGAATGGTACGATCTATATTTCTTTCATCTCCTCAATTGTCTCATAACAACAGCCTCTGAGCTTAGGGAATAAGCAAAAGTCACAGGGAGCAAGGTCTGGACTATAGGGACGGTGAGGAACTGTCTAGATGCCCATCTTGCTCAAATAGTCTGTGACAAGGATGGAGTTGTGGACTGGTGCATTGTCCTGCTGGAAATGCCACTGACTCGATTTGAAGAGTGCTGGCCTCTTCCCTAGGAATCTCTTCCTGAACTCCCTTGAAACCTCAACATAGTAGCCCTAACCCAAAACCTTTGGCCAATCAACTGTGGTATTCTGACTTTCTTACTCCTCCACCACCTCTCATCATCCCTCATAGACTCCCTGTCATCCTTGAATCTCTTATGCCACTCAAAAACTGATGCTCGATTCATGCAAGATGCTCGAAAAGCAGTCTGAAACTTTCCACACGTTTCTGTGTCCTTTTTTCCAAGTCTAAGACAGAATTTTATTTCCATGTCGTTCTTCTAAAGTGTCCTCACGTCCAGATTGCATTTTTGAAATTCACTAGCTGTGACAATCAGGCTTTAGTAGGGTGTATTCCAATTGCTGCTGTAGGTGTTCATTTGAACCTGAAATCATAAAAATTGGGCAGTCATCTCATAAGATGTATAGCAATAACATAGTGAATTGTCAAGAGTCTACGACAATTTCAAATGCCTGTCCCCAAAAAAGTCTGGAAACTTATTAAATTCACCACGTAACTCGCTCCCAAACTCGTATTCCAAGCTTTTAACCGTTTTCTATCTATCTATCTAGCTAGCTAGCTAGCTAGCTCGCAATCTATATATCTCTTCAAATCAATTATAATCTCTTCATATCTGTCAATCTTAGTCACTTAATTCTTTTCCTATCTATCTATCTATCTATCAGATGCTTCTCCAACTGTCTTTCATTCTCTCTCCCTCTCTCTCTCCCTCTATCTTTCTCTCTCTTTCTCTGTATATATATATATATATATATATTGAGAGAGAGAGAGAGAGAGAGAGAGAGAGAGAGAGAGAGAGAGAGAGACGGGGAGGGACAAGGGTAAACCGTGAATTGTAGAGTGTAGGTTGTAACAACCCGGCTGGTAGACGTTAGGTTCTCCTAATTTCGGCACCTCTTCTTTGGGTAAAAGGGGAAGAAAAAAGGAAAAAAATGAAAAATCTCCACCCCACCCCAACACCGACTAGCCAATTATTAGAAATAATCGAATGATCACGAACTGAAACGATCAAAACGCAACTTACTCTGGCACACAAGCAATCGCCAGCCGAATACTGTGATCACGAGTTAGGACACACGAACCCTTTTTTTTTTTTTTTTTATCTATCTCCCTCTCTCTCTTGATTTCTCTCTCTCTCTCTCTCTCTCTCTCTCTCTCTTCCGGTTGCGCATGCGCACTCCTGAGTACTGGTCCCGGCTTTTCAGTCATCCTTACTAATCGATAGCGATGGAATTTTTATTTATTTTTTACCGACTCTCATTTTCGTTGTTATTTTCCCGCCTACGCCGTATCCGAAATATTCGACCTCTTCTACCACCACACATAGCCACTAGACAACGCAACACAATACAAGACAAAAAACAAAAAAAACAAAAACGAAACATTCCTCCTCCTTTTCCCCCTCCCACACCGCCGGTGAATAATGATCAGATTCACATCAACCGACTTGGCTTTCGGTAAAAATTACATCCTGGTCATCTCACCTACATATATTCCCTCTGTAGATCATTCTACATCAGGATTTCTCACTCCCTCACTCTCTCTCTTTATCTATCTATCTATCTATCTATCTATCTATCTATCTATCTTCATATTTATTTCAACCCAGACAGTTCTTTCTTTCTTTCTTTCTTTCTTTCTTTCTTACATAATAAGCTAATTAATGTCTAGTTTGTTTGTTTCTTACTTTTTTTCGTAGCTTGTTTTACTATTAATATTTCTTTCTTTCTTTCCTTCTTTCTTTCTTTCTTTCTTTCTTTCTTTCTTTGTAGACTGTTTTTCAATTAATATCTATTTCAATATTTTTCTTTCTTACTTCCTTTCTTACATTATAAGCTTATCAATATCTTTGCTTGTTTGTTTGTTTGTTTCTTTCTTTCTTTTTTTCGTAGCTTGTTTTTCCATTAATATGTGTTTCGATTTCTTTCTTTCTTTCTTTCTTTCTTTCTTTCTTTCTTTCTTTCATAGCCTGTTCATATATTAATTGAAATTTCATTCACTTTCTTTCTCTCCATATATCATTCTATCCCATTCTGTTCATATCTATCTTTCTATCAATCGATCTATCTCCCTCTTGGTGAGTTTGACATTATCACTTCTCATTTGCGTCTTGCATCCAATGGGGAATTCCATCACGTGTCTGCTTATCTCACTATAAATTGTCAAATACAAGATTTTTGGTCAAGCGCGTCCTTTCCCCAAGGAGGCTTAATGGGAATCACTGATTCGATTTATGATGCATTTATTCTTCTTGGAAGAAATTTAGAACACATGAAATTAATAACGGTCAGGCTGACGATATCTCGCAAGCCATTATTAGTGTAGTGAATTCAATTCTCACTGGTTGCTATATACGTAATTAATTTTATCCTGGACAGTGCTCAAAAACCCTCGATCGTTGTTTTCATTTAAGATCCGGAAAGAAGTGACAAACAATCTTTATTATTTAAAATTCCCTTTTATCTATCAATTTATTTTTTTTAGGTATTTGTTCTCAGAAATAGCTAGTATATTGTAAAGAAAGTCTGAATTCTAAGCCCCCAAATCCCAACTCCTTGGTCTAAATTTTTGAGATAAAGCTTGATTATTATTGTTTAAAAATATTCAGATTATTGACCTCATTTTTATTGCAATAATCACAACGTTTTGGCTTTTTTTTGGGTCTTTCATGTCAAATATGGGACTCTCGACAGAATCTCGAATTGAACCCTTTATTTGAATGACAGGTGTAGATTGTTCCAATTCTTTTAACCATGACTGGGTACAAATGACAAGTTATAGTAAGTATTCTTGGATAGTCTTACCTGTTGTTGGGATTGAACCTGAAACTTTCAGACGATTTCACTCAGAAGCACCCTCCAACCAAACACCTAATCACTGCGCCACTACTTCGTGAATTGAATTACCACGATCAGAAAATTCGGCGAACACCTACTCATGATATAAGGAAACACTGGACAGCTGTTTCGACCTTATTAGTTCTCATCAGCAGTGCATACCATGATTTCCTCCACTGGAGATCGAACCAGAGACCACAGAATGCAGAGCCAAAACTCTACCACTGACCATAGGTCCACATCGCACACAAGTGTAGCCAAACTAACTAATCATGGTAATTGCGCGGCTAATTCACAATATAATTCCTCTACTTAAAAAAAGAAAATGTACTACAACTGCTTTTTTTGCATTTCAAAACCACAGTGGCTTATAATCTGTAAAATCTTCCCGTTATGCTACATCTTTCAATCAACCAGCGTGCAGCTATCCTTTTCCCATAAAACTTTATCTTATTGTATAATTTTAAGACATTGGAACGTTGATCTATGACCATTAGTGTCAATCACAGCTTCATTTGTCATCCCGACTCTGCGCAATTGTTGACCCCAGTGGTCATACGTCTGGTGTAAATTCATGGGCTCATTAGACCCATTACCTGAGAACATCTCTCTGATTTTTTTAAAACAAAAAGTTTATTTCCATCTTACCCGAACATTCGAGAATTTGATCATTTTTAATATATATGGTTTTGAAATATTCCTACCAAACTAGCCTAATCGGCCGGGGCTGTAGATTACGGTGACTAAATCTCTGCAGAGAAGAAAAAAATACCAACCCCAAAACCTATTCGAGATATGACACGAAACAATCTGATGGTGAGGCCCTGGTAATGCTAGTGCTTTGGGGAATGCGGAGTATCCTTTCATTGCTATCGCTCCTAGGTCCTTTCTGACCTGGGGTGGTAGCACCTGATAGGGTCTTACCTCTGAGTCAAATAAAACGGTTTGACATTTAAACTGAGTGCAAACAAATCACTAATGCTAAATTGAATTGTTTGAAATAGAACTGTTTGATCATTTAAACAAATAACGGATGTTTACTTGAATTATTAGGGATACATAGCAATACTTGAAACTAGTTAACTTTGTTGACTAATGCTAAATTGAATTGTTAAAAATAGAACTGATTATTTAACTATGTGTATCTAGAAAATGTGTTTACAAGTCATATATTTATCATATACATAAAAAAGTATCTGGCTTTAAATAACCAACAATGTTTGATATGCCATAAAAGCAAACCAAACCAAACCAAACTATCTTATCTAACATTTATACAATTTTATTTGAAAATAATCATTGTCAGTTGAATGTTAAATGGCTCCACATCATGCGATCCAATTCTAATAATTTTCCAACAAGACAGTTTGATCTACAGATGGGGCCCTAACATTTGGGGTCAGAGTGAACCTGAGAGTAATGGCACCCAAAAATCCTGATAGCTTCAGAACTGGAGCCGCATAACCGGTGGTATTTTAATGGCATAGCCAGGAAATGCCGTTTGAATGTGAAGAAGTTATAATCCTCTTCAGGGGATAGAGTCAGCGTCTTCTACGCCCCACTAACAGACTAAGGTGTCTATTTTGTTACGATGCTTTGCAAGCTAATACTGCTCACAGGTTTTGTGAGTTTCTTTCAGAGTACTCAACAGTTCCGTCCTTGTGACTGACTAGGTTAAGCTTAATAACTCTTGGATTGTTATTGTTGAAGTCGTTTTGTGACGAATCGATAGATGATTTCAGATAATAGGAATGATAATGAAAAGAAAGAAGAGGAGAAGGGGAAAAAAGATGATGAAAGCCATGTATATATCTTGATTAATATTAAAGTTGGCGTTTGAGTGGAAAATGGCCGTGAAGATAACTAGACCGGCTATCCACAACACAGTTCCCAGGAGAAGGGATGATTGCAAACTAATCGATAATCTATGAAGATTCCCATCTTTCATTGGACTCTCACGTGAAAATGAAGTTTGTTAGAACAAAAGAAGGGTAAGCTGTTTGGTTTCATGGCATGTCAAATCAGTTTGGGTTTATTAAGTCAGATTTTTTTTACCTGTATTTATACAGTTGCAAGTAATTATTCCTTCATTATTAACCTCTTCAAACAATTACAGCCTCAAGTAAATGTTTTATCAGTGTATTAATAAATTTCACAATCATTTTAAACATGTAAACACTTCATACTTTGCTGCAATATCAATGTTTTAAAACCAATGTTTTAAGAGCCAATGTTTTAAAAGCTAATGTATTAATAAAGTACCCTCTAATCCAAAATACTTTATACTTAGTTTAGAAATATTTATCTTCCTTTTGTTACGTATAAACATTGTTTTTGATTGCGCTGTCCCTTTAGGGAAACATAATTAAATTCTACCACTTTTCTCCATTTTATCTAATCCGCTGGTCTGCAAAAAACGGGGTTTTAAAAAACACGTTTGCCGAAAAGCCCTTTCTCAGATATTTTCTACGTATTTAAACGGCCTGGACATCGGAGAGAACTTACAAAATGACAATTTTTGCTCTCTGCGTTTCTCAAAATGTATCAACTAATATTATCGACAACTTCCGAAATATTTAGAGCGAAGTATAATATTTGATACATCCACACCAATGCACGCACGTATGTTTGATTATTTATTTGTTTTTACAGCACGTCAATATTTATTGTGTTATTTAAGGTCGAAGTCAGTCTTTTTTTTGTAGCCAATTATAAGGTCTCAAACAATTAATAATAAATAATTTGAAAAGAAGTTATTGCTTTAAGTAATCTATTCTAAACACACGTATTTTGCACACAATTATTTGTTTGCTAGTCGGCTGGGGCTGTATAATACACCGACTGCACCTCCGCAGAGAGGTAAGACCCCTCCCCCGCAAAGAGTGTCTTGGATATGACACTAAACAATCCGATGGTAAGGTTCCAATGATGCTGGAGCTTTGGGGAATGCGGAGAACCTCTTCATTGCCCCCAGGTTCACTCTGGCCCGGCGTAGTAGCACCAGATAGAGCCCTGTCTATGGGTTAAATTGAACTAATGGCTGACTTATGCTAAACTGAATTGTTTGACGAAAGTGAATAGCTTGAAATAGACATTTTTTTGACAATTAAACCGTACTTATATTTAAACTGCGAGCTTATGCTAAACTGAATTATTTGAAATGGAACTGTTTTTTGACATTGAAACTGTACTTAAACTACACTGATTTGTTTAATAGAGAACTGTTTTGACATTTAACTGTGTGCAAACAAAATCTGTGCTGATACTAAACTGAATTAGCTGAATTAGAAATGATAGATTAAAATGAATAGCTTGAAATAGAAATGCTTTTTACAATTTACTGTACTTACATTTAAACTGCGTACTTTTCATAAACTGAATTGTTTGAAATAGAAATATTCTCATAAACTGTACTTACATTTAAACTGTGTGCCCATGCTAAACAGAATTATTTGAAATGGAACTGTTTTGTGACGTTGAAACTATACTTATACTAAACTGATTTATTTAATATAGAACTGTTTTGACATTTAACTGTGTGTAAACTAAATCTGTACTTATATTAAACTGAATAAGCTGAATTAGAACTGTTTGACAAAGCTGAATAGCTTGAAATAGAAATGTTTTTAACAATTAAACTGTGTACTCATATTAAACTGAATTGTGTGAAAGAGAACTGACTATTTCCATAAAAATGGATTTAGCATTAAATAACCTACAAAACTTGATATGCCATAAAACCCAAACAACCAACCAATCAACCAGCAATTATTTGTCATAAAATATTCTTCTCACAACTAAACATTCACAAATGAATCAAACTTTGGCATTAAATAACCCATGAAGGGTTGATATGCTGTAAGATAAACCAAACCAAAGCATTAATAATATTTAATGTATGATAATAATAATAATAATAATAATAATAATAATAATAATAATAATAATAATAGAGATATTTTCCAAGGATATGCACTGTCACACCTACCATTCATGATTACCATGACACCACTAAATCACATATTCAGAAAATGTACGGCTGGATACAAACTTAGTAGATCACAAGAAAAGATCAACCACCTAATGTACTTGGATGACTTCAAACTATTTGTAAAAAAAATGAAAAAGAACAGGAAACTCTAATACACACAATTAGAATATACAGTCAAGACATAGGAATGGGATTTGGCATTGAAAAATGCGCCATGCTCGCCATAAAAAGTGGCAAACGACATCTAACTGACGGAATAGAACTACCAAATCAAGACAAGATTAGAACGCTCGGGGAAAACGAAACCTACAAATACTTAGGAATCTTGGATGCTGACACCATCAAACAAGTCGAAATGAAAAACAAAATTCAAAAAGAATATCTCAAGAGAACTGGAAAACTACATGAGACAAAACTCAATAGCAGAAACCTTATCAAAGGAATAAATACTTGGGCTGTACCCCTCGTTAGATACTCGGGACCCTTTCTCAAGTAGACCAGAGATGAACTTAGACTAATGGACCAAAGAACTAGAAAACTAATGACCATGCACATGGCATTACATCCCAGAAACGATGTTGACAGACTATATGTACCAAGAGAAGAGGGAGGAAGAGGATTTGCCAGCATCGAAGACAGCGTTGACACATCGATACGACGACTCGAAGACTACATAGAATGACATGAACGATTACTGGGTACATCCATCAGAAACGAGACTGACAACACGATAGATAACAGAATGACAATAAGTAGGAAACAAAAATGGGAAGGAAAACAATTGTATGGGCGTTTTAAAGGACTAATAAACAACATCTCACACGACAAACCTGGACATGGCTAAGAAAAGGAAACTTTAAGAGAGAAACGAAATCTCTCCTAATGGCAGCACAAATAATAAGCTAGTTCAGCAAATTGGCAACGAAGGAGTACAAGGCTAGACACGACTGGGTGGGCAAGGTTATCCACTGGGAAATGTGCAAGAAATTTAAATTTGACCATGCCAACAAATGGCATATGCACAAACCAGCACCTGTCCGAGAAAATGACACACACACACACACACACACACACTTCTATAGGACTTTGACATACAAACGGATCACCTAATCTCAGCAGAAGACTGGACCTTATAATTATCAACAAATAAAAAAAAAAGAAAATCTGAAAAATTTTGGACTTTGTTGTCCCGGCTGACCTCATAATAAAACTAAAAGAATGTGAAAAGAGTAATAAGTACCTCGACCTTGCTTGAGAATTGAAAAAACTATGGAACATGAAGGTGCCAATTATACCAATTGTGAATGGTGCTTTTAGCACGGTAACTAAAGGATTATGAAAGGGCTTGGAGGATTTGGAAGTTGGCGGCCGTGTGGAGATCATCCAAACAACAGCATTATTGAAAACGGCGAGAGTCCTGTAAACTAGAAGAGACTTGCTGTTACTCCATCTCCAGTGAAAGACCATCAGCTAAGGCTGATGTGAAAAACTCTAATGAGTAAATAATAATAATAATAATGATAATAATAACTTTGATATACAGCGGAATCAGATATAATTATTAAATGTGTGCTGGAAATACGAGGTGAAATTTAAAAAAAAAGATTATTGAGACTGAAGCTATGAACTTTCTAATGTCAAAACTTGGAAATTTTGAAGTTAAATATGAATGAGTGTACAATTAATTTGAAATAGGTCCAAAAATATACAACCAAGATACGAACACGTGAAATATACATAGGGAATCCGAAATACGCAAAACACTTAGGAATCTCTTTTGGTTCAGGTACGAAGCTTTTTATTACCTTTTTGAGTTTAAGGTTTTTTGACATGAGGAGAGAGAGACACAATTTCTTACTATGCTGACTTTTCCATCTGACCCCCACCACGTGCGGCATCCCGCCGCAAACTACTGGTCTGGCCTCGGCGAGCTCCGAAAATCGACTTGCTTCGTTCAAGCTCAAATCTCAACTAACAGTTTTTTTCAAATTCCAAAATCCTCTGCCCATCGCTTCCGGGCATGACGTCATTAACATCCCCGGTCCTATTTCTTATTTGGGGTTTTTATTATGACATCTGTGATTGTCACATCCACCCCGCATGCGCGTTAACACCTGCACTCAATGTGTGCACCTAACTAAACCACACACTAAACCGAAAGGTTCTCAGCCTAACTAAACCGAAAGGTAAGATATACAAAACGAAAAATGATAATATAAAAAAAAATCCTTCCGCAATTACATAACAAATTGAGCAACTTATTGAAAGCTTTTAACTGCTTGCGACCGGTCCTTTCTTCATCACTTGCCGCGTCAATACACTGGTTCGCTCAGTCCTACTGTGAAGCAACAAACGCAAGAAGAACAGCAATGCTGAGATTACTCCTTTTATACCAGTAATGGCTGGCCGAAATTTGCATATGTCACAAACCTCGTCCCACTAGAGACGGGACGCGGGACTTACAAATTGCACTCCCATTTATGCTCCCATTTATGGCTTCAATAGTACTACAGCTGTTCTTCTAAAAAAGGATGGATTTGGCATTAAATAACCCTAGAAGATTGATATGCCATTAAAAAACAAACTAATCAAGCTGAAAATCTGTACAGGCGGCAGTCCAAGAACAAAAGAATCAATTATAAATACTTTTAATTCTGTTATAAATTTGATTTTAATTTTTTTTCCTTTTCTTAAAATATTTATCAAACTCCTTCGGTTGATACAAAATTTTGAAAAATATTTTCCATAAAATGTCTCATGGAGCTAAAACGGTCTCGCCAAAACGGTCACGCCAAAACGATCGCGCCCAATTGTCCCATTCCCATCATCGTTTAATATTCCAACAAATATGTTTTGAGCGAGCCAAAACTCTTTTTATTTTACGTGATTATTTGTTCGGAAATAAATTCTATTGATTGATTCCAAGAGCAGAGTAACGTAACGACTTTTTAAAATTCGTTTAGAGCCTTTAACCAAATAAAGTGTTGTCGTTATTTTTTTCATTACAAACATAAAAAGAACATTTTACTTGTAAAAAAAATCCGAAGAGGAAACACAGTGAAAAAGTTAAATATGTATATAAGATAGAAGGAAATAAACAAACTAACAAAAAAAAAAAAAAAGGAAAATTATTCATGTAAAAAAGACAACGAAAAAGAAACGAAAAAAGCAAAAAATCTGAAGAACTGAGAAAGAAAAACAAAAAGAAAAAATAACACCCAAAGAATATTGTGATATCCTCCCTCCATCACCACTCAGCCTATTATATATATATACACCGACTCCATCTCTACAAAGGGATACCCCCCAACAATGGATATATTAAATCATCAAATGGCGAGGCTCCGGTCTCCGATATATGGGGAATGAGGATTAACACTTCATTGCCATTGTTCCCAAGTCTACTCTGTCCCGGAATGGTAGCACCTGATAGGGGTCTATCTATGGCTCAAATGGAACAAATTGTGAACAAACAAGTGACTGATGTTTAATTGTGACTGTTATATAACAATAGTTGAAACCATTTAACTGTGTGCAAAAACATGAGCTGAGGCACGTTTAAGAACGTTATCTACAAAACGTGTTGACAAATTATATTATATTTTATAAATATGTATAAAGAAGATTAAATAACCAACAAGGGTTGATATGCCATAAAACTTAACCAAACTACAATACATATTTTATATATATATGTATAAAGAGGATTTAGCATTACATAACTTACATTATATATATCGATAGGCTCTCGATCATATGGAAATCAGACCTGACCGATAAAATGAAACGCAGTTTCTTCCAGGCAGCGGTCGTATCGATACTGCTATATGGATGCACTACTTGGGCGCTAACTAAACGGCTGAAGAAGAAGCTAGACGGCAATTACACAAGAATGCTGCGAGCAATATTGAACAAGTGCTGGCGGCAACACCCTACAAGACACCAACTATACGGTCACCTGCCCCCCATTACGAAAACTATACAAGTTAGACGAACCAGACACGCAGGACACTGCTGGAGAAGCAAGGACGAACTCATCAGTGATGTACTCCTGTGGACCCCCGCATATGGCCAAGCAAAAGCAGGACGACCAGCTCGAACATACATACAGCAGCTATGTGAGGATACGGGATGCACCCCTGAAGACCAGCCAAAAGCGATGAATGATAGGGAGAAGTGGCGAGAGAGTGTCAGAGATGTCCGTGCTGGCGGCACGACATGATGATGATGATGATGATGATATATATATCAAGTATATATGATTTGGTTTTGTTGGGTTTTGTGGCATATCAACCATTGTAGAATATTTAATGCCAAATAGTCGTTATACATATATATCAAATATATAAGATTTGTAAACATAAGTCTAACTGATAACATTTTTGCTTGCAGAAACCGTTACACTACTCAAACCTCTCTATTTATATTTCTATATATCATCATAATCATCATGTCACGCTATCAGCACGGAAATTTATGGTTATCTTTCGATGGTGTTTTTATTCTCATCCACTGTAGCCATCCTTATAGATGAGCAGCAGTAGTTCACCGATCGAACTAATCGATCCTGGCCGTTGATCCTTAGGATTCATGCGTCCAGGACCAGGATAGGCATCGTTTTGAGCGGTCAGAGGGTTTATCCTCTTGCCTTTACGTCCACCATGCTGCTTCCCATGGCTTTCCATTTAAATTTGGCATTAAATAAACTACACGGGTTGAGATGCCATAAAACCCAACCAAACAAAATCATACATTTTATATATATATATATATATATATGAAGAGAATTTAGCATTAAATAACTTACAATGATTAATATGCCATTAATTCTAATCAAACCAAATCATATCTATTTGATATATATATATATATATATATATAGCATTTGGCAGTAAATAAAAGACAAGGGCTGATATACCATAAAACCCAACCAAATTAAATCATATATATTAGATATATATGTATAAAGAGGATTTGGCATTAAATAACCTACAATGGTTAATATGCGTTAAAACACAACTAAACCAAATAATATATATTTGATATATATGTATAAAGAGGATTTGGCATTAAATAACCTACCATAGTTGATAGGCTTTAAAGCTCAATCAAACAAAATCATATATATTTAATATATATGTATAAACAGGATTTGGCATTAGATAACCTACAATGGTTGATATGCCAAAAAACTTAACCAAACCAAATCATATATATTTGATATAAATATATATACAACATTTGGCAAAAATAAACTATAACGGTTGATATGTCATAAAACCTAACTGAACGGAAACCCATGAAGCAATGATGGGTTGTTGGTTGGGTTCCCTGCTGAGATACAGTCGGTGTATTCTACAGCCCTAGTCGACTGAACGGAAACCTATGAAGCAATGATGGGTTGTAGGTTGGGTTCTCTGCTGAGGTACAGTCGGTGTATTCTACAGTCCCAGTCGACTGAACGGAAACCCATAAGCAATGATGGGTTGTTGGTTGGGTTCTCTGCTGAGATGCAGTCGTTGTAATTGACTGCCCCAGCAGACTATATACTATAATTTAAAAAAAATGATTTGAAAATTTGCATAAGATATTATCTCTGCAAATTTTGGTCACTAACGAAAATTTTAGAATAGTTCTTTTCCTGGAATGCTACCCCAGCTTGCTGACGAAGCTAAGAATTGGCTGATGGTATCCTCTTCAGAGAGGACCTTCCGTAAAAAGAAGTATCTTGTATATTCCACAACAAGACATATGTCGGAACTCTGGGGAGGGTATAGTATCCCTTCATTGATATTACTCCCAGGTCCACTTTTTTCGGAAGAGTAATAGCTGTTAGGGTTCCATCTTTGGATCAAATAGATCTGTTTGAAATTATTCGTATCCGATAGAAGCCTGAACAAAAAATAATGCTCTTCAGAAACAGCAATACAAAAAATATAAATATAAACGTACAATGAACATGATTCCCTAACCTCGAGGTATAAAACACCATTTGAGTAGTTCAAGAGTTTGGTTTGGTTTAGTTTTATTGAATATAAATCATTGTTCTTTACTTAATGCGAAATCCTGTTTTTACATATATATTAGATATATGATTTTTAAACACATTTTTAAACACACTGTTAAATGTTCAAACAGTTCTATTTCGAACAATTCAATTTAGCATAGGTCAACAAAGTTAGATAGTTCCAAGTATTGCTATGTATCACTAGAAATTCAGTTAAACAGTCGTTTGTTCACACACCGTTAAATGATCAAACATTTCTATTTCCAACAATTCAATTTAGCATAAGATATTTGTTTGGCCTCAGTTTAAATGTCAAATAGTTCTATTTGATTCATAAATAGGACCCTATCAGGTGCTACCACTCCGTACCCGAATGGACCTGGGAGCGATGGCAATAAAAGGATACTGTTGTATATTGACCTCCGACCCGGCCAAACATGCCATTCCAAAGACGCAGAAGTTGCATATTCCATTGGCGTTGGCGAGCTTGGCTGACAATATGGGACAGGGTTAAAATCCCACGGTACAGTCATAGACCGATGCACCGGAAGAGAGTGACCTGTGAACAGCATGACAGTTATTTTTGCTTGATGACGATCAAACATGCCATTCCAAAGATTGAGTGGACGTTGAACTATTATATAACTCAGTGAAGACGGGAAGTCAGTTAGTTTGGAGACCAGATCAATTGGAGATAAGGGTTGTGTGTGAGAGGGAGTTGAAGACCGAACAGAACTGCAACACATTGACCCCCACCCTATTGGCCATAACCACGTTTCTTTCCTGTTCTCCTGGACTGCTTAACCGGGGGCCTGGGGGCCCAGCCTCTCTGGGACATGTTCCTCAACTCTCAATTGGGGGCCTGAGCGCTCCCCCTGCTGGGTGCTGGCTTTCTCTACCGCATCTTGTCTCCAATTGGTCTGGTCTCCAAACTAATTTGATCTCCAACTGCAACTGCACAATCTGGGGCCCGAGAGCCCACTCTGCTGGGTGCTTGCTTCCTCTACAGCATCTTGTCTCCAACTAGTCTGGTCTCCAAACTGCTCTGGGTTATATAATTGGTCAACACCCACCTTCTCCTTGTGGGCGTCACAAATTACACTCATTCAACCCATCCACGGTCAAGGCTACACTTTGCTATTCCTCGACCGGAAGCACATGTTATATACGAAGGTGCATTTCCTATTTTGACAGTACGGCCGGGATCGTAGGTCAATATACAACACAAAAGGAAGTCAATTTTTAAGCGATGTTTAACTGGTTTGAAAAGTTTTCTTTCTCCTAGATCATTTGTTCAAATCCTGGACAAGGCTGCTAGCATTCCACATAAGACGATCGGGTAAGGCTTTAATTCAACTAATTTTCCCGCCATCTATGGGTAAACAGTAGGGCAGACTGAACTCTTTAACGTTGGAGAAGGAAACCTCTATACTCCGCTGAAAAAACTGACTTTTTGTTAAAACCTGCTTGTGAAGGGGGGTGGGAGTTGGGTAAATACATTTGCAATTAATTAGAATATAAATTCTATAAATAGAATGCGACTCGAAATCGATCTTAATGGCCGCCAAATTAATTTTTCGAAAAATCAATATATTAAGATAAGAATAAAGGAATGAACTGAGATAAAGTGAAAGAAAATAAAAATAAAGAAAAATATTATATAAGTATAGAATTTAAGCCGGAAAAAGAAAAACGAATCGAACTTAATTGAACTGAAACCGGAAATGATGAAAGACAACAACAACAACAACAAAAACACAGAAAAAAACTTTGTGAGTATGGGTTGGTGAGAGGGAGGACTATGGAGACGGGGACACCTTTAGGAAAATTTGAAAGAAAAAGGTTGGAGACGTTCAGGAAGAAAAACGAATAAAAAGAGAAAGAGAGAAAACAAACAAACAAACGAACGAAAGAAAGAAAGAAAAAAAAATGAAAGAATGATGACGAAGAAGGAAAGACTTGAGAAAAAAAACAGAAAAAGACAAAGAAACAAACAAAAGAAAGAAGAAAAAAACAAAGTTGGAATTAAGAAGAAAGAAAGAAAGAAAGAAAGGAAGAAGACAGTAGAAACAGAGGGAAGAGGGAGAGGGAGAGAGAGAGAGAGAGAGAATAGAAAAGAGAGAATAGAAAAGCGAATAGAAATACATATTAAATCTGAAATATACACAAAACAAACAAACAAAAGAAAGAAAGAAAAAAGTTGGAATTAAGATGAAAGAAAGAAAGAAGCAAATAAACAGAAGAAAGACAAACAAAAGAAAAAAAAAGTAAGTCAACAGGAACAAAGAACGAGAAATGAAAGAAAAAATATATGAATGAAAAGCACATAGCAAAAGAAAGATTTAAAAGAAGAAAGAAATATGTGAGAAGAAAAGCGAAAGAAAGAAGAAACGAATAAAGAAAATAAATAAAGAAAGAAGGAAATGAGAAGAAAAGCGAAAGAAAGAAGAAACGAATAAAGAAAAGAAAGAAAGAAAGAAGGAAATGAGAAGAAAAGCGAAAGAAAGAAAAAACGAATAAAGAAAATAAAGAAAGAAAGAAAGAAAGAAAGAAGGATATGAGAAGAAAAGCGAAAGAAAGAAGAAACGAATAAAGAAAAGAAAGAAAGAAAGAAGGAAATGAGAAGAAAAGCGAAAGAAAGAAAAAACGAATAAAGAAAATAAAGAAAGAAAGAAAGAAAGAAGGATATGAGAAGAAAAGCGAAAGAAAGAAGAAACGAATAAAGAAAATAAAGAAACAGAGAAAGAAAGAAAGATGTGAGAAGAAAAGCGAAAGAAAGAAGAAACGAATAAAGAAAGTAAAGAAAGAAAGAAAGGAGGATGAGAGAAGAAAAGTGAAAGAAAGAAGAAATGAATAAAGAAAATAAAGAAAATAAAGAAACAAAGAAATAAAGAAGGATGTGAGAAGAAAAGCAAAAAAAAAAAAAAAAAAGAAACGAATAAAAAAGGGGAAATAACTCAAGCCTCATGTCATTAAACGTAGACTTCACACAATTGACAAACTGAAAAAGTTTAGTCGTTATAAAATCACAGAAATACCAGGATAATAGTTAGGCGAACACAACTGAACTTAGTCCAGTCGGCAGGGTCTGTAGAATATCTGCAAGCGGGTATGTTTCCTCCAACGAGTGTCCCAGTCGGGTGGAGCTATAAAATACACCGACAGCATCTCAGCAAAGGATTACACCCACCCTGGAAAGTCCTGTGGCCCAGTCGGATGGGGCTAGAGAATACACCGACTGTATCTCTGCAGAGGGGTAATCCCACCCATAACGAGTTTCTTGGATATGACATTAAACCATCGGATGATGAAGCTCCAGTAATGTTAGAGTTTGGGGTAATGTGGAGTACTCCTACATTGCTATCGATCCCAACTCCCCTCCGCCCCAGAGTGGTAGCTCCTAATAAGGTCCTATCAATGGTCAAACACGACTGTTGGACATTTAAACTATGTGCTAGCAAATGACATATTCTAAATTTAATTGTTTGAAATAGAACTCTTTGATCATTTAACTGTGTTACCAAATACTGATTTGGATTTGAATTTTTAGCTATGCATAGCAATAATTGGTACCGATTAACTGTGTGCAAACAATTTATTGTAAGCATAATTATTTGGGTTAGATTGAAGTACTTGAAACATTTAAGTGTATGCTGAAAATGAGCTCCAGGGGCTTATTTAAAAATGTTATCAACAAAATGTGT
This sequence comes from Sepioteuthis lessoniana, assembly GCA_963585895.1. Taxonomy (NCBI): domain Eukaryota; kingdom Metazoa; phylum Mollusca; class Cephalopoda; order Myopsida; family Loliginidae; genus Sepioteuthis; species Sepioteuthis lessoniana. The sequence continues at coordinate 66,968,717 of OY757931.1, read as the reverse complement.
TTACAAATCATTATATATATATATATATAAAGAAGAAATGGCATTAAGTAACCCACAACGGTTTGTTGCATATTGCAACGCTGAACAAACAACGAAGGACTCGCAGATTTATAAAATATAATTTATATTTTTATTCTTATTTTTATACAGTCAGAGAGAGTTCGCGCATATCTTTCTTCTGTAGCGGAGACCCTTTTTGTGAAGTAGTGCGACGGCCGGAGAACACACACGGGGAGCTGACAGGTCTGCTTGAGTGACCAGCGGGTCCCTGTCTTCAGTCCAAAATTACAGCCCTTATATATCTTTTTCAGTCCAAAATTACAGCCCTTATATATCTTTTTCAATTCCCATACGGATATATGTATATCCTCTTCGCTCACGTATTTTCTGTTTATGGGTAGTTATCGGAACTTACATACTTCCGTTTTTTTACGGTAATGTGTTGATCTTATCTGCGAACAGAAATATCTGTCACTCTATCCATAGGCAATAAATTATATTCTCGCCATCATCTTTAATTTTTATTTTTCCTGTGAAACTACTTTATTGATGATATCTTTTAACCGCATTGAATCTGCTAAGTTCATCCACGGCCCTCTGTCGCAGGCTAAGCTAGTATATTACAGGTTGATATGCCATAAAAGCCACAGAAAATCGGAATGAGCGATTTTGAACACCCAAGAAAGTTGAACTGCTATCAAATAAACTAACCTGCACTATTACACCCAAGAAGGTTGAACTGCTATCAAAGAAACTAACCTGCTCTATTACACCCAAGAAGGTTGAACTGATATCAAAGAGACTAACCCGCTCTATTACACCCAAGAAGGTTGAACTGCTATCAAAGAAACTAACCTGCTCTATTACACCCAAGAAGGTTGAACTGCTATCAAAGAAACTAACCTGCACTTTTAAATCCAAGAAGGTTGAACTACTTTCAAACAAAGTGAAAATAAATTAAGCCATCATATTTATTCTCAACTTGGTGCTCATATCTTATTCATATTTATCTTCAGATATGCCTTAATTCAAACCCAACTGACAACCTTAGAGACAGAAGTTCGTTATTCAACTGCCCCATGTCTTCACTTAGCAAAGGATGACGAAGATTTGGTTACTTATGCGGGAGTTGTGAACAGGGGGTTCGAGAAATTTTAATTAAATGAATTAATACCGAATTTATTTAAAATACCTATTATTCGTACAAGGCTTAACTGCTAATGAGGATGCAGAAATAAGATCAAGGATACTTGCTAAATCGGGAATGGACCCTAAATCAACTATATAGAAGATAGCGGAAGAGTCTCAAGGTATTGTAAATACGAAACTCGATACTGTAAGGATTGTAGAAAAGAGACAGTTCTCAAGTGCGTAATCTCCAACTATTTAAAAAAAACAAAAAACTTTGGAACTTCAATTCCTAATAAAACATTAAAAAAAGACGATACACTATTTTTAACTTCTCACAAAGCAATAAAAAAGACGATGGGGTACTTTCCACTTTTAACAAAATATTAAAAATGACTCAAGACCTTCTTAAATTCCTAATAAAACATTAAAAAAAGACGATAGACTATTTTCAATTTCTAACAAACTATTTAAAAAGACTCTTGACCTTTTTCAATTCCTAATAAAACACTCAAAAGAGACGAAAGACCCTCTCCATGCCTAATGCTTGCCACAGTTGTGAAGGTAAGCATTTCAAAAGTAATTGCTTTTTCAAGAACAAAAAAAGCTACGAATGTAATAGGGTTAGATACAAAGCTTGTCATTGTAAATATGAGAAATGGAAAAAAATATTTAATACTTTTATTCTCTGGGTAATCTCAGGGGCGTAGGGGCTATCGTGTTTGACAGCGATATGGTGGATAGCAAGTTGGAACTCTAGGCATACTATTGCGTACACGTTCGGACAAATACCCTTAGAAAAGGTATAAAACCTCTTATATCTCCAGTTAAGGCTTAAATATTATCACCATTGTTCTTATAAACAGGCTTCAGCATTAAATAAACTGTACAATGGCCATATACATGAATATGCGAAATGTACATGGGACGTTCATTACATATATAACATAGAACATAGGAATCTCGAAATTCGAAAAACACCTAACGACTTCTCAGTTCAGGTACGAACCTTTTTTATTGCCTTTGAGTTTAAAGGTTCTTCGACATAAGGAGAGAGGCACAATCTTTCTATTCTGGCTTTTCCATCTGCCCCCCTCCACCAACACGTGTGGCACGCGCCACAAAGGCCTCCGTGAGCAAGCGAAAGTCAACCGTCTCGTTCGGTGTCTAGTCTCAACTCACTGACTTTTTCAAAATCTCCCAAAATCCTCCGCGCGCTTCCGGTGCGTGACGTCATTCACACTCACTAGCCCCCGTTTCCCCTCTGGGCTATTGTGACATCTCTGAGTGACACGTCCGCTCTGCACGTGCGCATGAACACCTGTCTTAATGTTGCACCTAAGTAACCCATGCACTGATCCGAAAGGTTCTCAGCCTAACTAAACCCAAAGGCATAAACCGAAATCCCTTGGCCATTATATTACAAAGCCACGGAGGTTTATATGTCATTAAATAAATAAACCGAACCTCATTCTTTGATAATATTTAAATATCCATGATCATTCTGATTTTTTTGTTATTTTGGTTGTGGTCTCTAATATGCCACTTTCTGAGATATGACGTCTAACCCTAGCTTACAACACAATTCTATCCTTTGAAAATAATTGAGCTCTACAAGTTCAGATATAACCCACAGTGAAGCGTTCCTGTTTTGAATTTTGGTTCCTAAAAAAACAAAACAAAAAAAAACACCTGTGATTTTCTCAGGTGAGGGAAGACAATTAAAAGCAAATGTTAGGTGATTTTTTTTTTAAACTTCAAATATTTTCCTTTTCTCTTTATGAAAACTTTCCCAGTGAAATCCCGTCTTTAGGCGTAAAAATTAACTTTCCAATGTGTCACTTTTGTAAAAATCACCTACATCTTTCCCGCGAACGTTAACGTCAACAGGACTATTTAATGAGTCTGTAAAAAAAAAAGAAAAGGAATAAATAAAATCATACAATCAAAGCCATCGTTTAATAGTTTTTCGAAGAGATTTGTAGTCGCAAAAGCCTATTTTTTTTTTTATAATTCATTTTTTTTTCCAAATATTTGGTGAAAATTGGTAAAAAACTACAAATAATGATAATACTTCAGTTTGCACTTCCAACTTTATATATATATATATATATATATATATATTGCATGATTTTCGTATGATTCAAACACATTTTGCTTCCTACCTATCTGTCTTTCTCAGCCTGTAATTATTTTTCTATATAAATATATTCATATCTATCTATCTATCTATCAAAGCATTTTCAAATCTATCTATCTATCTATCTATCTATCTATCTCAATTTGTTCACATCTATCGTTTTTAGAGATCTCTCATATGCTGCCTCTATTGATCAATTTCAATAATTTCATATCTATCTATCTATCTATCTATCATAGTCTCTCCCAATCTATCTCTCTCTCTATCTATCTATCTATCTATCAAAGCATTTTCAAATCTATCTATCTATCTATCTATCTCAGTTTGTTCATATCTATCATTTTTAGAGATCTCTCATATGCTGTCTTTATGGATCAATTTCAATAATTTCATATCTATCTCTCTCTTTCAATCTATCTATCTATCTATCTATCTATCTATCTTAGTCTGTTCTATTGATCCCTTGTTATTTGTTATTATTTTTATTTTATTAAAATACTTCACATATATATATATATATATAGAGAGAGAGAGAGAGAGAAACAGACAGACAGACGGACAGACAGTGATATTGCCCCATACCGAAAACCAAGGTAGCATGAATTCTAGCATGAACTCTTTCTTGGCTGCCACATTGCTTCCAATTTCATGAAATCTTTTTGTTGAAGTGATAAAAGATGCTATTTGCATCTGAAGATTGAGATTTTATTCCCTGACACTCAAAAAATTATATATATATATATATATATATATTGGCATTCATTAATACCTATTTCGTTGAGCATAATAGACATTTTTTGTCAACATATTTTCTTGTTGATCCTTTCATATTGCCGTATTGATTTTATAATATTCGGCGGGAATTCGTTGATGTATTTTCCATAATTGTTTATTTCCCAAGTACTTTCTGTCCGACTTTGGGCTATCATCAGGGGGGAATCTATTACAAAAGTGATGTAACTTTTGTATGTACATTACTACTTTGTAAGAAGAGCGTCTGCGTCGTTGCAGTGTGTAGCGTTTACTTTTAAATTTTTTCTATATATAGTGTCAGTAGCTAAAGACATTTAAGTACATTAGCACTGGTTTGAAAATTAATTCTGTTACGTTTGGGTTGCATGTTTCTAATACGTAGTGCTTCGAGAATCTGTAGTTTTTGTTTGTTATTTTGATGTTCTAAATATTGTTGTGTTGTCGGTGAGAATTTTGGCGTAATTCTGTTGTTGGGCATGAATGTTTTTTAAATGCTGTGCTATGGAACTTGTATCGGAAATATGCATTGTAGGTCTCCTCGATAGGGTAGTTGAGGTTAAACCAATATATATATATATATATATATACATATATTTGTTTTTCCATTTACTTGCATTTGGTTCCATTTCCTCTCTTTGCTTATACTGAAACAAACGAAGTAAAAATGCTATCTGCAGTTGTTATCCTTGCCGAGGCAGCCGATGAGATGGAAGCTGTCGATAGCTTCGTTTTTTTTTTTTTTTTTTTTGCAAAGGGGTGGAGTATGTTACTTTTTTTTATTTGCTCATTTTGAAATTAAATCATCAAATTTCGTTCGAAGTTAAACTTATCGTTGAACGTTTATTTATTTTTTATATCAACCTTGACCTTGATAAATTTTCTAAAGGCCGAACAAGCCGGTTGATAAAGGTAGTAATAATGAAAAAATGTCTAAATAAAAATACTGTAAAAATGAATTTCCTTAATAAATTTATTTTTAAGGCATAACATTATGTTATCCTTTATATACTGAAGAGTTCTGATAGAACGAAACAGTCTGTCTGTGGATGACAATATATACGCTCCCCCATGGGGGTTGAGCACTCTGACGAAGGAATTGTCGGACGCCGCTCGCATAATGCAAAGCTCTTCGAAAGAATTGAGCACTCTGGTAGCCGATAGGGTATAAAAATATAAACAAACGGACGCTGCTGTTGCTACATAAATACCTTAAAAATTCCTTTAGCCAACGTGGTCCGCTTGTTGCCCGAGTGGTCTGAGACTTAGTCTAACGTAAAGTTGGATGGACTTCAAGCGTCTTGTGTGTCTAGCCACACTGAAGAATTCTAATAGAACGAAGCAGTCTGTCTGTGGAGGACAATATATATAGTCATCCACTGACAGTTCTGTTTCGTTCTATCAGAACTCAACAGTGTGGCTATATATATGTATATGTACAAATCTCTTCGTGGACCTTCCTATTTTAATATATATATATATATATATATATATATATATGCTAAAATGGTAGATTGTGGTGAATCTGACGAGATGATGAAAATAAATGGAAAGATGGATAAATCAGAAACTTACAAAGGGTTTAGTAGTGATCAATAGATAGATAGATAGATAGATGTGAACAGAGTGAGATATAAATTGCTAGCTAGCAATATATGGAAGTAAATAATGGACTGAAATCCGACAATCTGTGAGGAAAAATTGATAAAAAGGTAATCCGAGTATAAGGAGAGATTTATTGAGATTTCAAAGTCAACCCTATAGTGTTTCGGTTCTAATGAACCATCATCAGGGCTATGAGGGATTGTATTAGTGATGTTAAAGCGGGGATGCAGGTGTAAAAGTGTAAAATATAAAAACCTACCGAAAATTTGTATAACAAGAAAAAGTTGGCTGTTTATGATAAAAAAAAAAGTTGGCTTTATTCCCTTATATTTACAATAAGGAAGGCACAAGGCCATGAAGTTTTGTGGGGGAGAGGAAGTGGTCAAGCTGTTTCTATATATACTATATATATATATATATATATATGATAAGAAAAAGTTGGCTGTTTGATTAATGAATCAGCGTCTGTTGTTTTAAATTGCGTTATTTGACTTATTAGAAATATTATGTAGAATGTATGTTTCATTTGTTTATCGATAAAGATTTCGAATCATTCCTTGTTTTCGACGAAGTTCTAATTCCACAACTCTGGCTTCCGACCAGATGTGCAGCGTTCTTCATCCATCCTAACATATTTTTTCTGGATTACATACGTCTATATCTTGAAACTTTTATTCAGGATTTAAAACTTTCCAAAGCACATGCATTCCATCGTTGATTTAACATTGCTAAATTCATCCCTCAAATCCTGATGATGTATTTGTCCTCCGTCCCACCAACAGAACAAGTGTGGCACAAGACCTTTTTAAGGTGGTTCTTGGCGCAGGGCCGGAACCCACACACGTCCAGCATTTCTAAAAATCCCTCGGACCCCGTCGGCATTCCCCGAAAAGGGGCGCCTCAGGGGCCAGGAGATAAACTCAACCTGGGGGAATGGCCCCCTGATGCCAGAGGTATATCCAGTGACAAGACACAGTCGACCTGAACCGCCCATCGAATCACGGCCGGCCGAATGTGTCCCATCAAATGGATATGTCACTTCTCGAAAGATCGAGAAGCGATCCTGATGATGGTTCATTAGAACCGAAACACTATTGTGTTTCTCCCCTTCTACTTGGATTACTTTGTTATCAAATTTTATATATATATATATATATACACGAGAGAGAGAGAGAGAGAGAGAGAGAGGGCAATGAACAGATTGTATAAGCTAGTCCTACACAAATACACACACAAATATATCGACAAAGATATGTCGATATATTTATTTAACAACCTATATATATATATATGTATATGTTTATTTAACAACATATATATATATGTATATGTTTATTCAACAACCAATATATATATATATATATTTATATATTTATGACAGAGAGAGAGAGAGAGAGGGAGAGAGAAAAGGATAAATGCCAATGACTGATATACATATATCTCAGTCATTGGCATTTATCCTTCTCTCTCTCTCTCTCTTTGTCGATATATTTGTGTGTGTAGGCTAGCTTATATATATATATAGGTTGTTAAATAAGTCTACCCCATACAGAAATTAATTAGTGCTTTCAATAACTACAAAAAGAATCCAAGTAATTACCAGGAGACAAATTCCCCGCCCACAAAATAAATCAGCAAAAAAGTAACATAAAAGAAAAACCAATTAAAAATATTTGTTCCATTTTTATTTGTATATAATTTCTATTTGTTTATTTTATATCCATTCTTTTACTCCCGCTCTTTTAAATTGAAAACTGCTGTCAGAACTAGAGTTTTGGATTTAAAATGGTGCGAACTTGATGTCCCGCGGTTTGGGAGGCTTGTTTACTGATAACATCTGGGCAGGAAAGAAATAGGGATCCAAACAAAAGCTGTATTTTCCTTCGAAGAGAGAGAGAGAGAGAGAGAGAGAGAGAGAGAGAGAGAGAGAGAGAGAGAGAGAGTCGTACACACATACATAAACATGTATATATTTATATATACGAGGGGGAGAAAAGAAAGAACTGGTAAAGGCTGTGTAATATATATAATTTTTTTTTAATAAAATATCTGCAAAAAATTACTATATGAATAATACCTCTCTTTCTCTGATATATATATATATATATATATATATATATATATATATATATATATATAAATAAAATAATATAACGAATTTATTTCCGCTTACCAAACGCGCTACGTTCGTAGCCTGGCTTAACCTAATAAAAACACGCATCCATACGTAACTATAACACACACATACACGCAAACACAGACACCCACATGCACTCACACTTTTAACAACACATAAACGAAATCCCAACGGTTTTTTTGTGTCTGTATTTTTTCGTATTTTCGATTTTGGATTCATTCCATCTTAACTGCCTGATGATTGTTGTTTTGCAAAAGACTCCACCATACCCAGGGTCGCAGTCTATATTCCATGAATTAAATATATATATATATATATATATATATATATATATATAGTACAATTAAATGGAGACTCAAACTCGGTTAAGCCGTCATAATAAATTTATTTCGGCGGAGAATATTGTTGGTATATTCTCCGTCTCGTCAGATGACTCTTTTACATGCTCTGTATTGTCCCAGAGATGCGAATGAGGAGTTAGAGTTTGTATTCAGAAGATAAAATAAGAAAAATTAAAGAAATTAAAAAATAAATTAAAAATTAGAAAATAAAGATAAAGATAAAAATAAAAATAAAAATAAAAAACATAAAGTGGAACTCAAATTACAAAGCTACAAATTCTTTCGTTCATAGGCGTGAGCAGAGGGTGTGAACATGTTATATGTTAGAACGATTAAGAAACAGGAGTGGAATTAATCAACTGGTCAGTCCCTTCTAATTTTGTGTTCTGTTTGTGGGTTCTTCTACTTGGCGGGTGTACTTTTCTAAACAGACTAAAATCGTTTAACTAATGGCTATCTCATATATGATTTACATTTATTTCTGATATTTCTGTTAATTAACCCAGCTGTTGCCATCTTAGATATTCCTCTTGTTTCAATTAGGATCGATAAACCAGATAAGGTGGGGACATTTATTATAGTCGTCAAGAGTTTTTTTTTTTATTTAAGTCTATTTAAACCGGGACATTGGCCCAGCGGTTAGAGTGTTCGCCAATGGCCCGGGAGACCTAGGTTCAATCCCAGGTCGAGTCATACCAAAGACTTTAAAAATGGAACTTGATACCACCTTGCTTAACACTCAGCATTATAAGGTACGGTTCAAGGGTAAAGTGGAGCAATCCAGGGAATGGAGTAGCGCCCTCCCCTACACCTTGGTGTAGTAGCTATCGAAAAGGGAGCCTTCGGGTCACCCTCGACTATGGTCGCTAACTTTACTTTACTTATATTTAAGTTGTATGTGTGTTTATTGATAATATAGTTTGGTATTTTATGAATAGTGAGTGACCAGCGTTACTTATTGATAAATATAAGTAAGTTAGCCGGACTTAGTCGAGAGCTTGACTTCAGTAATGCTGGAACTTTCGGTAATGCGAAGTCTCCTTTATTGCCATAGCCCTGAGGTCCACTCTGGCTCGAAACAGTAGCACCTGATAGGGTCCTATCGATGGGTCAAATATAACTATTTGACATATAAACTGATTGCAAAATATTACTTATGCTAAATTGAATTGTTCGAAATAGAACTGTTTGATCATTAACTGTTTATTTCCTTATATATACATACAAGGGAGGCATAAACCCTTAAGAATTTTATGGGGTAGGGGAAGGGAGTGGTCATGCTATTACTATTATAGTCTAATGGTCCCTAGCTAGTCACATTCGCCGACTCATTCAACTGTACAATATATAATCAGCCATTCTTCAAGCACACTGCAACCACCAAAATACGAGGATCATTAAATAAGTTTCCAGCCTTTTTTCGTATGGGCCCTTTTATTGATAGCCCACACATGAAACTCTAGTCCCCTTCAAAGTAATCTCCTCCAGCTGCAATGCACTTGTTATACCGTTCCAACATCTTTTGGAAGGCCCCATGGAAGTCCTCTTGTGTGAGCGTGTCAATGACCTTCGTCACAACATCTTTCATTCCCTCAATTGTCTCATAACGACAGCCTCTGAGCTTAAGGAATAACCAAAAGTCACAGGGAGCAAGGTCTGGATTATAGGGAGGATGACGAACTGTCTTGATGCCCATCTTGGTCAAATAGTCTGTGACAAGGATGGAGTTGTGGACTGGTGCATTGTCCTGGTGAAATGCCACTGACCCGATTTGAAGAGTGCTGGCCTCTTCCCAAGGAATCTCTTCCTGAACTCCATTAAAACCTTAACATAGTAACCCTAACCCTAACCCTTTGGCCAATCAACTCTGGTGTATTGACTTCCTTACTCCTCCCACACCTCTCATTATCCCTCATAGACTCCCTGCCTTCCTTGAGTCTCTTATGCCACTCAAAAACTGATGCTCGATTCATGCAAGATCGTCGAAAAGCAGCCTGAAGCATTTCATACGTTTCTGTGGCAGCATTTTTTCCAAGTTTAAAACAGAATTTTATTGCATATCGTTCTTCTAAAGTGTCCTCACGTCCAGATTGCATTTTGAAATTCACCAGTTGTGACAATCAGGCTTTAGTAGGGTGCATTCCAATTGCTGCTATAGCTGTTCATTTGAACCTGAAATCATAAAAATTGGTCAGTCATCTCATAAGATGTATAGCAATAACATACTGAATTGTCAAGAATCTACGACAATTTTAAATGCTTGTACAAAAAAGTCTGGAAACTTATAGAATGCACCACATAAATACAGGATTTGGCTTTAAATAACGAACAACGTTTGATATACCAGAAAACCAAATTAAAGCAAAGCCTTAATTTTATACTCGTGATTATTATTGACATTTCATAGAATTAATTGTTATACATTTTTTATATAGAGGAATTATATTGTTGTAACATTCATAGGTCCTAAAATACGACCAAGATATTCACATGCATAAAACGTTCATAATGTTCATAAGCATATAGGAATCCGAAAAACACGAAATTGGTTCAGAGGAGAGAGAGACACACACAAACACGCAGCACATTTCGTAGACCCCCAACTGGTCTCCCTGGGGCGGGACCAAAAGTCGACTACCTTCCTCTAGACTCGAATCTCAACTAACTCGTTCGGAGTTTAAATCTCAACTGACTGCTTTTTTTAAAATTCCAAAATCCTCAGCACTTCCGGGCATGACGTCATTCACGCCCCGGTCACATTTTCCAACTGGGGTTTTATTGTAACTTCTCTGATTGTGACATCCGCCCCGCACGCGCGTGAACTCCTGCACTCAATGTGTATACCTAACTAACCCATGCACTCAGCCGAAAGGTTCTCAGCCTAACTAAACTGAAAGGCAAGATATATAAAACGAAAAGTGATAATATAAAATAAATCCCTCCGCAATTATAATACATTGTGAATTGAATTACCATGACCAGAAAATCCGGCGAACACCTACGCACGACATATGGAAACACTGGAAAGCTGTTTCGACCTTCTTAGGTCTGATCAACAGTGTATATACCATGATCTCCACCACTGGAGATCAAACCAGTGACCACAGAGCCGAAACTCTACGACTGAGCCAACAGTCCATATCGCACACAAGTGACGCCAAATTAACTTGTCATGGTAACTGCGCGGCCAATTAACCATAAAGTGTCTTTTAAGTTACGTCCTTACTCTTTGCAGAGAACACGGTCACCTCCAGGGCCTCGTCTTCGTAAGAGGATTAGAAATACGCGACTGCGTAATTATTATGACCTCAAGAACAAAGATATAGATCTGCATTTTTTCAAGCCATACTTGAAACCATCTACATGAGTTCAAATGAGCTTTGGGTCGTTTAAAAATAAGGTATACCAAACTATACAAACTATATTATCATCAGTGATAGAGCAAAGATATATATATATATATATATATATATATATATATATATATATATATATATAACAAAAGCAAAATTAAAAGTCTTATCTCATTTAAAATATCAGATATAATTTGTTTTTGTTTTTCAAAAATCCGATTTCAATGATACACATACAATGATTTGTATGTGTTTTCTCAGGTACTCCTTCCCCATACCTACATGAGTTGACAAATCTATTTTTTTCTTATGTTATAAAAGAAAACAAATTTCCTCATGTTGTCTTGTGCGTGTTTGTTGTCAATCATCTAAGATTAACCCTCCATGACAATACGAATTATTCAATCCTTCTCACGTTATGAAACAAAAAACATTTCAGTTACCTCTCCATCACAATAAATCTTTGAAACAAGCCGATGTATATCTTGCTAATTCATTTATTAAGAATGCTTATATATATATATATATGTGTGTGTGTGTGTGTGTGTGTGGTTAGACAGCAGTCTTTCATTTAAGCATATTTGATTAAATAATAAAGACATTTTGTCTATATCATTTAATTAAGATTCTTTTCAGTTTCCTGATTAGTATGTTTGTTTCAGGTTGGAATTGGTAGACCAATTTAGCAAACATCTCTTTACCCGGTGATTGAGATGCCGGAATTTTCATATTAAGCTTGATTCTATAGACTTGTAAGAACTATAGAAGGGTTTTTTTCCTGTAGGCGTTGCGCTAGATTTTTTTAAAGCTCTCTTCAACGAGTCTACGAATCTTTCAGCCTGGCCGTTTGAGCGCGGGTGAAATGTTTAATCTGGTAGATTTCGCAGAACTCTTTGAAATATTTTGACGTAAATTGGCTTCCATTGTCAGTTACGATCGAATATTTGTTCGCAGTTATTATATGAGGGCTCTTTTCTCGACTTACCTTGTATATACTTTGTTTTCAAGGAAGTTGTATTAGAGCTCTTGGTAAATCTTAGCGGACTTTGTTCATGCTTTGCCGCCAGATATTGTGGCTTAGCTCATTCCACTTCGACGCCAGATGGTGTAATTTTGTTCAAAACAGTTTGTTGGTAGGACTTAGTTTATCCAAATCGCCAATTTTTGCTCACCTATTGTCGTTAGTTGTTACTGAGGACTTTAGAGTAATAGCAATGATGATTGTCGAATGTCTTGTTTGGTTTGGTTCGGTTTGTTGGGTTTTATGGCATATCAACCTTTGTAGGTTATTTAACGCCAAATCCATTTTTATGTGAATAATCTGTTCCATTTAAAACAATTCAGTTTAGCATAAGTACACAGTTTAATTGTCAAAAACATTTCTATTTCAAACTATTCAAGCAGTTATATGTAATAATTCAGTTAAGTGTAAATACAGTTTTAATGCCGAAAAAAAAATCTATTTCAAATATTTCAGTTAAGCATAAGCACGCAGTTTAAATGTAAGTACGGTTTAATTGTCAAAAACATTTCTATTTCAAGCTATTCAGTTTACTCAAACAATTCAGTTTAGCTTAAGTATGCTGTTAGTTCTATTTAACCCATAGATAGGGCCCTATCAGGTGCTATCACTCCGGGCCAGTGTGGACCTGCGAGCAATGGCAATGAAGGAATACTCCGCATTCCCCAAAGCTCCAGCACTGCTGGAACCTCACCATCAGATTGTTTAATGTCATATCTAGGACCCTCGTTAGGGGTGGGGTTTACTCCTCAGCAGAGGTGCAGTCAGTGTATTCTACAGTCCCAGCCGACTGGGAAAATCGTATGTCTGTTCAGCCTCGTCGTTAGTTGTTAGATTGAGACAGCGTTCGTCCAACGTTGTTAGTTGTTTGCCCAAAACGGAAATTGTAGTTTGTTCAGCTTCGTAGATCGTTTCTAGACTGAGACTGCGTTCATCTCGTCACCAATTGTTGTGATGCTGGCAAAAGAAAGACACGGGGAACATAAAAAGGTTGATAGAAAAACATATATACTCAAGTAACAGAAACAGGATACAAGTGAACCGGGTTAAACAGTAATTAGTTGATAGGAAGCTGAGAGTCCAGTGGGGTAGCGACTATCCGTCTACTACGCAAGTGGTAACACACGTGATTGTGTCACATGGGTCTGTTCAACTCCCCTGATGCTCTGTTGACGTGTATTTATGGAGGAGGGTGAGTCCATTATGTAGGGAGTACAACAATAACCCACCACAGATTACATACCATAAAATACCATATTTATAATCGTTGAATTGTGTAGAAAACTACTGTTAGAATAACGGTGGATAGTACTGATGTACGGTGACCTTAGGGATTATTTAAATTAGCAAATCATTTGATCAAACGATACAGGGAAAATAGTTTGAATACTTGATTTGCCAAGATCAGACATAATTTTCCATTTGTGGTCCGTTGCTGTTGACCCGGTCAGTAATCTGGATTAAATGAATAAAATCAGGTGCTGCATGCAGAGAAAAAAAAATGAATTTTAACAATCATCGTTGCACATATTGTGGGAAATCTAGGCGATCATCGGCCATTGAATATCGACTGAGGGCTATCTAAGATAACGTGAAATTGGTGCTATCGTGATCAACTGTGGACCTAAAAAGAATATATATTGATCGAACCATGGAGTGCCACGAAGAAAAGAAGAAGCAAAAATACACGACAGAGGAGAAGAAAATGAAACTTAAACAAAAAAAAAAAAAAGAAGAATAGCGAGAACTAAACAGAAAGGAAGATTAAGGAACAAAAAATATATAAAAAAGGAAAATGTAAGCTTAAATGCACACACTTTATTAGCGGGAAATAAAATGTTGAAAGACAGAACAAAAAAGAAAGGACCAAATATAAACTGTAGCAAACAGATACACGGTGAAAAAAAAAGTTTTAACAGAAAAAGAAAAGAAAAAATAAACAGTAAGGAAAAAAAAAAGTGGGGAAATACATTTGTTAAAAAAAGAATAAGGAGACTGTTGAACTTAGCTAAAAAAAAACTTGGAATTATAGTTTTAGAAAAGGTGAAAAAAAAAAAAAAAAAAGAAATAGAGAAAAAGACAGATACTGCGAGCTGATACACTTCGGCCAGCAGTGGTCTGGTGACAAGGATCGGTTCGGTTGTGTCGCATCTCTAGTGGCGGTGGTCAGTCGTTGTTGCCTGGCACGGGTGCCCAGTATTTGCGTCATGCGGCCAACACTGACTTACTCCTCGAACCACAAGGGACCGTCCACCTCAGAGGGCCATCACTTAGGCACTAACCCTTCTAGATTTGTCACTTAGCGTCTAAAACGCATCTTTTTAGAGGAATGCTGACTGTAGTACTATGCATGCACAGCATTAAGTTGTCCCAAATCATCATTATCATGTGGTGCTGCTAGCACGGATATCTCTTACCCTCTCTCGCCACTTCTCCCTATCATTCATCGCCTCTGACAGGTCTTCTGGGCTACATCCCGTATCCTCACATCGCTGCTGTATGTATGTTCGAGCTGATCATCCTGCCCTTGCTCGGCCATATGTCGGGGTCCATAGGAGTACATCACTTATGAGCTCGCCCCTGCTTTTCTAGTAGTGTCCTGCATGAATGGTTCGTCTAACTTGGATGGTTTTCGTGATGGGAGGCAGGTGGCCGTATTGTTGGTGCCTTGTGGGGGTGTTGCAGCCAGGACTTATTCAATATTGCTCGCAACATTTTTGTGTAATTGCCATCTAGCTTCTTCTCCAGCCGTTTTGTTAGCGTCCAAGTGGTGCATCCATACAGCAGTATCGACACGACTGCTGCTTGGCAGAAGCTGCGTTTCATTTTATCGGTCAGATCTGATTTCCATAAGATCGATAGCTTATCGATAGCTGTCCATACTTTCGTTAGCCGCGTGTCGACGTCTTTTTCGGTTGATGAGACACTGATTCCTAGGTAGGTGAATTTGTCTACCAGTTTCAGAGAGGTTCCGACTAGTGTGGAAATGTCGTCTGCTTGATTAAAGCACATATATTCAATTTTGTGTGCATTGACATGGAGACCAATGTGTGCGGCGGCTCGTTCCAAACTATGCAGTAGTGTTTCGGCTTTACCAGCACCAAATGTGATATAATGCTTGTTACAGTACTATACAGTGGCCCTGGTTCCGTGGCTACCATATGCGTTTACCGATAGTTTGTTCATCAATCCTCTCTGTGCCCACGTTGTGTTTGAAAGATCCACAGATAAGGAATGACACAATCCATCCAGAACTTCTTCTGAGGGTCAGAGCAAGTTGCCTGGGTGCCAGCAACTCAAAGACAAGAAGAACTCTCTGTTAACAATTAACAATTATTTATTGGAGCATGGAGTGTAAAAATGATATGTTCAATATATTTATAGAGAGAAATTGTGGCTTTTTATCCAGATAAGAAGGTGTTCATTGTTATGATGTCTGCATACAGCTTTCGTGGAATCATCGAAGCACAAGAGTCAGAGAAAGAACTTTTAATAGGAACAAAGACACGATTGCTGCTATACAGTCACCCATTCCTATCGCTGCCCCTGAAAGGGCTCTGTAGATCTCAACCCAACAGTCAACTTCTCGCGACTACTGACTTAACTGACTAATTTTCAAAATTTGTTAATTTTTGTATATTCAGAAATTTAATATATCATTAGTGTAATGTCATTTCACTAAGTTATTGCGTCATCACATCATGATCAACACATGTGTCCCCAACATTCAACATGCTTTCATTTTACCACAAACTTATGAATCTATGGATCTATTTTATTTACATTTGGCCCTCTAGAGACGACAGGTGTCCTCTATCATCTGTTCGCTGGTGCTTGACCTTTCCAATTTGAATTACACTTCTACTTAAAGATTTTAACTTACTAAAATACACCTGAACAATTCGTGACCTGAACAAACTAAATAATGAAATAATTGATACCATCACACGACTGGGTTCGACGCATTTTTGTGAATGCTGGGGCTTTAAAGGTTTTGTGCCGTACTCGTCCGTTTGGTGGGACCAACGAGAAATACTCGATACAGCCAGGAACTGGTGTTTAATAGAGGAAAAAAAAAAAGAAATGGACAAATGTCTGACGTAGAGACACAGAAAAATGAACTTTTTGTTGGAGACACTTGAAACTTTCGGGATGCTTTGATTTTGCTCGTAAGATTTATTTTTGCTGCGTGATTACTGTGTAGTTCCATTGATTTCATGAAAATAATTCTTTTTACTTGGTCCGTAAATTTTAAATTACAGTTTTTCAGAAAATTGAGGTCTTAAAGTTTTAAACTGTGACAGTACTAAATGCTGGTTATTAGGGACATACATTAAAATTCAGTGTGGACGGTAATTTTCTTTAAATGCGCCATATTAAGCATTTGTAAATTTGATTTTTTACCACTTGTAGGTCGGTAATTATATACACACACACACACACACACACACACACACACACACACACACATATATATATATATATATATATATATATATATATAGGCACCATTTGTATTCGAATTTAGTACCAGTTGTTCGTATGGTCAAATTTTGTTTTCTTGCACAATTCCCAGCGGATCGCTTTTCCCGCCCATTCGTGTCTAATCTCATACTCTTTTTGTGCTAATTTGCTACATTCGCAAATGTGGTTGATCGTTTCGTCCCAATCACCATATAACCTACATTTACTATTCAATTACGTCTTATCTATTCTTGCTTTAACATTGTTTGTCTTTGTATAGCTATTATTATTATTTACTCATAAGAGTTTTTCCACATCAGTTTTAGCCGATGGTCTTTCACGGGAGTTTGAGTGACAGCAAGTCTCCTCAAGTCTCAAGGACTCTTCTGAATATTCTGATCGTTCTCAATACTGCTGTAGTTTGGATGGTATCCTCTCGTCCTCCTACCTCCCAGTTCTCCAAGCCCTTTAATAATCCTTTGGTGACTGTATCGAAAGCACCAGCCACAATTTGTATAATTGTTACCTTCATGTTCCATAGTTTTTTCAATTCCCTAGCAAGGTCGAGATATTCATTCTTCTTTTCACATTCTTTCAGTTTTATTCTGAGGTCAGCCGGGACAGCAAAGTCCACAATTTTGCAAATTCTGTTTTTATTTGTTGATTACTATTAGGTCTAGTCTTCTGGCCGACATTAGGTGATCCGTGTGTATGTCAAGGTCCCATAGGAGTTTATGCATTTCATTATCTAGGACAGGTTCTGGGTTGTGCATATACCATTAATTCATTTGGTCAAATTCAAATTTCTTGCACATTTCCCAGTGGATCACCTTGCCCACCCAGTTGTGTCTGTCTCATACACCTTCTGTGGTAATTTGCTGCATTCGCTTATTATGTGATTGATCGTTTCGTCTCTGTCATCACATAACCAACATTTGCTATTTTGTTGCATCTTATCTATTCTCGCTTTGATATGATTTGTTCTTATGGCGTTATTTTGTGCTGCTACTAGGAGAGATTCTGTTTCTCTCGTAAAGTTTCCTTTTCCTAGCCAGGTCCAGGTTTTCTCGTTAGAGATGTTGTTTATTAGTCGTTTAAAACGCCCATAGAGTTGTTTTTCTTCTCATTTTTCCCTAGTTATTGTCATTCTATTGTCCATCATGTTGTCGGATTTGTTTCTGATGGCTGTAAACAGCCCTCCTTCGTTCCTTCGATTTTTTCTATGAAGTCTTCGAGTCGTATCGATGCGTCAACGCTGTTTTAATATATATAGTCTATCAACGTCGTCTCTGGGATGTAATGCCTTGTGCATGTTCATTTGGTTTCTTATTCTTGTTAAGTTCTTCTCTGGTCCACTTCAAAAAGGGTTCAGAATATCTAACGAAGGGGAAAGCCCAGGTATTTATTCCTTTGATAAGGTTTCTGTTTGAGAGTTTTGTCTCTAGTAGCAATCTAGTTTTTTCTGAGATATTCTTTTTGAATTTTGTCTTTCATTTCCACTTGTTTGATGGTGTAAGCCTCCAAAATGCCCAAGTATTTGAAAGTTTCCCTCGAAGATGCCCAAGTATTTGTAGGTTTCCCTCTAAGATGCCCAAGTATTTGTAGGTTTCCCTCGAAGATGCTTAAGTATTTGCAGGTTTCCCTCGAAGATGCCCAAGTATTTGGAGGTTTCTCTCGAAGATGGCCAAGTATTTGTGGGGTTCCCTCGAAGATGCCCAAGTATTTGGAGGTTTCCCTCGAAGATGCCAAATTATTTGGAGGTTTCCCTCTAAGATACCTACGTATTTGTAGGGTTCCCTCGAAGATGCCCAAGTATTTGGAGGTTTCCCTCGAAGATGCCAAATTATTTGGAGGTTTCCCTCTAAGATACCTACGTATTTGTAGGTTTCCCTCGTAGATGCCCAAGTATTTGTAGGTTTCCCTCGAAGATGCTCAAGTATTTCTAGATTTACCTCGAAGATGTCTACGTATTTATAGGTTTCCCCTCCAAGATGCACAAATTTCTTTTGCATTCTTAAATATTTTTGGAACTGTGTTCTGTTATTTCGGTTGTTGAATATGGTAAATTTTGGGAACGAAATTTCACTGGAACTTTGTTTAGATACAGTTTTAAGTTCATTCAACGTGTTCGATGTCATGGATTCGGGATAATTTTCTAGGAGACTGTGTATTTGGAAAGTTGGAAGTTTGGAGGTATTCCACTCTATCTTAAGTCCCAGATGTGTCACCTCACCACTGAAAGTTATTTGTCACACCAAGCGCACTCCTTTTTATTGGTAGTCTTATCCCTCTCTAGGGAATATAGTTGCTTTTGAGATTGTTAAAGCTTCATGTGTAATATAATGGCCGAGGGATTTCGTTTTATACATCTTGCCTTTCGGTTTAATTAGGCTAAGAACCTTTCGCTTAGCGCTTGGGTTAGTTAGGTGCAACATGAGCGCAGGTGTTCACGCGCGCGCAGGGAGGAGGTGTCATTTAGAGATGTCAAAAAAAAATTCCCAGATAGAAATGTGACCAGGGGGATGTGAATGACGTCATGCACCGGAAGCGTATGCGGAGGATTTGGGGGATTTGAGAAAAGTCAGTTAGTGAGTCGGGTTTTAGCGTCCGAAGAAAACGGTTGACTTTTGGAGCTCGCCGAGGCCTTGCGGGAGGTGCTGCACGTGTTGGCGGGGAGGGCAGATGGAAAAGTCAGCATAGAAAGATGGTATCTCTCTCTTTAGTTCGAAAAACCTTTAAACTCAAAGGTAATAAAAAGTTTCGTACCTGAACTAAGAAGTCGTAAGTGTTTTTTGTGTTTCGGGATTCTATATGTGCGTTATGAAAATTATGAACATTTTACATACCGGTATGGATGTGCCTATTTCACATATTCATGTATGGCTATATAACACATGTATTTTCATATTCGTTTAACTTAGCTTTATGGTCAGACCAATGATCTTCATCGGACTGTTAAATTCTATTGGGCCATTTAATCTAAGACTTCAGTATATTTTGGTAGGGGGAAACTTCCTCAAAGGCAATCATCTATCAATCCTATTCTATTCAGATCTATCTATCGAATAATCTATCTGTCATTCTTACACTGTGATTCTATCTCTCTATCTATCTAGCCCAGTCAGCTGGGGCTGTAGAATACACTGACTCCTTCTCTGCAGAGGGGTAAGACCCGACCCCCAACGAGTGTCCTGGATATGTTCTATTTCAAACAATTCAGTTTAGCATATGTACACCGTTTAAATGTCAAAAACAGTTCTATTTCAAACAATTAAGTTTAGCATAAGTATACCGTTTAAATGTCAAAAACAGTTCTATTTCAAACAATTAAGTTTAGCATAAGTATACCGTTTAAATGTCAAAAACAGTTCTATTTTAAACAATTAAGTTTAGCATACTTAAAGTGCTTTGTTTATACACAGTTAAATGTAAAAACCGTTATATTTTAAACAATTCAGTTTAGCATAAGTTCACAATTTCAATGTCAAAAATAGTTCTATATCAAACAATTGAGGTTAGCATAAAACAGTTCTATTTCAAACAATTCAGTTTAGCATAAGTACACAGTTTAGTTCTATTTGACCCTTAGGGAGGACCCTTATCAAGTGCTACCACTCCGGGTTAGAGTGGACCTGGGAGCGATGACAATAAAGGTGTATTCTGCATTTCCTAAAGCTCTAGCATTACTGGAGCCTCACCATCAGATTGTTTAGTGTCATAACCAGGACACTCGTTGGGTCATTGATATTTTGGAGCACCTTTCAAATGCCTGAACGATGTAATCGGTTTTCTAGATAAGATAAATAATCAATAAATCTCTCGATTATCGATAATATTGTCGATGATTTTGAGCGCAGCAATTGCCCAACCAATTCTGCAGAAAGAGTGGGAATCCTGCAATTTGTTCTGGAATATAAAAAAATGGCAAAGATATCAATGCAAAGGATCAATAATCAGTGTAAAAAAGGTTCCTGAATCTTTTAAATTTTCTTTTATTATTTTTCTCCTCCTTCTCCTCCTCTCAGAAGGTTAACTTGATGGGCTGTGACATCGTTGTAAGTGAGTTCAAATTCCAGTCAGGCAATTACGTTCACTTGGGTAAGGTATGAAACATCTTATCTCTTACTATCTATGGGTTAACATCTAGGAGGTGCCCGTGGTGTAATGGTTATCGTCGTAGGAAATGGACACGGTGACACGAATTCAAATCCTGGACGAGACTGATTGCATTTCACGTAGCACTAATACCCTTGGGAAAGGTATGAATCCAATTATTCTCCCTCCAGCTATGGGTAAATAGTAGGGCCGACTGTGTTCTTCAGCCTTGGTGAGGCAACTAGTCAAGGAACAGGAAAACTCTGAATTGAAACCTTTTAAACTCCGCTTAAAAATTGACCTTGTGTCATATTTGCCCGAGCAGAGGGGTTGGTGTATATATACGAGCTATGGGTTAAATCGTCTCGTTGATGTTCTTTTAGAAGGATGGCCATAGCATTAAATAAACCATGAAGGTTGCTATACCATTAAATAAACACCCACTTCTGCAGTTTTTATCCATACGTTTCGTTTTTTATTCAATCATTTCTTCTTCTTCTTCTTCTTCTTCTTCTTCTTCTTCTTCTTCTTCTTCTTCTTCTTCTTCTCAAAAATACCCCTTTTCCTTAAAATTGTAGTAAGTGAGTTCGAATTCCAGTCACGCTATTACGTTCACTTTCGGACAAATACCGTTTGTAAAGGTATGAACCCCCATATCCTTCCATCTTTGGGTTAAATAGTACCACTACTATTATTCTAGAAGGATGGCATGGTATTAAATAACCGACAAGGGTTGATATACCATTAAGCAAAGAAAACAAACAGAACCAAACCTTAAAATTTCTTCTTCTTCTTCTTCTTCTTCTTCTTCTTCTCAAACGTCATCTTCTTCTAAAAAATAATCGTCTTCAACAAAATTTCTTCTTTTTTTTTTTGAAAATTTGTTTCTTTTTTTTCTGCTCCTTCTTAAATTTCCCTCTCGTGCTTTTTTTATTTCCTCAAATTTCTCTAAACTTCTTCTTCTTCTTCTTCTTCTTCTTCTTCTTCTTCTTCTTCTTCTTCTTCTTCTTCTTCTTCTTCTTCTTCTCAAAAATAATCGTCTTCCGCAAAATTTCTTCTCTTTTTTTTTGAAAATTCTTTTCTTTTTCTTCTACTGCTTCTTAAATTTCCTTCTCGTCCTCTTTTTTTATTTCCTCAAATTTCTCTAAACTTCTTTTCTTCTTCCTTTCCAAATTTCTCGTTTTTGTCAACATGAATCCTTCTTTTGGCTCATCTTCTCCTCCCAATTCAATCTTTCAGTTTTCTTCTTCATTTTATCAACTTCGTAATGAAGATGCAATTTCCCATGTTTCTCTTTCTTAATTTAAATTCATTGTCTTGTTTTTTTCCTTCAATATTTTTTCTTTTTCAAATTCTTTCTCATCACTTTGATTCTCTTATTTTAAGTTTTTCTATTCTGCTATTTATTTTATTTCGTCAAATCATTCTTCATTTTCGTGTTACCGTTCTTCTTCTTCTTCTTCTTCTTCTTCTTCTTCTTCTTCTTCTTCTTCTTCTTCTTCTTCTTCTTCTTCTTCTTCTTCTTCTTCTTTTTACATTTTTTTTGCATAGAAGGCTAATTCTACTTCTTCTTCAACATCATCTCATATTTTCTAATTTTACCCCTTAAAAGGTCATCCTCATCCTAAAAAATATGTTCTTCTTCTTCTTCTTCTTCTTCTTCTTATTCTTCTTCGTCTTCTTCTTCTCAAATTTTATCCTCTTCCTCGAAATTTCTTCTTGTTCTTAAATTTCGTACTTTTCTCAAAATTTCCTACTTAATATTCTTCTTCAAATTCTTATAATTGTTCTTTAATTTTCTACTCATTCTCAAATTTTCTTCTTCTTCTTCTTCTTCTTCTTCTTCTTCTTCTTCTTCTTCTTCTTCTTCTTCTTCTTCTTCTTCTCAAATTTCTTCCTTTTCCTTAAATTTTCTTCTTCTCCTTCCTCTTCTACCTCTTTTTTCAAATTTTACCCTCTTCCTCAAATTTTTTTCTTCTTCTTATGAAAATTCGTCCTTTTTGTTGAATTTCTTCTTTCTCAAAATTTTGACTTTTTCTTCTCAAAATTCTCCCTTTTCCACCAAATTTCTATCATTTCTTCTCCGTCTTCTCAAATTTCTTCCATTTCCTTAAAATCTCTATTTCTTTCTTTTCTTGTTTTTTTTTTTCAAATTGCCTTCTTCCTCAAAATTCTTCTTCTTCTTCTACTTCTTCTTCTTCTTCTTAAACTTCGTCCACTTTCTCAAAATGTCTTATTTTTCTTTTTGTTCTTGTTGATGTTGTTGTTGCTTTTTTTCTTTGACATTTCTTTTTTTTTCACTCCTCAAATTTCCACCTCTTCGTCATAATTTCTTCCTTTTCTTCTTTTCCTTCCTCAAATTTTTTTCTTCTCAAATTTCGTCCTCTTCCTCAAAATTCTTCTTCTTCTTCTTCTTCTTCTTCTTCTTCTTCTTCTTCTTCTTCTTCTTCAATTTCGTACTCTTCCTCAAAATTCTTCTTCTTCTTCTTCTTCTTCAATTTCGTACTCTTCTTCAAATTTTCTTTTTCTTCTTGAAATTCATTTTTCTATTCTTCCTTTTCTCAAAATTCTTCCCCTTCAGCAAAATTTCTTCTTCTTCTTCTTCTTCTTCTTCTTCTTCTTCTTCTTCTTCTTTATTGATTTATTATTCTATGCTTTCCATCTTTTTTTTTTCTGCTCAAAGATGCTATTTAGGTCGTCCTACTATTTTATGCAAGCTACTTTTATCAGTCGAAAGGCCGATTATTTTTGAGGATCTTTTACCAATGAGTAATAGATATGCTGTACTCAGTAGAGATACTAGTAAGTAAGTTAGTAAGTAAGTAGACTACATGCATTTTTCTAGGTAGACAAGGATGTCATTAAATAACCAATAAATCAATCGCACACCTGTTGTCAACTGTCTCTAAATAGGGAGTATAGATACATTTGTCATGCTGAAAGGAAAACCGTTGATTAGATGTATCGATTTCACGTAACCTTGTATTCAGATCGATCTTACAAAAAGCCAAAATAAAAAAGGAAGTGAAATATCCACATATATTGATAGAAAGTACAAAACTCTTATGTCCTCAACATATTTCTTGCCAGAAAAATGTTATAGACCCAGTCAACCATCATTGTACGGTTTCTCGTCTTTTAAGATCTATTCTTGTTTTAGCGTTTTATTTTCTCTTTCAATATGAGAACACCTATATCTGGGCTCAGGGCCTCCCACTAAGTTCCTGAAAGAAAGGAATTGATCCCTGACTCAGGGATACGCACTTTATTTCGTACCGAAGCAGTAACTGCCAACAAAAATAGCAACAGAATATATACCACCTGTAGTCTTGTTGGTTTGTACCTGAAAATATGCGTTTTTTTTAACTCATGGAGTTAGATGGTCGATCAAGAAAGTAATAACATTTTTGTTCATTTTGGAAATCCTTATTGAAAATCAGTCGATCAATGTTGACCTTGAACTCGTGTGAAATCATTCAGTTAATGGGTGCTTTTCAGGATGTATGGAGGCGTGAGTTAAAATAATCTTAATTAGCAAGGAAAATGAAATACTCAAACCGACTTGAAATCAGGCCCAGTCAAATGGGGATGCAAAATACACCGACTGCACTTCTGCAGAGGGATAAGAGCCCCTACCCCAATAAGTGTGCTGGATATGACACAAAACAATCTGATGGTGAGGTTCCAGTAATGCAAGAGATTTGGGGAATGCGGAGTACCCTTTCATTGCCATCGCTCCCAGGTCCACTCTGTCCTAGAGAGGTAGTACCTGATAGGGTTCTATCTCTGCTTCAAATAGAACTAAACACTGAACTTATGCTAAACTGAATTGTTTGAAAAAGAACTGTTTTGATATTTAAACGGCGTACTTATGCTAAACTGAATTGTTTGAAATAAAACTGTTTAAGCGTATAAAAATGGATTTGGCATTAAATAACCTAATTTGTTTCATATGCCATAAAACCAAATCAAATCAAATCATATATATTTAATATATATGTATTAAGAGGATTTTGGCATTAAATAACCTACAATGGTTAATATGCCATAAAACACAACAAAACCAAATCATATATATTTGATATATAGGTATAAAGAGGATTTGGCATTAAATAACCAACAATAATTGATATGCCATAAAACTAAACCAAACCAAATCAGATATATTCAATATATATATATATATATATATATATATATATATAGAACATTTAGCATTAAATAGCCTACACTGTTTGATATGCCCCTGGAAAAAGCATAAATCAAAATCTTTACATTCTATTCTGGACATCTTGACAAGATGATATCATTATGTCGGATTCAGAAGTCATTGAATGAGTGAATACTTAAAAAAACCTGGCCCAGACGATTGTGAGTGGAGAATACACCGACTGCATCCCATCAGAGAGGTAAGACCCCCCAACAAGTGTCCTGGATATGTCACTGAACAATCTCATGGAGAGGTTTCAGTAATGTTGTAACTTTGGGGAATGCGGTGTACCCCTTCCTTGTCATCACTCTCAGGTCCACTCTGGCCCGGAATGGTAGCACCAGATAGGGTCCTGTCTATGGGTCAAATAGAACTAGTTGACATGTAAACTGTGTACTAATGTTAAACTGAATTGTTTGAAATAGAATTGTTTTTACATTAAACTGTGTGTAAACAAATTTTGATATTTAAATGAATATGTATATATATATAAAGAGGGTTTGGTATTTAATAACTACAATGGTTGCTATGCCATAAAATGAAACCAAACCAAACCAAATCATATATATTTAATATATATGTGCAAAGATGATTTGGCATTAAATAATCGACAATAGTTGATATGCCATAAAATCAAACCAAAGAAAGCCACTTTCCTATTATCATCGTCTTTATCATCATCTTGTCAAGCTGACAACAGGGAGTTTCCTGATAGTCTCTCAACATACGTCCTTATCATCCATCGTTCCAGGCGGGTCTTCTAAGCGGCATCATGTGTCCGCAAAGAGCAGATGCAAGTTTTTGCTGATCACCGGTATGCAGGAGTCCACAAGAGAACGTCAGTTGTGAATTTATCCTAGTCTCTCCAGCAGGGCCCCGCATGTTTCGTTCGTCTTACGAGAATGGTTTCTAAGATGAGAGGCAAGTGGCTGTACAGGTGTTGTTTTGTAGGTTGTTACCTGGACTTGTTCAAGCAATCTTGTCTAGTTCCTTTCTCGATCTTGGCCCAGTTGGCTGGAACAGCAGAATACAGCGACTGTATCTCTGCAGAGGGGCATGTCTCCTCCAACACGTGTGCTGGATATGACAAGAAACAATCTGATGGTGAGGCTCCAGTAATGCTGGAGACTTAGGGGATGCGGTTTACCTTTTCATTGCCATCGTTTTCCTGACCACCCTGGTCCGGATTAGTGGTACCTGACAGGGTCCTATCCCTGATCAAATAGAACTAAACTGTGTAATGACGCTAAACTGATTTGTTTGAAATTATCTGTTTTTACATTTAATTGTGGACTTATGCTAAACTGAATTGTTTGAAATATAGCTCTTTTTACATTTGACTGTGTGTAAACAAAAAAACTATGATTATGCTTAACTGAATTGTTCGAAATTTTTTCATCAAAATGACCTAATTCTGTGTTAAACGACCCGAAAAGGGTTGATACGCCATAAAACCAACCAATCAAACAACCTTCTAGATCTTTCTTGGTGCATTTTCTTAGCATCGATGTAGTGCATCCATATAGTAGTATGGATACAGTACATCATTTACCAAACTGTTTAAGAGGTGAAAAAGATTGTGAGTAGCATGGTCAATCTAGACTGGAATACACACACACACACACACACAAACACACACACACACACACACACACACATATATATATATATAAACACAAGCAAGATTTACTATCGATGCAATGTATATTCTTTTATTATAATTACTATTTTATTCCTTCAGAGGTTTTTTTTTAGTTGATGGTCTTACATTGGATTCTGAAAAACGGAAAGTCTCCGTGCATATACCATTATTATTATTATTATTATTATTATTATTATTATTTACTCCTTGAGAGTTTTTCACATCAGCGTTCGCTGATGGTCTTTCACTGAGGTTTGAGTGACAGCAAGTCTCCACAAGTCCTCTGGACTCTTCCTTATTATTATTATTATTATTATTATTATTATTACCCTTTAGAGTTTTTCACAACAATTTTAGCGGATGGTTTTCCACTGAAGTTTGAGTGACAGCAAGTCTCATCAAGTATCCAGGACTCTTCTCAGTATTCTGGCCGTTCTCAATAATGCTGTCGTTTGGATGGTCTCCTCTTAACCGCCAACTTCCAAGTTGACCAGGCCCTTTAATAATCCTTTAGTTACCGTCTCAAAAACACCAATCACAATTGGTATAATCGCCACCAATGTGTTCCATAGTTTTTTCAATTCTCTTGCAAGGTCGAGGTACTTATCCTTCTTTTCACATTCTTTCAGTTTTATTCTGAGGTCTGTCGATACAGCAAAGTCCACAATTTTGCAATTTCTCTTTTTTTTTTGTTGATTATAATTAGGTTGGGAACATTTGTTCGTATGGTTAAATTTCAATTGCTAGCAAATTTCCCAGTGGATCACCTTGCCCACCCAGTCATGTCTAGCCTTGTACTCCTTCTGTGCAAATTTGCTGCATTCGCTTATAATGTGATTGCTCGTTTCGTCTCTATCACCGCATAGCCTACATTTACAGTTTTGTTGAGTCTTATCTATTCTTGCTTTGATATGATTGGTTCTTATGGCACTGTTTTGTGCTGCTATTAGGAGAGATTCTGTTTCTCTCTAAATGTTTCTTTTTCTTACCCAGGTCTAGGTTTTCTCGTTTGAGATGTTTTTTATTAGTCGTTTAAAACACCCATAAAATTGTTTTCCTTCCCATTTTTCCTAGTTATTGTCATTCTTTTGTCTAACGTGTAGTCAGAATTGTTTCTGATGGATAAAATCAGTCCTCGTTCGTGTTTTTCTATGTAGTCTTCGAGTCGTATTGATGCGTCAACGCTGTCTTCGATGCTGGCAAGTCCTCTTCCTCCCTCTTTTCTTGATACATATAGTCTGTCAACGTCGTCTCTGGGATGTAATGCCTTGTACATGGTCATTAGTTTTCTAGTTCTTTGGTCCATTTGTCTAAGTTCATCTCTGGTCTACTTGAGAAAGGGTCCCGAATATCTAACGAGGGATACAACCCAAGTATCTATTCCTTTGATAAGGTTTCTGCTATTGAGTTTTGTCTCGAGTAGTTTTCCAGTTCTCTTGAGATATTCTTTTTGAATTTTGTCTTTCATTTCCACTTGTTTGATGGTGTCAGTCTCCAAGATGCCCTAGTATTTGTAGGTTTCGTTTTCCCCGAGCGTTCTAATCTTGTCTTGATTTGGTAATCCCATTCCGTCAGTCAGATGTCGTTTCCCACTTTTCATTACAAGCATAGCACATTTTTATACGCCAAATTCTGTTCCAATGTCCTGACTGTATATTCTGACTGCGTGTATGAGAGTTACCACTTCTTTTCCATTTTTTGCAAATATTTTGTCATCAATGTGCATCAGGTGATTGATCTTTTCCTGTGATCTACCTTGTTTGTATCCGGTTGTGCATTTTCTGAGTATGTGGTTAAAGTGGAATCATGGCAATTATTATTATTATTATTATTATTATTATTATTATTATTCATAAGAGTTTTTCATATCAGCGTAAGCTGATAGTCTTTCACTGGAGATTGGTTGACAGCAAGTCTCTTCAAGTCTCCAGGACTCTTCTCAGTATTCTGGCCGTTTTCAACGTTGTTTGGTTTGCCTCCACTCGGCCACCAACATCCAAATCTTCCAGGCCCTTTAATAATACTTTATTTACCGTGACAAAAGCACTAATCACTATTGGTATAATTGTCATCTTCATGCTCCACAGTTTTTTCTATTCTCTAGTAAGGTCGAGGTACTTATCTCTCTTTTCACATCCTTTCAGTTTTATTCTGTGGTCAGCCGGGACAGCAAAGTCGACAATTTTGCAAATTTTCTTTTTTTTTTGTTGATTATTTATTATTATTATTATTATATTTTACTTCTTTGATAGTTTTTCTCACCAGCGTGAGCTGATGGTCTTACCTATGGAGATTGACTGACAGCAAGTTTTAAGTCTCTAAGCTTCTTCTCAGTATTCTAGCTGATAAATAATTCTCTAGTCTAGATGGTCTCCACTTGTCCTCTTAATTCATAGTTTTCCAGTCCCTTTACTAACCCGTTTGGTATTGCTCCGAGCGCACAAGTTACAACTGGTATTATTGTCACTTTCCTGTTCCATTGTTTTTTGTTGTTCTCAAGGAAGGTATAAGTACTCATTCTTCTTTTCCCTTTTTTCTAATTTTACTCAGCTGTCCATTGACATGGCAAGTCTACTATTCGGCAGATTCTTTTTTATTTTTGTTGTTGACGGTCTGGTCGTCTGGAAAAGAATAGATGACCCGTCTGTATCTCCAAGTTACAGAAAGGTTTGTACGTCTCATTCTCAAGGATAGACCCCGAGTGCAGCGTATTTTACTTCGTACGGTCAAATTTAAATTTCTTGCACAACTCTCTTTGAATCATGAAATAGAAGTAAACTATGTCAAACTGAATTGCTTAAAATAATTTTTTTTTTACATTTAAACTGCATACTTAAGAGAAACTGAATTGTTTGAAATAAAACTGTTTTTGACATTAAAAATCTACAATGCCCTACTACGAAACCGAATAGAACCCAAAATCGACAACATACTTAGAAAAAACCAAAATGGCTTCCGAAGAAATAGATCCACGACCTCACAAATATTAACCATCCGCAGAATCCTTGAAGGTGTACGGGCAAAGAACCTACAAGCAACATTAATATTTGTCGACTTTACCAAGGCTTTCGACTCCATTCACAGAGGAAAAATGGAACAAATCCTACTAGCGTCCGGCATACCTAAAGAAACCGTAGCGGCAATAACGATTCTCTATAGAAACACTAAAGTAAAAGTACGATCACCGGATGGAGACACAGAATACTTCGACATTGTAGCAGGAGTACTACAAGGGGACACGCTGGCTCCGAACCTCTTTATCATTTGTCTAGACTACGTACTTAGAACATCGATTGACAAAATCAAAGAGAATGGCTTCGAACTGACGAAGAAAAGAAGCAGAAGATACCCCGCAACAACAATTACCGACGCCGACTACGCCGATGACATAGCGATACTGGCAAATACACCTGACCAAGCCGAAACACTTCTGCATAGTTTGGAACGAGCAGCAGCAAGCATAGGCCTCCATGTTAATGCACACAAAACGGAATATATGTGCTATAACCAAACGGGGGACATCTCCACTCTAGAAGGAACCCCTCTTAAACTAGTAGACAAATTCACGTACCTAGGAAGCAGCGTCGAATCAACCGAAAAGGACATCGAAACGAGGTTAACGAAAGCATGGACAGCTATCAATAGGCTATCGACTATATGGAAATCAGACCTAACCGATAAAATGAAACGCAGTTTCTTCCAGGCAGCGGTCACATCGATACTGCTATATGGATGCACTACATGGACGCTAACAAAACGGCTGGAGAAGAAACTAGATGGCAATTACACAAGAATGCTGCGTGCAATCCTGAACAAGTCCTGGCAGCAACATCCCACAAGACACCAACTGTACGGCCACCTGCCCCCTATCACGAAAACTATTCAAGTTAGACGAACCAGACATGCAGGACATTGCTGGAGAAGCAGAGATGAACTCATAAGAGATGTTCTCTTATGGATCCCCACACATGGCCGCGCAAAAGCAGGACGACCAGCACGAACGTACATTCAGCAGCTATGTGAGGATACAGGTTGTTGTCCTGAAGACCTACCAAGGGCGATGAACGATAGGGAGGAGTGGCGAGAGAGGGTCAGGGATATCCGTGCTGCCAGCACGATATGATGATGATGATGACATTGAAACTTTAAACGTTAAACTGAATTGTTTGTAATAGAACTGTCTAGACATTTAACTATGTGTAAACAAAAAACTATACTTAACTGAATTGTTCAAAATATAAATGTTTGACTTAACTGAATAGCTTAAAATAGAAATGTTTTTGACATGCTAAACTGAACTGCTTGAAATAGAACTGTTTATTTGTATAAAAATAGATTCGGGATTAAATAACCAACAATAGTTGATAAGCTATTAAACCCAAACAAACATATCTCAAAATCTCAAAGATTTTTATTGGTATCATTTTCTTGGGTGATTCTTGTTAGTACATATGACATTTGTTATATGTACTAGTTAATTTGGCGTCCCTTGTTCGCGATGTGAACTTTTGTCTCAGTGGTAGAGTTTCGGCTATGCATTCTGTGGTCGCTGGTTTGATATTCAGTGGGGGAGATCACGGTATACACTGCTGATGAGGCCTAATAAGGTTGAAACAACTGTCCAGTGTTTCCGTATGTCACTTGCAAGTGCTCGCCTGATTTTCAGGTCCCTGTTAATCAATTCACAATATAATTCTTCTACTTATAAAGAAAAATGTACTACTAACATTTGATAGAATGGTCAAAATTCAGCTTCTTGCACAGTTCTCAGCGGGTTACCTTTCCCATCCATTCGTGCCTACTCTTGCATTCCTTCCGTGCAAGTATGCTGCATTCGCTTATCATGGGATTAACTGTTTTATCTCTTTCCTTGCATATCGTGCACTTTGGCACTTTGGCGTATTATCGATTTGGCGTATTATCGATTTTCGCTTTAACATAAATGGTATTCTCATTACTTCTTGAGAGTTTTTTTCCCATTTGGATAAGCTGATGGTCTTTCACTGGAGTTTGACTGCAAATCTCTTCAAGTGTCCAGGACTCTCCTCACTATTCTAGCCGATCTTTATGAAGCCTTTCAGGATTGTTCCAAGCGTAACAATTACAATTGCATCAACGTCACCGCCATTTCCATTGTTTTTTTTTTCTTCAGTTCTCTGGCAAGTTCTAAGTACTTATCTCTCTTTTCACATTCTTTTAATTTCACTCCGTGGTGTGCTGGACGGCAGAGTCCACTATTCGGCCGGTTCACAGAGAATTTTATGCTTCATTTTCTAGTGTAGATATTGGTTTTAGTCTATGAAAACAGAGCCTTTCTATCTGAAGAAACATGTCTCTTTCGCAAAAGGTTTAGTAATAGCAAATCGTTTGATACTAGGTTCCTCTAGAACAGTATTCTAGTCAATAAGTCGGCACATTGATCTTTTTTTCCACATTATTTATTTCGTCAATGTTTCTGCAGCGCGTTCATATCCTTTGCTCTTATCCAAAACATGGCCTGCTTACTGACCACCGCCATCTTCCAAATTTGCTGAAAGAAAGAAAAGATTAAAAACAGCAACAACAAAAAAACGATAGTTTAATCAGATAGGAAAAATATGCAGTATCACTTAAATTATTGATTTGAACATATTCTTTTGTTAACTGTCCCAATTAGTGAAATTAGTATCCCAGTCGCCATTAGAATCGATTTTCAAAACGTGACTGGACGTTATTCTCATTTCGATCCGACGCCATTCTCCGCCATCTTGACAATCAGTCTTCTTTCGTGTCTCCTACCAATTCTGTCCACTTCCAGTCGGTACTATTAAAACTGATGACCATAAAAATTTCCAGGCAATTCTCTTGCTCGTAACACTTCGTTATTTTCATCCGTATTGCAGAGTCCGTCATTAGAAAAAAAGTCTCCAACAACGACCATTTTGTCTCTTGTTCTATCACTTCTCAGCAATACTGACGTCAGAGAGCCTCTCGGGGGTGTCACTTTCTTTATAGACTTTTCTGTTCAGTGGGAGTGGGTCTTGCAGAAGGTCGACCAACATCGTGTCGGTCAATCGGAGTAAATGAGAAAGACGGTCAGAGAAAACGGTTTCCATTTAATGAGATCCCAAATTTCCATTTAGAAACTTGGTGTGTATTTATTTATTTATTTTTTGTTTCTTTTATTCCAAAAGACAACATGGCCGATATAGCGTAAGAAATGGCTGGTCATTTTTCAGACGTACTGTCTTCGTTGATCACTTCCCTTACCAAACTTAATAGAATCACAATTCAATATCAAATTCTATAAACGTCATTCAACACGAGACAAAATGAATGATTGGGATCTGAAATTTATGATTCGGATATATCAATATATCCATCTTTGTCTCAATTTTTATCTTTATATATATATATATATATATATATATATATATATATATATATCATGTAATGGTTAACATGGTAGGAAATCCTCATGGTGACCGGAGTTCAAAACCTGGAAAAGGCTGTTTGCAATTTACGTAGTGCTAATACGTTTGGAAAAGACATAAATCCGAGTAGTATCCTTTCTTCTATGGGTAGATAGAAGAGCAAACTTGTCTAGGAATGGCAACCGGTCAAGGAGAAGGAAAACTCTGAATTCAAACCGGTTAAACTACGCTTAAAAATTGACCTTGTGTCACATCCTGCTCGCGGGGAGAGGTTGGCAAACACACGCGCACACGCACACTTACACATACACATATATATAAACACACACACACACACATATATATATATATATATATATGATGCTGATGACTTCTTTTACTAATGAGATCCAACTCATGCAATATCAATCTAATAAATGTGTGGCCCACATTGGGACTATTTTAAAAAAATAAACATCATTTGGACATAATTTATGAGAGTATTTTGGTCAACCTATGGCTTTTTTTAGCTAAACCACACACACACACACACACACACACACACACACACACATATATATATATATATATATATATATATTGTTGATTTGGTCAGACCTTTATCTAAGTGTATATAACTATTAATATAAGACCTGTTTATCTAAGTGTATGTGTAAAAGACATTTTTAGAGCTCAATGCTTTTATTATCATCGTATTATTATCGTCGTATTATTATCATCATTATTATCATCATTATTATCATCTTATTATTGCATATTATTATCATCGTTTTTAGAGCTCAATGCTTTTATTATTATCATCATATTATTATCATCATTATTATCATCATTATTATCATTATCATCATTATTATCATCATATTATTATCATCATATAATTATCATCATTTTTTATTATTATCATCAATACTTTTTATCATTCTAATCTTATTTTTTATCAAGCAGTAGACAAAATGACCGGGACAAGGAATTAATAATCAGTATATTATTTTAATCATCCCTCTCTTTTCCTCTTTTAATCTTTATATATATATATATATATATATATATATATATATATATATATATATATATATATGTTTGTGTGTGTGTGTGTGTGTGTGTGTGTGTGTGAGTAAATGTTGTTGATAGGCATTGTAGTTAGACAGATGTAAGTATAATGTTGGAGAAGCATTTCGCAGTGGACATTTAAACTGATACACCACATTGAGGTAACTAGTTGAAGAAGAGAAGCCATTATAGATCAAAAGAGAAACGCTGCTTAGATATACATATTGGTTGGTTGGTTGGTTGGTTAGATTTTATGGCATGTCAACCTTTGTATGTTATTCAACGCCAAATCCATTTTTATACAAATAGTTCTATTTCAAACCATTCAGTTTAGGATGAATACGAGTTTAAATGTAAGTACAGTTTAATTCTGAAAACATTTCTATGTCAAGCTATTCAGTTTAGTCAAGCAGTTCTAATTCAGCTAATTCAGTTTAGTATAAGTACAGATTTTCTTAACACACAGTTAAATGTCAAAACAGTTCGATATTAAACAAATCAGTTTAGTGTAAGTACAGTTTCAATGTCAAAAAACACTTCCATTTCAAATAACTCAGTTTAGCATAAGTACGCAGTTTTAATGTAAGTACGGTTTAATCATCAAAAACATTTCTATTTCAAACTATTCAGTTTAGTCAAACAATACATATTGTAAAACCAACAAAATACAGGAAAATTAACTATAAAAGAAAAGCTTAAAAGAACTTAATCATCATCATCATCATCATGTCGTGGCATCAGCACGGATATCACTGACCCTCTCTCGCCACCCCTCCCTATCATCCATCGCTTCCGGCAGATCCTCTTGGCTACATCCCGTATCTACGCTGCTGTATGTAGGCTCAAGCTTGTCGCCCGGCCTTTGCTCGGCCATGTGAAAGGGTCCACAAGATTTCATCACTTATGAGCTCGTCCCTACTTCTCCAGCAGTGTCCCGCATGTCTGGTTTGTCTAATTTTGATAGTTTTCGTGATGGGTGATAGGTGGCCGTACAGCTGCTGCTTTATGGGGTGTTGCCTCCAGGACTTGTTCAATATTGCTCGTGGCATTCTTGTGTAGTTGCCGTCAAGCTTTTTCTCCATCCGTTTAGTTACCCTCCATGTAGTGCATCCATAGAGCAGTATCGACACGACAGCTGTTTGGAAGAAACTTGTGTTTCATTTATCGGTCAGGTTTGACTTCATATGACCGATAGTTTATCGATAGCTGTCCATGCCTTTGCTAGTTGCGTATTGATGTCTGCCTCGGTTGATGAGACACTGCTTCCTAGGTAGGTGAACTTATTAACTAGTTTCAGAGGGTTTTCCACACTAAACGGTAGCCCTCTGAAACTAGTTGACTAAAAGAATTTGAAATGTAATAATTTCACATGAATGTTTATTTACACTTGTCTGGATTTTTCAAAAGAAGCTTGATAATTTCTATCAAAATATTCGGACTATAGTCTTCATTTTTATTCTTATACTCAGAAGGTTTCGGCTGATATGTCCTTCGGCGTTCTTCAGGTATTTCATGTCGAACTCTGGAGCGTACATAGAACCCTTTATTTCATTAACAAGGGTAAGTAAAGTTGGCGAACTTTGTCGAGGGCGACCAGAAGGCCCCTTTTTCAATAGCAACGACACCAAGGTGTAGGGGAGGTCGCAACTCCTTTCCTGGATTGCTCCACTTTACCCTTGATTCCTCTATAGCCACATACATATACATAATACAAATATAAGCGGAAACACAGTCAACAATAAAGACGAACTTCAATGAACGAACGAACACACTTCTTAATAAAAATATAATCTCTCACACTTTATTCTCGAAAGGGTGATGTTGGTTGTGTGTGAGAGATGAGCTGGAGACAGGGACAGACTCCTATATTGACCCAGCAGTACTTCTTTATCAACTTGGCTAGGTTGCTCAACCGTGGGTCACTGAGGGCTCAGAGCCCTCTGTCTGCCGCTGGTTCTCAGGCGGGCATCTTGTCTCCAACTGACTCAAACTGTCTGTGCTCTGGTTATATTATTGTTTAACGTTCACCTGCTTCCGCTGTTAATCCGCTTATTTACACAGGTGCATCTCTTGATTGACGGCTCGGTCGAGGGTCAATCAATAACATTGTGACAATATTTGTCTGTGGCGGTACATGAAGGGTTAACCAAAAAGTTGAACAGCCAAATATAATTGCCAAGAAGTGTAAAATTGAAATTTCTGGGGAGAAGAATTGAAAATTCTGAGAAAGAAC
This sequence comes from Sepioteuthis lessoniana, assembly GCA_963585895.1. Lineage (NCBI taxonomy): Eukaryota > Metazoa > Mollusca > Cephalopoda > Myopsida > Loliginidae > Sepioteuthis > Sepioteuthis lessoniana. Next base: position 66,932,135 of record OY757931.1, on the reverse strand, counting down.
TTTTGACAATAGTCAGAACAGGAACTGGAAAGATGTTGACAGGTAATGAGGGTGATTAAGTCACTAAGCACAATCCTAACTTATATATATATATATATATATATATATAAGAATAAATAAAGAGCCAGAAGTAATCTCACTTAATAGATCATCTGGATAATTCTGGCGAAAGAGGGTTAATCCAAACGACATTTTATTCATAAAGTGTCCACCAGAAAGAATAAAAAATTGTCACATTAAAAAAAGCCACATTTTTGCCACTTTGCAAATAAAATGTGACTTCTTTTTTTCTTTTTTTAATATGCTAATTTTCTTTATTCTTTCTACCTGGAGTATTGAGAGCTAATGCATTTCAGCTCGTGATTCTGTCGGTTTATTTTTCTTTTGACTAAACATTGCGGTGCTGGTTGATTATTTGCAAACAAAACGGATGTTTTTAGTCTTCTTTTTCTTACTGAATTTTTCCCCAGATATCAGTTTGTGTATTCCTTTTTTTTGTTTACGAATTGTACCCCCGGTTTTTTGTTGTTGTTTTTTTTTTTTGTTTCCTACCGGGAGACTGAGATTCAATCCCTGGTCGAGACATGCCAAAGACTCAAAAAATTATACTTGATACCTCTTTGCTTAACACTCAGCATTATAAGGTACATATCAAGAGTAAAGTGAAGTAATCCAGGGAAAGGAGTAGCACCCTCCTCTATACCTCGGCGCACAAGCGATTGAAAAAGGAGCTTTCGGGTTGCTCTCGACTACGGTTGCTATCTTTATACCAGCCCGTTGGTTTTGTGGGTAGAGCGTTCGCCAATGGCTCGGTTGACTGGGTTTTAATCCCAGGTCAAGTCATATACAAGACTCCAAAAATGGTACTTGATATCTCCTTGCCTAACACTTAGCATTATAAGGTGCGTATCAACGGTAAAGTGAAGCAGTCCAGCGAAAGGAGTAGCGCCCTCCCCTACAGTTCGCTATTGTAGCTATTGAAAAGGGAGCCTTTGGGTTGTCCTCGACTACATTCACCAAATTGACGCACTATATATATATATATATATAGTGACTATTCGAAAGTGACTATTTAGGAAGTTAAAATCAAAGAAAACGGTTTTGAGCAGACAAAGAAAAAAAGCAGAAGGTATTCCGCAAAAACAATTACCGACGCCGACGACGCCGATGACATACCGATTTTGGCAAATACATCCGCCTAAGCCGAAACACCACTGCATAGTCTGGAACGAGCTGCTTCAGGCATTTGCTTCCATGTTAATGCACACAAAACGGAATACATGTGCTTTATTCAAACAGACATTTCCACACTTGACGGTTGCTCTCTGAAACTAGTTGATAAGTTCACCTACCTAGGAAGCAGTGTCTCATCAACCGAGTAGGCATCAATACGCAGCTAACAAAGGCATGGACAGCTATCGATAAACTATCGGTTATATGGAAGTCAGACCTGACCGATAAAATGAAACGCAACTTCTTCCAAGCAGTGGTCGTGTTGATACTACAATATGGATGCACTACATGGACGCTAACTAAACGGACAGAGAAAAAGCTCGAAGGCAACTAAACAAGAATGCTGCGAGCAATTTTGAACAAGTTCTGGAGGCAACACCCCACAAAGCCCCAATTGTACGGCCACCTACCTCCAATCACGAAAACTATCAAAGTTAGACGAACCAGACATTGCTGGAGAAACAGAGACGAGCTCGTAAGTGATGTTCTCCTATGGACCCCGTCAAATGGCCGAGCAAAAGCAGGACGACCAGCTCGAACCTACATATAGCAGCTCTGTGAGGATGCGAGATGTAGCCCTGAGGACCTGCCAGAAGCGATGAACGACAGGGAGGAGTGGTGAGAGAGGCTCAGGGATATCCATGCTGGTGGCACATAATGATGATGATGAATCCTGTAACTTAAAGAACGATAATTAAAGAGATATATTCACCTCAATATAATTATAGAATAAAACGCGTATGAGTCGAAATTCTTTATTAATCAGTAATAGTATCCTTATTTTTACATTGTTTGTCTATTGACAGTTTATATAAGTGCGTGAATGCTTGTGAGAAATAGGAGTATCCTTTACTGCATCTAAAACGAGGTGGAATATTTAACATAGTCTCCACTAATGTAATCTTCGGCTTTCTTATGTAGAATGGAATGAAGAAGTTTCTGTTTTTAAGTGATTGTGTCTAACAATCTGTACAATTGACGGTGGCAGAAGAATGCATCGACCGAATCGTTGAGTTGAGTAAGAAACAAAAAAAAAAAAAAAAAAAACGAAGAATGAGTTCAATACCCCAGCCCACGCTTGGAATGATAATGACACATGTTAAAATTACGCATTTGGCTATTATCGTAAGTCGTTCAGGCAAAAAGCACTCTTACTCCCAAATCCAAAGTTAATGGTCTGTTTGTACATACAGTACTGGTATTTGTCTGGCTGTTAATTTCATGAGTCATACAGTATAAATACGATCGTGTTTTGTGCAATATTATACTTATAACCCGTTCTAGTTGCCTATTGCCATCAAGTGAAGTGTACAGCAAGATATATGAGGCATGACACTGAAAAAGCTGGTGATATATATATATATATACTTTCAAGAAAAAAAAAAAATTCGGTTACATTAGGATTATGAATTTATTTCCATCCTGCTTAGAGCATTTATATGAATCAACAACTCCAAAAAAAATTAACTGGATTTCTTCAGATCCAATATGGAGATAAATGAATACAGCCAGAATGGGGATGGTCACAGGAAGGAAGGGGAGAGAAGAAGCCTTCTCCCATTAAAGATTACTTCCAGTCTCCTCTCGTTTCTGGTTAAATAATGAGGAAACATAGATTTTAATTTAATATTTACAATGATATAAACTTCATCTTAAAGTAACTCTTTAGGTTTAACAATAAAATAAGGAATTACAACAAAACTAAATAAACATGAAAAGCAAAGACCACAATCTAATCAATTACAGTAATAGATGTTCCATAGCCACAATTAACTCCATGTGCGAAATACACATATAATGTTCATAGCGATAGAACATATAAAGAACATAGGAATCTCGAAATTCGAAAACACGTAACGACTTCTTGTTCAGGTACGAAACCTTTTTATTAACTTTGAGTAAAAGGTTTCGACATAAGGAGGAGAGACACAATCTTGCTATGCTGTCTTATTCATCTGGCCCCTATCTGATGCGGCACCCATGGCGCGCAAATTCGTCACGCCTAAGCGAGCCCCAAAAGTCGAACCTCCTCGTTCGGCATCTAGTTTCCAACTCTCTTTTTTCAGATTCTCACCAACCTCCGCGCGCTTCCGGTGCGTGACGTCACCCGCACCCTGTCATCCCCTTTCTTCTCGGACTATTGTGACATCTCTGAGTGACACCTCCATCCGCCTGCGCGCGCCCGCATTAACACCTGCCTCAATGTTGCACCTAACTAACCCCTGTGCTGAGCCGAAAGGTTCTCAGCCCAACTAAACCCAAAGGCGTGAACCGAAATCCCTCGGCCATTACGTTATATACATATCTTAAGCTCCAACTTTCCTAACGTCATTTACTCCCTGCTTTTTTTTTTGTCTTTTTGAAACGTACATCCACCTCACCTTACATGATGAGATCATTTAATCATTTTTACATTATCTATTCCAATTCAATAATATTTTTATCGTTTATTGATTATCATCTTAGATTTCCGGCAATAGTTTTAACGTGTTTCTATGCTTACATCTAGATATTAAATCACATCTCTGATATAATAATTTATCTGGATCAGGGTATAACATAATTTGTATCTTTTCTTCTAGACACAAGTTAACTCTACTATCAAAGCAGTTTGGAGTATTAGACCTTTTCAGTATACTCCATTGAATTTCAGGGGTTGAACCCTTATTTTTCTATTTTCAAAGTCATCCAGATTGTTTCGTTAAATCACTTTTCACTGTGGCTCGACTCATGAGATGCTCACAAGCTGGGATCGAAACCCTAATCTTACGTCAGTCGGATGTCTTACCATAGAATCATCGCTTTTTTCAGCGTGAAAGAAGGAATGTTTTAATATATTTTTATATATACGTTATTGGCTGCCTGGAGGGCTTAATTCTTGAGAAGAGCAATTGTATTTCAACGTATGTGGCAGCCGGCAAATTTCCCCACAAGAGAGCTCAACACACGGAGGGCATATATATTATCAGCCACAAAGAGAATGTTTCATTGTATCACACCTCTTCGGTGTGGCTAAACCCGCTTTATATATATATATATATATATATATATATATATATATATAAAAGCACTGCGGTATCCGATAGCTATAAAAGTAAACAAACAAAAGCTAATACAAAACGCATTATAATTCTACCGAAATGGCTAAGCGGTAAGATGCCAAGTCTCATGTAAAGGTAGGTGGGTTTCGATCCAACCTTGAAGCGTTCAGGTTGTTAGCAACATTGAAGAGTTGTGATACAACGAAAAAGTCTGTCTGTTGTTGATGATGATACATATAGTTTTGTTGGTAGGGTGATGGTTTTTTTTGTGCGCAATTAGTTGCTTAGGGCGACCAGTTATTTTTTTTATTGTGGGGTGAATATTCGGTGACCGGGAAAAGCAAATCAACAATAACAACGTTAATCATGTTATATATTTTACACCTATGCTCTTAATCTGTTCGACCTTTGATGAGATTGCCAAGTCGACTGGGGCTGTAGCATAAACCGACTGTACCTCGGCAGAGGTGTAACCCCCCCCCCGACCAGAGTGTCCTGTCAGTCTCCAGTGATACTGGAGCTTTGGGGAATGCGGAATACCCCTTCGTTGCCATCTCTCTCAGCTCCACTCTGGCCCGGAGTGGTAGCTCCTGATAGGGTCCTATGGGTTAAATAGAATTAAACTGCATACTTGTGCTAAACGGAATTGTTTGAATTAGAGCTGTTTGAGAAAACTGAATAGCTTGAAATAGAAATGTTTTTGACAATTAAAGTGTGTACTTACATTAAAACTGCGAATTTATGCTTAACTGAATTGTTTGAAAATGAACTGTTTTTGACATTGAAACTGTACTTGTGTGTGTTTGACTAAACTGAATAGCCGGAAATAGAAACGTTTTCGACAATTAAACTGTGTATTAAAACTAAACTGAATAGTTTGAAATATAACCGGTTATTTGTATTAAAATGGATTTGGTATTAAATAACCTATAAGGGTTGATATGACATAAAACATAAACAACCAACCAATTAACAAAAACTGTACTATGCTAAACTGTACTGTTTAAATGTATAAAAATGGATTTGGCATTAAATAACTGTTGTGGACCAGTAAAGGGTCCGGAAGAATAACACAACTTGGGTTTTTGGTGGAACAAAGTATATTAACGAAGTATAATACAACATATTTACAAAGTGTTAGAAGTCATTGCGACTGCCAAGTGTTTGCCGGTATTAATATTTACGGAAGATTTCCTTACCGGCTGCAGGTTGAGTACCTTAACAATAACCTAAAATGGTTGATATGCCATAAAACCAAACTAAACCAAACCAAACCAAACCTTTGATGAAGTACTGATTAGTACTAACACTTCAGGTTAAAAGAAATAACGGTCTGTTTTAGTTTCTTTATTCAATGGTATGTTAATCTCCATAGGTTAGTTACTGTCAAATCAGTTAGTGAAAGTAAAGTTGGCGACATTAGTCGAGGGAGACCTGAAGCCTCCTTTTTTAATTAATACAAAACGAGGTGTTGAGTAGGGTGCAACTCTTTTCCCTGGATTACTCCTCTTCACCCTTGATCCATACCTTATAAAGCTGAGTGTTAAGCAAAAAGGCATCAAATACCATTTTTTGAGTCTTCGGTATGACTCGCCCTGGGATTGAAACCCCGGTCTTGCAGGCCATTTGTGAACGCTCTGCTCACAAAACTAAGCAGTAGAATAACAATAATGGTAGTGTTGTACCCAGTGAGGATATGGGGTTCATGCCATTCCTAAGGGTACTAATTCGAATGTCAACATTGATAATAAAGTAAAATAATCACTTCCTATGAATGTGCAAGCCATGGACGTTTCATTAAAATTAGTGAAAAAAAAGGTTCAGTTTTTTCCTTTTTTGTCAATAATCTATTTACTTGAATGCATTGAAATACATTGAAGACATTGTAGTTTTATTTCCCAGCAGTTTTCTTAAAATCTATCAGCTTCAAGAAAACATACAAGGTGACCCGAGAGTACATCAATTCAACTTTTATATCTAGATTAAGGTGATTGATTCAGAGTAAACTATATATATATATATATACACGAGGATCATTGAATAAATTTCCTGACTTTTTTCATATAGGCACTTTTATTGATAGTACACACATGAAACACTAATCCCCTACGTAAAAATCTCCTCCGGCTGCAATGCACTTGTTGTGCCGTTCTAACAACTTCTGGACGACCCATGGATGTCCTCTTGTGTAAGCGTGTCAATGACCTTCATCACAGCTTCTTTCATCCCCTCAATTGTCTCATAACGACAGCCCTTGAGTTTGGGGAATAACCAAAAGTCACAGGGAGCAAGGTCTGGACTAAAGGGAGGGTGAGGAGCTGTCTTGATTCCCATCTTGGTCAAATAGTCTGAGTCAAGGATGTAGTTGTGGACTGGTGTATGGTCCTGGAGGAAATGCCACTGGCTCGATTCGAAGAGTGCTGGCCTCTTCCGACGGAATCATTGCTGAACTCCCTTAAAACCTCAACAGAGTAACCCTAACCCTAACCCTTTGTCCAATCACCTCTGGTGTATTGACTTCTTTACTCCTCCCACACCTCTCATCATCCCTCACAGACTCCCTGCCTTCCTTGAATCTCTTATGTCAATCAAAAACTGATGCTCGATTCATGCAAGATAGTCCAAAAGCAGTCTGAAGAATTCCATACGTTTCTGTGGCATCTTTCCAAGTTTAAAACAGAATTTTATTGCATATCGTTCTTCTAAAGTATCAGATTACATCTTTGAAATTCACCAGTTGTGACAATCAGGCTTTAGTAGGGTGTATTCCGATTCCTGCTGCAGCTGTTCATTTAAACTTGAAATCATAAAAATTAGTCAGTCATCGCATAAGAAGTATAGCAATAACATACTGAATTTTCCAGAGTCTACAATAATTTTAAATGCCCATACGAAAAAAGTCTGGAAACTTATCGTATGCACCTCGTATCTCTAGATTAAGGTGATTGATTCAGAGTAATATATATATATATATATATATATATATGTGTGTGTGTGTGTGTGTGTGTGTGTGTGTGTGTGTGTGTGTGTGTGTGTGTGTGTGTGTCATACTAAACAAAATCCCATACTAAACAAATCCCATACTAAACAAAATCCCATACTAAACAGCAGTTATAAGGTTACCTACCACCCATCTCTAAAATCGTTGAAATCAGACAAGACATAGAAGACACTGATGAAGAAGTAAGGGGGAACTCATGAGCGACGTTTTTTTTGTGGACTTCTTCACACGGACGAGCAGGTGTTGAACATCCAGCTAGAACCTACCAATAACAACTATGTACAGACACAGTATGTAGTCTAGAAGACCTGCCGAATGTGAGGGACGGTAGAGACAAATGGTGTTGGAGAGTCAGGGAAATCTGTGCTCATGGTACGACATGATGATGATGATGATGATGATATTATTAATCTATATAGATACATATTGTTTCAACAATTTTATTAGGATCCTTTCAATTTTCCTGACAAGTGTTTTAATCTTAGGTTGGAGTCAGTAGAAAAATTCACCAAATTTTTTCCGAGTGCTTTCAGACCCTTCATAGGCCATCATCAGGTGGTTCAGGTTTCTAAAAAAAATTATGGCCTATAAAGGGTCCGAAATTAAATTTGATAAATAGAAATACTAATACTGAACAGCAAACCATTAAAACTGTATGCAAACGACTGATTAATATTAAATAGAATTATTACAGTTGGTTATCAATACTTGAAATAATGTAACTGTGTGCAGACAAATGATTAATATTACTACCAGCAAACAGATGATTCATAATAAATTAGGTAGGAAGACTTGATAAAAAGAATTACTGATGTTAAATAGTAATGCTTAAAACGATTTAAGTGTATGCAAACAGTAAAGTAAAAAAAAAGTAAAGTTGTCTCCCTTTAGTCGAGGGAGACCCGAGGGCTCCCTTTTCAATATCTATTACACCGTGGTGTAGGGGGGACGCTACTACTCTCCCAGGATTGCTCCACTTTACCCTTGATATGTACCTTATGATGCTGAGTGTTAAGCAAGGAGGCACGAAGTACCATTTTTTGAGTCTTTTGTATAACTCGACCCGGCTCATTGGCAAATACTCTACCCACAAGGTCTATGAACCGATTCAACAATGAACCGTATGAGAACAAATGAAGTCTAACTCTTTTAAAAATTTAGTTACCTTCAAAACATTCGCCTGCACACACACACACACACACACATATATATATATATATATATATCTGTGGATGACTGTATATATATGTAGCCGTTAAGCGGATATATGTCATCATCATCATCATCATCATCATATCGTGCTGGCAGCACTGATATCCCTGACCCTCTCTCGCCACTCCTCCCTATCGTTCATCGCTCTAGGTAGGTCTTCAGGACAACAACCTGTATCCTCACATAGCTGCTGAATGTACGTTCGTGCTGGTCGTCCTGCTTTTGCGCGGCCATGTGTGGGGATCCATAAGAGTACATCTCTTATGAGTTCATCTCTGCTTCTCCAGCAATGTCCTGCATGTCTGGTTCGTCTAACTTGAATAGTTTTCGTGATAGGGGGCAGGTGGCCGTACAGTTGGTGTCTTGTGGGGTGTTGCTGCCAGGATTTATAACCGTTTAAAATATTTTCGCTGCTTTTAGTTCCTCGTGGATGAGAGGTAGAATCTCGGATTGGCGTTTGAGTCAACCGGGTTTCGATCCCAGCTACGGGAAGCTAGTATGTCTAGCCTCACTGATGAGTTCTGATAAAAAGAAACAGATCTCTCTGTGGATGACTGTTTATATATATATAAACATAATTGAGCTTCGAATAATACAAATTTTGCTGTATCATTAATTTAAATTGCCAATCCACGAGCGAAACCTTTGAATTTAATTTTTCAAAATATTTTCATCTCCAACCTTTAAATTTCAATCTCGACCTATAAAAGCCTTACAATTGGCCTATGACTCCATACACAGACAGTGGTGAGGGTCGGGGTAGAAGCAACCATGCTTTTTGTATGAGCTGATAACAGAAGAATAGTCTTATAATATTCTACAGATTCTCTCGAAGAATATTGAGGTTTTGGATTGATAGACTTTCCTTCTCCCAGACTGGTTGCCCTACCAAGGCTTGAGAGTTCAGTTATCCCAACTATTTGGATTTTTATAACGCCAAGCGTTGTGAAAAACTATTCAATATGTTTATGTGAAGTCTTTTTCTTTCATGCATGTAAGAAAAAATTTAAAGTTTTATTTACTTCTCATCATCATCATCATGTTGTGCCGCAGGCACCGATATCCCTGACCCTCTCTCGCCACTTCTCCCTATCCTTTATCGCCTCTGGCAGGTCTTCAGAGCTTCATTCCCTATCCTCACATAGCTGCTGAATGTATGTTCGTGCTGGTCGTCCTGCTTTTGTTTGGCCATATGTGGGGGTCCATAGGAGTACATCATTTATGAGCTCGTCCCTGCTTCTCCAGCAGTGTCCTGCATGTTTGGTTCGTCTAGCTTGGATAGTTTTCATGATAGGAGGCAGGTGGCCGTATAGTTGGTGTCTTGTGGGGTGTTGCCGCCAGGACTTGTTCAATATTGCTCTCAGCATTCTTGTGTAATTACCGTCTAGCTTTTTTCTCCTGCCGTTTTGTTAGCGTCCATGTAGTGCATCCATACAGCACTATCGATACGACAGCTGCCTGGAAGAAATTGCGTTTCATTTTATCAGTTAGGTCTGATTTCTATATGATCGATAGCTTATTGATAGCTGTCCATGCCTTCGTTAGCCGCATGTCGATGTCCTTTTCGGTTGATGAGACGCTGCTTCCTAGGTAGGTTAATTTGTCTACTAGTTTAAGAGGGGTTCCATCTAGTGTGGATATGTCACCTGTTTGATTATAGCACATATATTCCGTTTTGCGTGCATTGACATGAAGGCCTATGTCTGCGACTACGCCGATGACATTTATTTCTAAATTTCGAAAACTATTTCTATCATGAAAATTAAGAAAAAAAAAATGACTGGAAATGTAAGTATTAATTCAAGAAAAAAATATTTTTATTAAAGATAATTCTTCGCCAATGGACGGGGAGACCGAGGTTCAATCCCAGGTCGCGTCATACCAATGACTTTAAAAATAGTACTTGATACCTCCTTTCGTAGCACTCAGCAATATAAGGTACGTATCAAGGGTAAACTGGAGCAATCCAGGGAAAGGAGAAGCGCCATTCCCTACACCTTGGTGTAGTAGCTATTGAAAAGGGAGCCTTATGGTCGCCCTCGACTACGGTCGCCAACTTACTTCTTTACAACTAGAATGATCAAAAGAATGTGACGAGACACCTCAAAAAGTTGAGCCAACAGGACGCCACTGACCTTGCTGGGTATCGAATACTTATACCATATCTATAAATGCCTTTTGCCTGACGCGAAGCTCATCATCTATAGCTTTGTGACCAATTAATATATACTTTCAACTTCTGTGTATTAATTGTTGACTGATTTAAATATCCAGGCTTCTCTTGGTATTCGTTTTTAGGAATGCAAATTAAAAAATAATATCAAAATTGCTTCGTTAATATTGGGTTTTTCCATCATATTTTCCCTGAATGGCCAGGAAAAGGTTATGCCGTTAATTTAAATATGATATAGTGGAAGATCCTGACACCCCCTTAGAATGGATTACTCAGTCTATAAAAGACGCTAACATGTGAACGGTGAAGTGAGAGTTTTAATTTGCAAAGCGTTTTGCTTAGATGTGGCACAAGGCCATATGAATAAGGCACCCAATGAGAATTGAACTCACTCATGAAGGTTTGCTCGCATTCAAGATACGATCGAGTGTCAATACATTATTTGTTACGTTGTGTTTTCGTACGATAAACTTGTTATACTTACTCTTCGTGTTGAGTCTCATTTATACTGATTATATTCCCCCCAGGATATATCAGAATAATTTAGTCTCTTTTGTTTAAGTAATCTTCGATGAAGCCGGAATGTTCCTCTGTGAGATAAAAAATATGTGCCTTATCTATTATTAGTTTATTTACTGCTAAATAAAATAGTGAACATTCTGTAAGAATGATAATTTCATAATTTTTGCTTAGGAAAGAATAAGCAACAGCGAAAGACATTTTTAGAGAAGTGAGAAATGCAGAATGATGGTTTGGTCTGGTTTGGTTTGTTGGGTTTTATGGCATATCAACTTTTGTAGGTTATTTAACGCCAAATCCATTTTTATGTAAATAATCTGTTCTATTTAAAACAATTCAGTTTAGCATGAGTACACTGTTTAATTGTCCAAAACATTTCTATTTCAAACTATTCAAACACTTATATGTAACAATTCAGTTAAGTGTAAATACAATTTTAGTGTCGAAAAACAGCTCTATTTCAAATTATTCAGTTAAGCATAAGCACGCGGTTTTAATGTATGTTTTAATTGTCAAAACAGTTCTATTTCAAGCTTTTTAGTTTACTCAAACAATTCCGTTTAGCATAAGTATGCTGTTAGTTCTATTTAACACATAGATAGGACCCTGTCAGGTGCTACCACTCCGGGCCATAGTGGACCTGGGAGCGATGGCAATGAAGAGGTACTCTGCATTCCCTAAAGCTCCAGCACTGCTAGAACGTTACCATCAGATTGTTTAGTGTCATATCCAGGACACTTGTTAGGGGAGGGTCTTACCCCTCTGGAGAGGTGCAGTCAGTGTATTCTACAGCCCCAGCCAACTGGGCAATACACAGAGTTAAATGTCAAACAGTTTTATTTCAGATAATTCAGTTCGGCATAAGTAAACAGTTTAGACGTCAAAACAGTTCTATTTAGAGCAATTCAGTTCAGCACTAGTATGCAGTTCCAATGTCAAAACGGCTCTATTTTAAACAATTTAATTTAGCATAAGTACGCAGTTTAAATGCAAAAATCAGTTTAGTGAAAGAAGCACGGTTTAGTTCTATTTAACCCATAGACAGGACCTTATCAGGTGCTACCTCTCAGGGCTAGAGTGGACCTGGGAGCAATGGCAATGAAGGGGTACTCCACATTCCCCAAAACTCCAGCATTGCTGGAACCTCACCATCAGATTGTTTAGTGTCATATAAACAGGACACTCATTGGGGGGGGTCTTACCCCTCTGCAGAGAAGCAGTCGGTGTATTCTACAGAATGAGAAAGAAGATAAACTATGAATGTTTAAAAAAAGAGAGATAATATTTAAAAAAAAAAAAAAAGATATCATAAGAAGAGACACAATTGGAGAGAAGTGGGTAGTCACCGTGGCATAACGGCGAAAGTGCTGGACAGAAGTCTCGAAGTAAGCAACTTCAAACTCCAGACACTCTATTAGGTTCACTTTCGGACAAATACTCTTTGTAATATTAAGGACGGGCGCTGTCGTTGAGAGCGCGCGAGCGCATCAGCTGTAGTCAATCAGTGAAGGTGTCACGAGACTAGCGCGTGCGGGCAGACTGACCTACAAAGTTAGACGTGATTTTAAAATAATCACAGATGAATTATCACCTGTTTCACGACAGTTTCACTGGTGACATAGAACATCCGGGGAACTTCAATTTGTTCCCCAAAATCTCTATATAAGAAAACAAGTCACGAGATTTTGGGAGAGTTGAAGGCAGCTTTCAAAACAGGCGCGTCAAAGGTTCCGAGGCCTCTACCCGTCCTACCCAGTCTGCTATGACCTATCTGTCAGGCGTGTGTCAACAGCCAGCTCTCACCCACACCGCCGTCACCACCAAGAGGAAGGGAGAAGAAGAACGTAACTAAAATGAACTTTTCGAGTTGCAACGATCATAGTCCTAAGGGAATAATAAACGACTGCTATATTTTCTTCCCTTACCTTCGAGTTTGAGTATTTCTTTTTCTGCAGACTTCTTTCTTTAAAGCACGACACGTTGGTCCTATGTTACATCTTGGAAAAACAATGATTCCTCTTATCCCTCTAGCTACGGGTTGCCCTGTCGGCTGGGGCTGTAAAATATACCGACTACATCTCTACAGAGGTTTAAGACTACCCCAACTAGTGTCCTGTATATGACAGTAAACAATCTGATTTTGAGGATCCAGTAATGCTGGAGCTTTGGGGAATGCTGTGTACCTCTTCATTTCCACTGCTCCCAGGTCCACTTTGGTTCGGTGTGGTAGCACCGGATAGGGTCAAGTCTGTGAGTCAAATACAATTAACATTGGCCCAGCGGTTAGAGTGTTCGCCAATGGCCCGGGAGACCTGGGTTCAATCCCAGGTCGAGTCATACCAAAGACTTTAAAAATGGAACTTGATACCACCTTGCTTAACACTCAGCATTATAAGGTACGGTTCAAGGGTAAAGTGGAGCAATCCAGGGAATGGAGTAGCGCCCTCCCCTACACCTTGGTGTAGTAGCTATCGAAAAGGGAGCCTTCGGATCACCCTCGACTATGGTCGCTAACTTTACTTTATTACGCGAAACTAAATTGTTTGAAATAGAACTGTTTTTGTCATTGAAACTGTACTTACGCTATACAAAATTGTTTGAAAACTGTTTTGACATTTAACTGTGCGTAAACAAAATCTATAATTATACTCAACTGAATTGGTTGAAATAGTACTGTTTGACTAAAGTAAATAGCTTGAAATAGAAATTTTTTGACAATTAAACTATGTACTCAGGCTAAATTGAATAGATCTGATTATTTGGTTGAAAATGGATTTGGCGTTAAACAACCTACAAAAGTTGATATGCTATAAAACCCAACCAACCAACTAGCTATGGCTTAAATTCTGTATCTGCTGTTCTTCTGAATGGATGGTTTTGGGATGAAATAACCCCATGAAAGTTGATATGCCATTGAACAAAAAACAAAAAAACAAACAAAACAAAAGTAAACAATATTAACCAAGAAGAAAAAGTGGACTAATCTCAAGAAACAGAGGTTAAGCTAAAAAAAATGAATAAATAAAATGTATTTTGCGTCTCATATGCAAAACAAAAAAAATTAACATCTCTAAGTGAACGAATTTTATACATTTTGCCTGATAGTGATGTCCCAGTCCTGAAGTTTAGCAAATGTAAAGAACCCATTCATTACCATTACTCTCAGGTCCACTCTGAGTGGTAGTACCTTTTAGGGTACCATCTATTGGTCAAATACAACAGCTCAATCAACCACTAATAAATCGATTTTACGCGGTTTTCAGGGTGATGACTTTTAAAATGGAGGTATTGTTGGGTTTCTGTGGGTTTGTGGTAAATATTTGTGATACTTTAGCGATTTTGTTTTTTAATGAGGATGTCTAAAAATGGTAGTTCTTTAAAGCTGCGTACCATGCTGAATTTTATTTTAGGGTGTTGCAAGTTATGCAAATCATTAATGTTGCCTCATGGGCATTTCGAAAATAGGAAACAGTCATCTCGGTATCATTTTCATGATAAAAAAATTGTTGTATTTTTTGCTGAAAGAAAACTGCAAAGAAATAAAGTTTTCTGTCAGCGGAAACGAAATCCCTACGATCTGCGAAAAAAGCGTTAAGAGTCTCGGTCGCTGCTACTCCCTACCACTTACTGATCGACATCGTTAGCAGAACCTAAGGAAACAGCTACAAAATGGATTACGCTCCATCGATAAATGTGACCTCACGAACAAAGATAAAATATGGTGCATTTATTTTGGATTAATTCCTAAATTGGCAAGGCCATTGCAAATATATGAGGTATCACTTACAAAAGTTGAAACAATGGAGCAGTTAAAAAGTACATTTATAAAAAATATGATTTGGAGTACTCAACTCCTTAACAAACGTGGCACTATATAGTTGATCCACAAAACTAAAACTTCCAACGTTGTCAATTGTTGAGGAATATAAATTAGGAAAAGCGAGACTCTTCCAAATGCTGCGTGACTCTCGTGACCCACTGGTGAGAATGTCCAGCCTTTTGTGATAACCGGTCGGAAATGGAAGGCAGAAATAGCTGTTGAGAATGCTGAATCGGCCCTCAGGATGAAAGAAATAATTGGTACAGTGGTAAATGGAAAAGCAGATCTAGGCCTACATCCACAGCGTTGGTGGTCCAACGAATCCACGGCAAACAGAAGAAAAATGGTGTCGGAAGATATTCATCATCTTGTGGACGTTAGGCGTTTTGCTACAGCTGTAGGTCAAAGGAAACTGGGCGCATGGACTAAGTGGGAGAATGCAAAAACAGAGCTGTCACATGGAGAGACCTCAAGCACATGGAACCAAACAAGTTAAGTTTCCTCATAAAAGCAGTCTACGTCGTCTTACCAATACCAGTCAACCTTCATGCTTGGGGGTTAACTACATCCGACCGATGCAGTGCATGTGGAAAAACTGCGAGCCGCAAACATATTCTCACTGGACGTGAGTACGCTCTAAGAAGCTATACGTGGAGACAACGAAGTCCTGGATATTTTTTCTTAGGTTTCAAAAACAGGTTGTGAGACTGCCAATAAAGCTCTAAATATTATCAACAACAGAGCAATTCAGTTCTTTAAAGAAGGAAATATTTCGAAAATTGCACGTAAAAATATACGTAAACCATCATTGCTTGTGGGCTACACGGACTGGCACGTCGCAACCAATTTAAAACATAACTTCATATTTCCAACTGAAATAGCGTTGACGACAAAGCGTCCAGATATTGTCATTTGAAGCAAAAGAATTTTTCGTTATTGAGTTAACGGTCCCTTATGAAGAAAGTTTCGACTGGGCACATCAACGTAAGTTGGAAAAATATGAAGATCTGCGAGAACAATGTGTCAGAAATGGCAGGACAACGAATGTATTTCCTATCGAAGTCGGATGCAGAGGTTTTATTGCCAACTCAACCTCCGTTTTCTTAACTAATCTTGGACTTCCTCCATCGGACAAGAGAGGATGCATAGAAAAGATCCAAGATAAGGCTCTAACTGCATCAGCGTGGATCTGGCAATCCCACAGAGCGACAACAATCTGACAAAGTCTGGTGGTGTCGTGAGATACTGCTGGCGCTCTGGGCAAGTGGTAATGATGCTTCGGCCCCGAAACCATGCCTGAACGCAGTCTTCATTTGATGAAGGCTTTATTCGAAACAATGTTTTTTTTTTTCTTGGTGACCGTAGTCGAGGGTGACCCGAAGACTCCCTTTTCGATAGCTACTACACCAAGGGGTAGGGGAGAGCACTACTCCTATCTCTGGATTGCTCCACTTTACCCTTGACTCTTAAGTTATAATGCTGGGTTAAGCAAGAAGGCATCAAGTACCCTTTTTTGAGTCTTTGGTATGACTCGACCTGGGATTGAACCCAGTTCTCTCGGGTTATTGGCGAACACTCTAACCATTATGCCAATGTCCGGTCAAATTCGAAACAATGCTGTTGTATAAACATCATTTATTTTATGATACCTACAGAGATAAATCGATATATAAACTGATGTGATATGGGTTCTTTAAATACATTTTGGAATTCTAATTATATCGCACGAATTTAAAACAGAATGCTATCAACGGAAATAGAATATCTTAAAACTTTCTAATCTGTTTTCATTTCATTTAAAACCCACACAAAAAAACACAAACAACTAAAAGCATTTCAAGACATTTCCACTCTTCTCAAAATTTGGCATAATGGTTAGAGTGTTCGCCAAATGGTTCGGGAGACTTGGGTTTAATACCAAGTCGAGTCATACCAAAGACTCGAAAGATGGTACTTGATGCCTCTTTGTTTAACACTCATCATAATAAGATACCGATCAAGGGTAAAGTGGAGCAATCCAGGGAAAGAAGTAGAATTCTCCACTACACCTTGGTGTAGTTGCTACTGAAAAGGGAGCTCCAGGTTTCCCTCGATAACGGTTATTGTATATTGCAGCTGTGTCTTGATGAACAACGAGGAACACGTATATATAAAGATATAAGATTATATTTTTATTCTTGATGATGAAATTTGTGTGGAGCAGAAGAGCAATCGCAGAGAGTTCACACACACAATATATTCACATAGATGCTGTATGTATGTTCGAGCTGGTCGTCCTTCTTTTGCTCGGCCATATGTGGGGGTCCATTAGAGTACATCACTTATCAGCTAGTCCCTGCTTCTCCAGCAGTGTCCTAGATGTCTGGTTCGTCTAACTTTGATTGTTTTCGTGATGGGAGGCAGGTGGCCGTATAGTTGGTGTTTTGTGGGGTGTTGTCGGCAGGACTTGTTCAATATTGCTCGCAGCTTTCTTATGTAATTGGCGTCTTCTCCAGCCGTTTAGTAAGCGTCCAAATGGTGCATCCATACAGCAGTATAGACACTACCGCTGCCTATGATTAAAAATTTACGAACTTGGGCTCGGTTGAGAAACCTCTTTTTTCTGATTAAGATAATAAAAAATATGGGACAGAAGAGATGATAGTATGAAGGCACTAAATCTCGCCAATCGATAATGTCTTCCTTCTGGATGCTTGACCCACTCACAAGCTTCAGGACAAAGGAGATAATCACCTCATTTGGGTAGACAACTTTACTGCATCCTCTATACTCCCAAGTTTTAGTGCCTTTTGACTATCGTCTCTTCGCCTTCATGAAACAGGGTTTAAGAGCTAAAAATCATGCGAGTGACGAGGAAATGAAAACTGCTGTGGTGAGGTGAGGAAAAGAAGTGTCAGAAGTTGGTAAGGCATGAATACATACTCTCATTAGAAAGTGGAATATTGCTATTGAGAGAACGGTGACTATGTTGTGAAGAAGGGATGTGATCAGCTTCATTTATCAATGTATAATACATGTTCCAGTGTCAGTAATTATTCCTGTACTAAAAAGGGATTACTTTTTAACTGGCCCGGGTATATACTTATGAATCTGTCGTATAAAATACGATGCAAAAGATTATTAAAAATGTTCAGAGCAAAGAGCGTTAACATATTATGCGGTTGATAAGACTGTTTTGAAATGTTATTAACAGGGGACTCCGAGAAAATGTTTATATTAACATCAGGTGATTATTCTGATTTATTTAGTTAATCTTCACGTAGAAAATTTTCAATTATATATATACGAGGGGCAGACGATAAGTTTTCAGACTTTTTTCGTACGGGCATTTAAAATTGTCATAGCCTCTTGAAAATTCAGTATTCTATTGCTATACATCTTATGAGATGACTGGCCCATTTTTATGATTTCAGGTTCAAATGAACACCTACAGCAGCAATTGGAATACACCCTACAAAAGCCTGATTGTCACAACTGGCGAATTTCAAAAATGCAATCTAATACTTTAGAAGAACGATGCAATAAAATTCTGTTTTAAACTCGGAAAAAATGCCACAGAAATGTATGGAATGCTTCAGACTGCTTTTGTAGTATCTTTCATGAATCGATCATCAGTTTTTGAGTGACATAAGAGATTCAAGGAAGGCAGGGAGTCTGTGAGGGATAATGAGACGTGTGGGAGGAGTAAGGAAGTCAATACACCTAAGTTGATTGGCCAAAGTGTTTGGGTTAAGGTTAGGGTAACTATGTTGAGGTTTTAAGGGAGTTCAGGAAGAGATTCCATCCGAAGAGGCCAGCACTCTTGAAATCGGGTCAGTGGCATTTACACAAGGACAATACACCAGTCCACAACTCCATCCTTGTCACATACTATCAGGCCAAGATGGGCATCAAGACAGTTCCTCATCCTCCCTATAGTCCAGACCTTGCCCCATGTGACTTTTGGTTATTCCCAATTATGAGACAATTGAGGAGATGAAAGAGACTTTGACGAAGGTCATTGGCACGCTCACACAAGAGGACTTCCATGGGGCCCTCCAGAAGTTGTTGGAACGGTACAACAAGTACATTGCAGCCGAAGGAGATTACTTCGAAGGGGACTAGAGTTTCAAGTGTGTACTATCAATAAAAGTGCCCATACGAAAAAAGTCTGGAAACTTATCGTATGCACCTCACACACACATATATATATATATATATATATATGCCTTGTAGGTCATAGCTTAATAGACTAATCCTGAAGAAAATCCCTCAGTGTCATAATATAATGAAAGCTTTATTGGCAACACTGTTGTTTATCTTTTCTTGTAGCATATATACAGGCGTTGTACAAATTGATGGAAAACAGGAATCTATGTTTTATAATTTTAAAACTTCAATAAAACCATCAAACCTTTGATATTTTAATGGTTTTTTGATTCATTACTAATTTTTCTCATCTTATTTTACTAAAAATATTCTTTTTTTTTAAGATTTTATCGGAAGGAATTAATCAAAATTCATTGAAATGGCAGACTTTCAAAGAGATCAAATACTTGGTGCTCATATGGCAGGCGCTAGTGTAACAAAAACCGCTGAATCATTTGGTGTAACAAGGAGTACCGTCTCGAAAGTAATGACAGCATTTGAGAAAGAAGGAAAAACTTCCTCACTAAAGCAAAGCTCTGGAAGAAAGCGAAAGCTGTCTGATAGGGACTATCTGACTCTTATGCAACTTGTTTGGAAGAACCACGAGAATACAGCTCCGAAAATTTCAGCAGAGCTTAATGAACATCTCGAGAACCCAGTTTCATCAAAAACTGTAAAAAGAGAGAAGCATAATTCGGATTTCACAGGAGGTCAGCAACCAGAAAACCGCACCTTTCACAATCCAATATTGCAAAACGTATTGAGTGGAGTAAAAACCTTCAGAATTAGTCCCGAGAAAAGTGAAAGAATGTTATTTTCTCGGACGAGTCAACCTTTATCGTATTTCCGACGTCGAGTCGAGTATACGCGACGAGACAGCCTAGAGAAACATTTGATCCAGACTGTCTTTTTCCAACTGTTAAACATTGAGGAGGCTCTGTAATGATCTGAGGGCTATATCTTGGAAATCTGCCGGCTCAATGATTTCCCCTCATGGTAGTATCAAAAATCAAGATTATTTAAAAATTTTATCTGATCAAATTCATCCTATGGTCGCGTAACTGTTTCCGGAGGGAAACACAATCTTTCGGGGTGATAATGCACCAATCACACAGCTAAAATTGTTTGAGTGTCACGAAGAACATTCTATTGAAGTAGAGCATCTTATCTGGCCCCCACAGTCCTTAAATCTCAATATTATTGAAAATTCATGGTGGATTTTAGAAAAACAAGGTGTCGATATCCACCATCATCATCATTGAAAGAACTTAAGACTGTTTTAGCAGAAGAATGTACATAAATGTCTTATACCTCGTAGGATACAAGCTGTAATTACTGCCAAAGTTGGTCCTACACAATATTAAAATAAATTTGTTTGAAATTTTCTGCTGTTTCCATTAATTTGTCCAACCCATATATATTGGCTTAATGTGTAGAGTGTTCGCAAATGGTCCGGGAGATCTAGGTTCAATCCCAGGTCTAGTCATACGAAAGACTCAAAAAAGGTACTTGATTCCGCCTTGCTTATAAGTTAAGGATCAAGGGTAAAGAGAAGCAATCAAAGGAATGGAATAGCCCGTTTCCCTACATCTTGGTGTAATAGCTATTTCAAAGGTAACCTTTACTTATATATATATATATATATATATATATATATATATATATATATATATATATATTGTCATCCACAGACAGACTGTTTCGTTGATCACAACTCTTCAGTATGGCTAGACACGTAGGACGCTTGAAGGTGGGATCGAAACCCATCCAACTTTACGTTAGACTTAGTATCAGACCGCTGCGTTAACAAGCGTACCACATTGGCTAATTATAAGGTATTATGTAGCAACAGCAGCAGCAGCAGCAGCGTTTGTTTGTTTACATTTTATACCTTACCGGATACCAGAGTGCTCAATTCGTTCGAAGAGCTTTGCATTATGCGAGCGGCAGCCGAAAATTCCTTCACCAGAGTGCTCAACCCCCGAAAGTTTAATAATGCATGTGTTCAACTAAAATATATATTCAACTTTGAAAACATATTTAAAGTTGAACGAATATATATATTGATTAGTTCGGTTCGGTTTCTTTGTTTAATGACATATAAACTTTTGTGGGTTATTTCATGCCCTTGTAGAAGAACAGCAATGATACTATTGTATAGTGGGTTATTTCATACCCTTGTAGAAGAACAGCAATTATACTATTTTACACATAGTTACGTAGGTATATACATTGAAAGTTGAATCCAAAAGTTGATTTGCAGCATGTTCATACACACACACACACACACACACACGCACGCAAACATAGACAGACGCACGAACATAAGCACACGAACACACAGATACGCACACATGCGTGTGTTTTCAAGGACTGAAATTTTGATAAATTATATTTTTAAACACACACACAGACACACACACCCATATATATATATATATATATAATCTAAAGAGCTCTGGAAATATCATTTTTGCATCACAAACGTATTAGATTTTATCTTGTACACTGGTTGTAATTCACACACACGCGTGCGCATATATATATATATATATATATATATATACCTATTTACGAACCCCTCCACTCGGGCAGGATATGACACAAGGTCAATTTTTTAAGCAGTATTTAACAGGTTTGAATAGACTAGTTGCTTCACCAAGGCTGAAGAACCTAGTCTGCCCATAGCTGGAGGGAGAATAATTGGATTCATACCTTTCCCAAGTGTATTAGTGCTATGTGAAATGCAATCAGTCTCGTCCAGGATTTGAACTCGTATCGCCGTGTCCATTTCCTACGGCGATAACCATTACACCACAGACACCTCCTAAAGGTGTATGTATATATATATATATATATGTGTGTGTGTGTGTGTGTGTGTGTGTGTGTGTGTGTGTGTAAATGTAAACAAAGGCTGCTTCTGCTGTTTCTAAAAATAAAAATATCTTGGTGGACGAGTGGTCTGAATCACAGTCTAACGTAAAGTTGGACGGGTTTCGATCCCGGCTTCGAGCGTCCTGCGTGGTTAGCCTCACTGAAGAGTTCTGATAGAACGAAACAGTCTGTCTGTGGATGACTATATATATATATATATATATATGTGTGTGTAATGTTTCCAATTGTCGGAAGTGTAATATTAACTTCATATTGTGCAATTGACAACTGGGAACACCAAATGAAACTGATAGTAACCTATTTTCGTTTTTATCGACGACCATCACAGGACTTTCACATTTTAAAATGTATACATACATATAATTCATAATAACATTCGATCGAGTGGCTGTCTTTCTAGATACAGTGTTCAATATCAAACATAATGTTTTTCACTTGGTAAGATAATTTATAAATTTGTTTTATTGCGAACAAAAAATTGATGCTTATCTGCTTGTACTTGGAATTCGCCTTTAAATTCGGTGATAAGGTTGTGTTAACGTACACATGCATGCAGACACACGTAAGTACATATTAGGTTAGTCGGGTGAAAAGATTTTTGGTGACCAAGATATTGCCCACTGTGGTCTACGGATTTCTTCCCGCAATGATGCACAGCTTGGACTCCATAGGCAAAATAAATTATCAACAACACGTACGACATCATCATATAAACTTTCAGCCTAATAACTTTTATGCCCACTCTTGTATATATATATATATATATATATATATATACAGAGGTTATCGCTGCCCAGTCAGCTTGGGCTGGAGATTACACCGACTGCACCTTAACAGAGGGATAAGAGTACCCCAACGAGTGTCCTGTATAAGACACTAAACAATCTGACGGTGTGACTCCAGTAATGCTGGAACTTTGGGAAATGCGGAGTACCCCTTCACTTCCATCGCTCCCTGGTCCACTTTGGCCCATAGTGGTAACATCTGACATGTTTCTATCTATGGGTCAAATAGAAATAAACTGCGTACTGATGCTAAACTGAATTTCTAAACTGCTTTGATATTTAAACTACTTACTTACGCAAAAATGTATGGTTTATAATGGAACTGTTTTTGACATTGAAACTGTAATTAGGCTAAACTGAACTGTTTGAAATAGAACTGTTTGACTAAATTGAATAGCTTGAAATAGTACTGTTTCTGACAATTCAATTGTATACTTATGCTAAACTGAACTGTTTGAAATAGAACTGGTTATTTGTATGAAAATGGATTTGACATTAAATAACCTACAAAGGTTGATATGCCATGAAAACCAAACAAACCAAACAGGGTGAATGAAACTTCTGGAAGACCCCATGGAAGTCCTCTTGTGTGAATGTGTCAATGACCTTCGTCACAGCCTCTTTCATCTCCTTAATTGTCTCATAAGGACAGCCTCAGAGCTTAGGAAATAACCAAAAGTCACAAGGAGCAAGGTCTGGACTATAGGGAGGCTGAGGAACTGTCTTCATTCCCATCTTGGTCAAATAGTCTGTGACAAGGATGGAGTTGAGAAATGGTGTCTTTGTGGAAATGCCACTGACCCAATTTGACGGAATCTCCTCCTGAACTCCCTCAAGACCTCAACA
Source organism: Sepioteuthis lessoniana (assembly GCA_963585895.1). Classification (NCBI taxonomy): domain Eukaryota; kingdom Metazoa; phylum Mollusca; class Cephalopoda; order Myopsida; family Loliginidae; genus Sepioteuthis; species Sepioteuthis lessoniana. The sequence goes on along the minus strand of OY757931.1, from coordinate 66,908,482 downwards.
TAGTAACCCTAACCCTAAACCTTTGGCCAATCAACTCTGGTGTATTGACTTCCTTACTCTTCCCACACCTCACAGACTCCCTGCCTTCCTTGAATCTCTTATGCCGCTCAAAAACTGATGCTCAATTTATGCAAGATGGTCGCATTTTTGGCATTTTTTCCGAGTTTAAAACAGAATTTTACTGCATATCGTTCTTCTAAAGTGTCCTCACGTCCAGATTGCATTTTTGAAATTCACCAGTTGTGACAATCAGGCTTTAGTAGAGTGTATTCCAATTGCTGCTGTAGCTGTTTATTTGAACGTGAAATCATAAAAATTGGTCAGTCATCTCATAAAATGTATAGCAATAACCTACTGAATTTTTAAGCGTCTACGATAATCTGATATGCCTGTATAAAAAAAGGTCTGGAAACCCATTGAATGCTCCTCATAGATAGATAGATAGATACATTTCGGTGGAGTAGTAAAATCGTGATCAAATGAGGAGATTTTGTGATCGACTAAGATTTACGCGTAAATCACTGAATTTAAACAATTGTATAAATCTAATTGTCGTAAAGCAATTTTTGTTGTTTTTTTTCTTTTTTTTTCTCAATAAAATAAATCTAAATAAATTTCTTTCTTTATTTCCTACAAAACAAGATTCAATATATTTCCTAGGATGCAATCTTCCCTTTACTCTGATACACATTACACAGTTGTTATTTATATCACTAAGGTCAGTGCTCTTCCTTCGGGAATAAATATTTTTATTAGTAGTATCATTTATCCCCACTTTTTACAGTCGTCTCACATCAACCTTAAAGAAAAAATCTTCACACAGATCATATTAAAAAGATATCTATTAACAGATGAAATTCTTTTTGCTAATTCAGCTGATAGTTTCCAAAAATGCCTTCACAATTTCGTTTTCTTACCCTTTTTTCGAAAACCATCCAGTTTAATCTCAACATTTTTCTTACCCAGTCGGCTGGGGCTGTAAAATACACCGACTGCATCTCCGCAGAGGGGGGGAGACCACCCCCCGACGACTGTCCTGATTTGACACTAAACAATCTGAAGCTGAGGCTTCAGTAACGCTGGAGCATTGGGGAATGCTTTATTTCCATCGCTCCCAAGTTTACTCAGGCACGGAGTGGCAGCACCTGATAGAGTCCTATCTATGGGTCAAAAAGATATAAACTGTGTATTTATGCTCTACTAAATTGTTTGAAATAGAACGGTTTTTACATTTATCTGTGTGTAACCAAAAATCAGTAAATAAAGTTAGCGACCATAGTCGAGGGCGACCCGAAAGCTCCCTTTTCAATAACTACTACATCAAGGTGTAGGGGAGGGCGCAACTCCTTCTCCTGGATTTCTCGATTTTACCCTTTATACGTACCATATAATGCTGAATGTTAGGCAAGGAATTATCAAGTACCATTTTCAAGTCTTTGGTATAACTCGACCTGGGATTGAACCCCTGTCCCCCGGATCATTGGCGAACACTTTACTCATTAGGCCAATAAACCTAATTTCTCTAATCTCTCACAGCAAAGTACAACCGTTGGCTCGAATAAATATTTATCTTGTCTCATTATCAAGACGTAGTGATTGCGTGGGTTCCTTTAACTCTCTCTCTCTCTCTCTCTCTCTCTCTCTAGCATGCACACGCGCCATCCATCCCTATTAACTATGACACTAGGTAAGTCTTCTAATGTCTGCACAGAGCTGATGTATATGCTTTTGTTGGTCTGCTACTACAAGTGTGTCTACGTATAGGAGTCATAGGAGAACGTCGCTTTCGAGTTTGTCCTTACTTTTTCACCAGTATCCAGCATGTCCAGCTCTCCTTTCTTGGATGGTTTCAGAAATAGGAGATAATTGCCCGAACAGCTGTTGTTTTGTAGGGTGCTGCTTCCATCCTTGAGTTTTTCTCATTTATCTTTTTTCTAAAGCCTTTCGGTTGAGCCCAAGTAGGGCAACCATACTGGCGGTTTCCTTCGGCCCCCGGGGGTCACCCCTGGACTTTTACACCCTTCGGGGGGTTAGGTTTATTGCCTGGCGTCTGTGGTGTCCCTAATAAGGGAAATGCCGACGGAGCCGAAGGCATTTTTGGCCATGCCGAACGCGTGTGGGCTTCGGCCCTGCGACCGGACCCACCTTAAAAACGGCCTTGTGTCAAATTTGTACGTTGGTGGGACGTATGATAAATACTCAAGTGTTATGAGTTTGGTATTGAATTATCGCCCTTTCTACTTTTTGTCTGCCAGCCGGGTGCTAGCTGGGGCCGCTTCTTTATTCTGCACGTTAGAGCAGTGACTTCTACAGGCTCCGGCTGGTATTTAATTTTTCATTATCATCATCATACTCATATGTCATTACCAGTTCCATAACCGCCGGCAGTGGTGGTTGTATAGGCGCCACTGATGAATCGTTGACAATAACCCACCATCGATCTAGATTGTGAAAGACAGGCTCCTCCATTCCCTGATGTCCGCCTTTTTGTCTTCCACTTGGCACTGTTCCTGGCAGGATGGTTTTTTTGCAAGACCTGAAGATCTCGTCACATGTCCATATATAGTCATATTTTCTTTTCTTTACACTATTTCAAGCAGGCTGTCATAAGATCCAAAATCTGCAATTATTCTTTTTCTGACCTTCCTATTTCAGATGTGGTCTCTGTGTGAAATGTTAAAGATCTTACGACAGCATCTCATCACGAGGGTTTCACTGCATCTCACGGGTCCAGAATTCATAAGTTGTCATAACAAGTACGCCCGTTTGTTTGATTTTGGATCATCATGGAGATATTTCTGTCTGCCATATACATTTCATTTTTGTTAACTTTTCGGGATGGTTGGTTGTTTTGTTTTACAGCATATTAACCCTTTTCGGATCATATAACGCCAAATTAATCAGTTTGATAAGTTGGTTGGTTGGTTGGCTTTATGGCATATCAACCCTTTGTAGGTTATTTAACGCCAAATCCATTTTCATACAAATAATCAGTTCTATTTCAATCATTTCTGTTTAGCATAAATACACAGTTTAATTGTCAAAAACATTTCTATTTCAAGCTATTCACAAAAGTCAAACAATTCTAATTCAAACAATTCAGTTTAGTATAAGTATAGATTTTGTTTACACACAGTTAAGTGTCAAAATATATCTATACTAAACAATTCAGTTTACCATAAGAAGAGTTTCAATGTTAAAACAGTTCTATTTCAAACAATTCAGTTTAGCTTAAGTACACAATTTAATTGTCAAAAACATTTCTATTTCAAGCTATTCACTTAAGTCAAATAATTCAAATTCAAACAATTCTGTTTAGTATAAGTATAGATTTTGTTTACACACAGTTAAATGTCAAAACAGTTCTATATTATACAATTCAGTTCAGCGTAAGCACAGTTACATTTCAAACAATTCAGTTTAGCATAAGTCTGCAGTTTAATTCTATTCAACCCATAGATAGGGCCCTATCAGGTGCTACCAGTCCGGGTCAGAGTGGGCCTGTGATTAATAGCAATGAAGGGGTGTTCAGCATTCTCCAAAGTCCCAGCATCACTGGAATCTCACCATTAGATTGTTTAGTGTCATATCCAGGAAACTCGCTGGGCGGGGATCTTACCCTATTTACCCAACCCCTCCGCTCGGGCAGGATATGACACAAGGTCAATTTTTTAAGCGGAGTTTAACAGGTTTGAATTCAGAGTTTTCCTTCTCCTAGACTAGTTGCCTCACCAAGGCTGAAGAACCTAGTCCGTCCTACTATTTACCCATAGCTGGAGGGAGAATAATTGGAGTCATACCTTTCCCAAGGGTATTAGTGCTATGTGAAATGCAATCAGTCTCGTCCAGGATTTGAACTCGTGTCGCCGTGTTCATTTCCTGCGACGATAACAATTACACCACGGGCACCTGTGCAGAGGTGCAGTTGGTATATTCTACTGCCCCAGTCGACTGTGCAAAGCTTTTTAGTTATCGTTACTTTAAAAACGCAAATTGTAAGATCATTTCATATTTTTTCCTCCACGTTGATTTATTCTATTGTAGTGACCTCTGCATGGCCTGGAAAATATATCAATTATTTGTTTTCTTGTTATATTAATAAGACATATCACCTTCCTTATACTCATCATTTCATTCTCATGATGGCAATCTGCTTCAGATAGCAAGTAAAATATAGGAACGTAACTGATTGTCTTACAAAAAAAGTGTTAATTTTTTGTGCAAAACATCTTCTCGAGAAACTGTAATTTTTGTGTCTGCATTTTTTGCATTTATAAACCAATCGGTGCATTTCGCGATAGTTTTTAAATTTCGAGATACTTGACTTGCCGCGTAAATTTAGAAGGAAGAAAACCAAAAATAATTTTAGAAATCCTTTCCCTTAAAAAATATCAAAAATACTATTTTATATCCAATTAGATTCATGGTTAAATCATCAACTTTTTTTGGCTAACTTCGATTTGTATAAATGAGCGAAAAAATAAATATTTTTATCATTTAGGGTTTTTGGACTATTGTCTTCTTCTTTATTGTTATTTCCACAACGTTTCGGCCGATATGTCCTCCGGCCTTCTTCAGGTGTATGTCAAACTCGGGAACCTTCACGGAACTTTGAACTACTTTATTGAATGCGCGGGGGTCGCCTGTTCTGATTCCGTTAGCCATAACCAGGTACAAGTGTTAAGTATTCCTATATTGTTACTCGCCTGCAGTCAGGATTGAACCTGCAACCTCCAGATGATTGTCTCCTTAGAAGCTTAGGGAACCAACGCCTATAACCGTTACGCCATGTGTCCTGCTGGACAATAAATATTTCTTCATTCAGCGTAGATTGGTCTATGCTAACTCGTCTTACAGTATATGTGGAATTGTCTATAAGTACTCTCCAAACAGTAAGTTATGAAATATTACTCAAGCAACTACATTTCGGCTCCTTTCTTTAAAGCAAAAATTGACTTTTTTTCCCAAAGAATGCATTTAATTTTTCTTAAATTAAACGAATATTGTTTACGTCTATATTTGCGTTAATTTTCTTTATCTATCTTTTGCTAGCCATAATATTAACAGTAGTTCACCTAAATATTCTTAAAACCATAAATTCATTTCTTTGTCTAAATAGTCACACTCTAATACCGAGAATATTTTACAAACACAAAATATGTCACTTTATTTAAAGCTAACAATTACGGCTATACTTCATTACACGAATCTTAACTATATCAATTGAAAATATCTACGCTCTGACTAATATTATCTTTGCTTACAAAATAAATTTTGTACTTTTGTTTTCAGCAAATTTTTCACCCAATTTAAAGAAATAAAGATTATAAATTCACTGACCGAATTTTTTATTCATACATTTTCTCATTTATCTTCCTCAGTTTATTTCAGTCCGTACTCTTATTAGAGAACATTCTCTTCAATTATGACGTTGCACAAATCTTGAGTAAGAGTAAAACTGAAACCCTAAACACAAAAGACTTGTATATGAATAATACAAGTGGTCAGAAACCACTGTAAAACTACGGTAACAAATATGAATTAGCGCAACGTTTCAATCTGACCCCCGTGGAACCCTCCCCATAATAAAAAGTGCGTCAACACAAAACGACTCTACGAGTTCATATGATACAAAATTTTATTGCTAGGAGAAACTAGAGAGAGAGAGACGGGGGGCGGGGTGATAAATATACTTCAGTCGATTTGATAGGCTGAGAGAATAAACAGCGGAAAACGGAAAAGAGGAAGACAATAACCGTTTACTTTTCCACAGACCGGCCACCCTATGTGTTTCCGCCTTCGTCTGTCCGATGCCTGGTGCTGTCTCCCTCTCTCCTGGCGTCTGTGGACTCTGTCTGGCGTCTTCAAATCTGTTTCTTATATATCTGTCATAAAATTATTCTCTTGTCTAATTCTTTAATCACACGTCGTCGCTAAAACTTTTAGTACACGTCAATGCTGAATATTAGCTGATATCTACCTAATCGTAAATCTTAGAATTTTAGCTCACAGCTGATACTAAAACAAACTTGTCCATCTTATTATGACATGACTTGACATTTCAACGAAAAGAAAGGCCAACTCGCCACGGCCTTTACAAAATGAAACCCCACCAGCTTCAAACCCACCCCCTGTGCACGCGTGACCTCCGCCGTCGGCCACCCACCAGCTTTAGCCTCTACGTTGTCTGTCGTCTCTAACTGCATCTGGTCTGCCCTGGACTCTGCTTTCTGGGGTCTGTTCTCTGTCTGCCTCTGGCGTCTTCTAATTTCTTTCTTATATATCTTCCTAAAATTATTCCTTATGCAATTGTTAAATCACACAGAATCACCAAGATCTTTTGTACACGTCATTGCTGAATATCAGCTGATATCTACCTAAATGTTTATCGTAGAGTATCAGGTCAAATCTGATTTTTAAACAAACTGGTCCATCTTATTATGACATGTCAACGGAACAAAGGCCTACTTAACTTGGCCTTTACAAAACGACCCCTAGCTTCAACTCTTAAGTTTAACCAAAAAAAGAATTTATTACTACAATAATTAACTAAAATCCTGAATCAATTTACATTTATAAATTTTGATAGCTTTTATTTTGGCAAGTTCTATAAAAGATTTTGGATATTAAAGTTGCATGAAGGAATTTTTTATATAGCCGAATTTATTATTTAAAAATTTGTTGGTACAAATCCCAAGAGCTCAAAGTTAAAAACCATTGTATATCCTTCACTTTTTTAGTGTTATGTAAGTAAAAACGTAAAGAAAACTTGTTTTATTGCGACATGTGTTGATACATTTACATAAAAAAAGGCTGACTCGAGCCTTGACATTTAAAAACGACTCCCCAACTATCGAGTCAAATTCATGATTTAGAAATTTGCAGGAGCAAATCCCAAGAGCTCAAAGCTAAAAACCATTGTATATTCTCCATTTTTTAGTGTTATGTAAGTAAAAACGTACATGGTTATTTTCATTAGTGGATTTAAGATGAACCTTGAATTGTATTTATTGTTATTATCTTAGATTATTAAGTCACAGATGATTAAAGGAAAACTTGTCTATCTTATTATGACATGAGTTGGTACATTTACGCAAAAAAAGGCTGACTCGATTCGTGACCTTCAAAAATGACTCCCCAAATATCTACTCAAATTCATGATTTAGAAATTTACAAGTGCAAATCCCAAGCGGTCAAAGTTAGAATCCATTGTATATTCTCCACTTTTTTTGGTGTTATGTGAGTAAAAACGTATATGGCTATTTTAATTAGTGGATTTGAGATTAATCTTAAAATCTAATTTATTTTTATCATAGAATATCAGGACACAGCTGATTCGAAAACAAACTTATCCATTTTATTATGACATGGGTTGACATGTTTACGAAACAAAGGCCTACTCGCCTTAGCCTTTACGAACCCTCCCCCGGTTACAACTTCAAGTTTGACTTGAAAAAGAATTTATTACTGCAATAATTAACTAAAATCCCTAATTATTTTACACCAGGAGAGGATGTGTGATCCATAACCCTAAATATCATCGTGGCTTTGTACTTAAAACTGAAAGAAGAAAAAAGAAGAACCAGTCTAAACTAGTAGACTAAAAGTAACTAAAAAGTAACAAAAAACAACTAAAAAACAACTAAAAAACAACTAAAAACAACTAAAAAACAACTAAAAAATAACAAAAAAACTACAAAAAAACAACTAAAAAAACAACTAAAAAGTCAACTAAAAATCAACTAAAAACAACTAAAAAACAACTTTAAAAAAACTATTAAAAACAACTAAAAAACCACCCCAAAACAACTAAAAAACAGCTAATTACTTCAAAGGACACTGTAGTTTACTTCTTTAATTAAAAACCAGCAAATAAAAAAAAAACAAAAAAAAAAAACACCACTAAATTGCCATTCTCTAATGGACAGAGAAGAAATTTTAAAGGGATGGATGATCAGTCTTCCCCATCTGGCAAAAATATTTTCTGCTTTTCAGCTCTGGTTTACAGGTCCAGAAAATCTATTTCTACGCTGCATAAGAAGAAATCGATTGTCGGAGAGTTGTTATGCTCGCTAAGATTTTGGTTTCCATCTTTTGTCAGGGTCACCCAGGAAACAGGGTCGGTTTTAAAGTTTCATGCAGAATTGATGGAAGATGCCGATTGCAAAAGGCATATTTCCTGATGCAGTCATTCATTTCTTGTAATATTCTTGGCCACTATACTGATGCATGTTTCCTACACTTATGTAGGCCCATGTGACCCCAGGGGATTGCTTTCATAATTTCATACCTAAGTGATTCTTGAATCAGGTGGCTTTTTATTTGAAAAAAAAGAAGGTTCAGATGTACCGATAATTCCCTTTGGTATTTTCTTCTTTCAGCGTTTATTCAAGTATTCTTAATTAACTGTTAATCCTGAGTTAATCCGTTCTGGAACCTCCATCTTGCGTGCAGGTAAAAACGAGTTAATTGAATTAAGAGAGGTACCCAAGTTGTCCACACCATGGAAAGAAGAAAAAGAAAATATAGGCAGCAATTGCCCGGCTGAGAACAGAATTGGGGGTGGGGAAGACTGTGGAATACACCGACTACACCTCTGCAGAGGGGTAAGACCCCATGCGTGCCCTAGAAATGACACTAAACAATCTGATGGTGAGGTTCCAGTGATGCTAGAGCTTTGGGGAATGCGGAGTACCCCTTCATTGCTATTGCTCCCAGGTCCCTTCTGGTTCGGAATGGTAGCACCTGATAGGGCCCTATCTATGGGTTAAATAGATCTAAACTGCTTACTTATGCTAAACTGAATTGTTTGAATTAGAACCGTTGGACTAAAAAGAACAGCTTAAATAGAAATGTTTTTGACAATTAAAATGTATTTATATTTAAACTGCGTACTTACGCTAAACTGAATAGTTTGAAATGAAACTGTTTTTGACATTGAAACTGTACTTACACCGCATTGAATTTATTAATATAGAACTGTTTTGACATGTAATTGTGTGTAAAAAAAATTGTACTTATACTAAACTGAATTAGCTGAATTAGAACTGTTTTGAAAATTAAACTGTGTACTCATGCTAAACTGAATTGCTTGAAATAGAGCTGAATATTTGCATTAAATGGATTTAGCGTTAAATAACCAACAAGGGTTGATATGCCATACAAGCCAACCAACCAACCAGCCTACCAACATGAGAACAGAAAACGAAAGAAACAAAAGCGTTGTTAAGAGTTTATCCTACTAGTATATCTGTAAACAAATTTAGGAAGACATGTATAAGAATGACAGTGGATTTTTCTTTATATGGTGATATTTGCCAAAAAATAAGATTGTAACCCCCCCTCTCCCTCTCTCTCACACACACACAAACATACACATCTGTGTGTGTATATATATTTACCGACCCTCTGCAACAGGAGAATGTGGCACAAGGTCAATTTTTGGTTTGAATCCAGAGATTTCCTTCACCTAGACCGGTTGCCATACCAAGGCTAAAGAGATCAATCTGCTCTACAGTTAACTAGTCACTTAAGGGAGAATAGTTGGATTCATACCATTCCAAAATATATTATTGCTCTATGAAATACAAAGTCTCGACTAGGAATTGAACTCGAGTACGGCGCATCCATTCCCTCCAACGATACTCACAGACACACATGCATATATATATATATATAAGTAAAGTTGGCGACCGTAGTCAAAGGCGACCAGAAGTCTCCCTTTTCAATAGCTACTACACCGAGGTGTAGGAGAGGGCGCAAGTCCTTTCCCTGGATTGTCCCACTTTACCCTTGATACGTACCTTATATTGCTGCGTATTAAGCAAAGAGGTATCAAGTATCATTTTTAAAGTCTTTGGTATGACGCGGCCTGGGATTGAATGGGTTCAATCCCTGGTCGCGTCATACCAAAGACTCCCGGGCAATTGGCGAACACTACCCACTAGGCCAATGACCTGGTTAAATGTACATCATGATCCAAGTTAAGATCCTGAAAGGCTGTTGCAGGTGAGAATGAATTAATTTATTCTCACGAAAATATGGATGAAATTGTTGGGCAAAGCGGGGATTTCCAGCCTTCACAGAACAAACGGCCGTAGGAGTGTTATTCAAAGAAACTTTTGTGCTCTGTTGCACTGTTCTTCCTCAACCCAGTTAATGAATTTTATTGGTTCTACACACTTTTTTTCCTCTAGAAACAAATTACTTACGTCATCAACATAGAGGTTCACATCACAAATTGAAATGTTGGGCAATAGCCTGTTCGGTAGAGTGTTCGCCAATGGCCTGAAAGACCGGGGTTCAATCTCATGTTGAGTTATACCAAAGACTCAAAAATGATACTTGATGGTGCCTCGCTTAACACTCAGCATAATAAGACAGGGATCAAGGGTAAAATTGAACAGTCCAAAGAAAAGGAGCAGGGTCCTTACACATGGAGTTGTAGCTAATGAAAAGCGTGCCTTCGGGTCACCCTCGACTACGGTCAGCAACTTTATTTTTACTTATATATTCATAATTCAGTTTTTTTTTTATGTTTGTCAATAAAGTTTCCTCTATATTGGTGATACAGCATATGTTCATCTAAGTCAGGATAGTGTAGACACAGAGTCAAGAACACTCTCAATCTGATGATCGTATTGTCGAGTAACTGATTGTCACCAATCGCCACTGACTCTGTGTTAACGTTATCCTAACTCAAACCTCTCTCTATCTCTCCGTTTCTCAGTATTTTGTATCTTTCTGACTGTCTGTCTGTCTGTCTGTCTGTCTCTAACTCTATCTCTCTCTGTCTGTATATATTTTTTGAAAGCGACAGTCGAACGATTATTCTTTGATGTATTTAAATCCTCTCTTTTCGCATGGTCAGCTGAATGTTGGTCATTCAAGAGTTGGAAACCCAGATGGTCATTTTTATCCTGGCACCAGAGACCAAATCCAAGAATATTTATTATTCTGAAACTTTAAACCGAACAAGTGAGCAATCATAATTTTATAATTCTTGCGGCAATAAAAACATACAGTCGTCCTATTTAAAACGTGGGCCAAATCTGTACATTCCTTCATCGTGTCACTTTGATATGATACCGGCCGATAAAGGCAACGCCAGATAACACTGCTAGTTTATTTTAACATATTTTAATATCACAAAAATCTTTTGCTTATAACTTGATTATATACTTTAATAAAACTTTGCAAAATTCTTTAGAATTCATTTGGGAACTTTTTTGGCTAATTTTCTCAAAGAAAAATCATTTGGTTGTCGGCTTCTTCGTCTTTCCTGTCTCTCAGACAAAAACAAATTCTCCCGTAACTTGAGGTCAACAACGAAAAGGTGTAAGCAGGGAAATTAGAAAGGTAAAAATAGCTAAAATTGAACAATGTCCAGATGAAGGAAGAAGTGAATGAGATATAGACGTGAAGACAATAAAAGGGGGAAACAATATTATGGGTTAATCACAATAACAGAAAGCCAAAGGACAAAGTCAATATGAAGAAACTGTTTCGACAGATCAACGACAATGAATGAGTAAATAGAATATAAAGGAAAGAAAGGAAATGATGTTGAAGGTGTTTTACGATGAGGCAAAAGAGACAAAGATAATAACAAATGGTCCAGTCGGTTACGGCTATAGAAAACACCGACTGCATCGCTGCAGAGAGCTACAACTTCCCTAACAAGTGTCCTGTGGCCCTGTCGGCTGCAGCTGTAGAATACACCGACTGCATTTCTACAGAGGGCTACAACTCCCCCAACGAGTGTCATGTGGCCCAGTCGGTTGCAGCTGTAGAATACACCGACTGGATCTCTGCAGAGGGGTACAACTTCCCTAACGAGTGTTCTGTGGCCAAGTCGGTTGCAGCTGTAGAATACACCGACTGCATCTCTACAGAGGGGTACAACTTCCCCAACGAGTGTCCTTTGGCCCTCTCAACTGCGGCTGTAGAATACACCGACTGTATTTCTACAGAGGGGTACAACTCCCCCAACACTAAACAATCTGTTGGTTAGGTTCCAATAATGCTGAAGCTTTGGGAATGCTGATTACCTCTTCATTGTCATTACTTCCAGGTTCACTCTGACTCGGGGTGGCAGCACCTGATCGGGTTAAATCCAAGGGACAAATAAAAGTAAAATGTGTACTTATGCTAAACTGAATTGCTTGAAACAGAACTGTTTTAAAATGTAAACTGTGTACTTATGCTAAACTAAAATGTTTGAAATGGGGTTGTTTTTGTATGCTAAAATGAGTTGTTTGAAATTGATCTGTTTTCGATATTGACACTGTACTTATGCTGAATTGAATTGTTTAAAATAAAACTGTTTTGAAATTTAATAGTGTGTAAACAAAGACAGTATTTATACTGAACAGATTTGTTTGAATTAGAACTGTTTTAGTATGCTGAACTTAATTGTTTGAAATAGAACAGTTTTTATGAATAGAAATGGATTTGGCATTAAATAACCTACAATGGTTAATGCGCCATAAAACCAAACCAAACCAAACTCATCATTGCTATTGTTCTCTGGTTCACTCTGACTCGGAGTGGTAGCACCTGAATCCAAGAAAAAAGAAATATGTGAATGAAAAAGAAAAAGAAAGAGAAAATGACGACAACAAGAAAAGAAAAAGGAAAGAGAAAGAGAATCCAAGAAAAAAGAAATATAAGAATGAAAAAGAAAAAGAAAGAGAAAATGACAACAACAAGAAAAGAAAAAGAAAAGAGAAAGAGAATCCAAGAAAAAAGAAATATAAGAATGAAAAAGAAAAAGAAAGAGAAAAATGACGACAACAAGAAAAGAAAAAGAAAAGAGAAAGAGAATCCAAGCAAAAAGAAATATGAAAATGAAAAAGAAAAAGAAAGAGAATATGACGACAAGAAAAGGAAAAGGAAAGAGAAAGAGAATCCAAGAAAAAAGAAATAAATGACAGTGTTAAATAGAATAATCAGTGTTAAATAGAAATGTTGGTAAGCACTTCTCTGATTAATATTGGATAAGATTCGTAGTGTTAGCAATAATTGAACTGTGTAGAAACAATAGCAATACTAGAGTGCAAACAAATTAATTCTAACTGATCTAAAAAGGATATTTCCTATAAACTATTCACTTATAAATCAAATATGTATTTCCATTTAAATATGTGCAAAAAAGGACTGATGTTAAGTTGTCATTGTGATCTTGCAATATTTTAAACCATTTAAGTTTGTGCAAACGAATAATTAATAGTTAATAGAAATATTCATATTAAAGAGAAATATTTAAAACCATTTAATTGCGTGCAAAATGAAAATTATCTTTGGTTCGTTGAAAATGTTATCAACAAAATAGGTTTCCAAATCATATTTTTAATATATGTATAAAAAGGATTAGCTATTAAATAACCTATAAGGTTTGATATGCCATAAAACCAAAGTGAATTAAATTAAAATTCTAAAAAAAGTTAAAATAAAAACCACGATACTGGTCAAAACTATGAAATGATTTTGAAAATTAAGAAGAAAAGAAATTAAGTTTGGGTTTTAAAAAATAAACAACGCTCCAAGAAGAGGGAAATAGTTGAAGAAAAAAAACGCAAAGAACGAAAAAGAATGAAATGCAGCTGCAGAAGAAGAAGAAGAAGGTTAATTAAGAAAACAGTCAAAGCAAAAGAAGATACATATTTTTAGGAAAGATAAAAAGAAACAAATGATAATCCTGATGAAGTGAAAGAGGCAAATATTAAAGAAGAAGAAGAAGAAGAAGAAGAAGAAGAAGAAGAAGAAGAAGAAGAAGAAGAAGAAGAAGAAGAAGAAGAATTGAATAATAAAAAAAAGAAATAGCCAATGCTAAACAAAAAATAATGTAATTTTCAATATAACTAATCAAAGGTTTGGTAATATTAAGAGAAAGAATAAGCGCCCAAATTTATGGAAAAAAAGCAAAGTCTTAACAGCCCTAAATAACGACATTTAAAAGAGACTAGTAAACAAACAATCAAATAAACAAACAAACAAACAAACAAGCTAACAACTTATGTGGATCTCTAACAAGAAAAAAGTTTCATCATCATCATCAGTAGCAGCAGCAGCAGCAGCAGCATTAACTCAAATAATCGACATTTACCAACTGCTTTTATAGGAAAGGAAAATACTTTTCGCGCTAGAATGCCAAGAAATCACGCTAGGCGACCTAGATTTGCAGCACCTCCCCCACCATCAACAGGCAACACCACACCCACCCCACACCCACATCCGACACTCCGGGCTCCAGTCAGAGACATGAATTAATGAATATTCATAAACAATAAGAGTGATATACGTAATGCTTTATCTTGGGGAGAAACCGGTTCTTTGTCTTGTGTTAAACCATGAATATTATTCTTTTGTTATTGCTGAGATATAAAATCTTTTACAATAGTTACTCCTCCTCTTAATAAGAGAGACAGAGAGACTGGAAGAGAAACAGAGAGAGAAACAGAGGCGGAGACAGCGAGAGTCTCGTTCTCTGTCCTCCAACAACGACCACACTGTTTAAATGTAGAAAATATCCATTGAATTTCAATAGTAAAATCATTTGCTACAAATCAATATTAATCATTTGATAAACGACTAAACGGCCTCAATAAAGCGAATAAATGTTTAATGCAAAGTGATTTTATAACACACACATTTTTAGAGTAATTTCATTTCACATGCATTTTTATTGTAAAAATCATTTCCAATGTATTTTTTTAATCGATTCATTTCCAATGTATTTTTTTAATCGATTCGTTTCAAACGCATTTTTATAATCAATTCATTTCCAATGTTTTTTTATAATCAATTCATTTCCAACGTATTTTTATAAACAATTCATATCCAATGTATTTTTATAAACAATTCATTTCAAATGTATTTTTATAAACAATTCATTTCAAATGTATTTTTATAAACAATTCATTTCAAATGTATTTTTAAAAACAATTCATTTAAAACGCATTTTTATAATCAATTCATTTCAAATGCATTTTTATAAACAATTCATTTCCAATGTATTTTTAAAAACAATTCATTTCAAATGCATTTTTATAAACAATTCATTTCAAATGTATTTTTATAAACAATTCATTTCAAATGTATTTTTATAATCAATTCATTTCCAACGTATTTTTATAAACAATTCATATCCAATGTATTTTTATAAACAATTCATTTCAAATGTATTTTTATAATCAATTCATTTCAAATGCATTTTTATAATCAATTCATTTCCAATGTTTTTTTATAATCAATTCATTTCAAATGTATTTTTATAATCAATTCATTTCAAATGCATTTTTATAATCAATTCATTTCCAATGTTTTTTTATAATCAATTCATTTCAAATGCATTTTTATAATCAATTCATTTCAAAGGCATTTTTATAATCAATTCATTTCCAATGTATTTTTATAATCAATTCATTTCAAATGCATTTTTATAATCAATTCATTTCCAATGTTTTTTTATAATCAATTCATTTCAAATGTATTTTTATAATCAATTCATTTCAAATGCATTTTTATAATCAATTCATTTCCAATGTTTTTTTATAATCAATTCATTTCAAATGCATTTTTATAATCAATTCATTTCAAAGGCATTTTTATAATCAATTCATTTCAAATGTATTTTTATAATCAATTCATTTCAAATGCATTTTTATAATCAATTCATTTCCAATGTTTTCTTATAATCAATTCATTTCCAACGTATTTTTATAAACAATTCATATCCAATGTATTTTTATAAACAATTCATTTCAAATGTATTTTTATAAACAATTCATTTAAAACGCATTTTTATAATCAATTCATTTCAAATGCATTTTTATAAACAATTCATTTCCAATGTATTTTTATAAACAATTCATTTCAAATGTATTTTTATGAACAATTCATTTCAAATGTATTTTTATAAACAATTCATTTCAAATGCATTTTTATAAACAATTCATTTCAAATGTATTTTTATAAACAATTCATTTCAAATGTATTTTTATAATCAATTCATTTCCAACGTATTTTTATAAACAATTCATATCCAATGTATTTTTATAAACAATTCATTTCAAATGTATTTTTATAAACAATTCATTTAAAACGCATTTTTATAAACAATTCATTTCAAATGTATTTTTATAAACAATTCATTTCAAATGTATTTTTATAAACAATTTATTTCAAATGCATTTTTATAAACAATTCATTTCAAATGTATTTTTATAAACAATTCATTTCAAATGTATTTTTATAATCAATTCATTTCAAATGCATTTTTATAAACAATTCATTTCAAATGTATTTTTATAAACAATTCATTTCAAATGCATTTTTATAAACGATTCATTTCAAATGTATTTTTATAAACAATTCATTTCAAATGTATTTTTATAAACAATTCATTTCAAATGTATTTTTATAATCAATTCATTTCAAATGTATTTTTATAAACAATTCATTTCCAACGTATTTTTATAATCAATTCATTTCCAACGTATTTTTATAAACAATTCATATCCAATGTATTTTTATAAACAATTCATTTCAAATGTATTTTTATAAACAATTCATTTAAAACGCATTTTTATAATCAATTCATTTCAAATGCATTTTTATAAACAATTCATTTCAAATGCATTTTTATAATCAATTCATTTCAAATGTATTTTTATAATCAATTCATTTCAAATGCATTTTTATAATCAATTCATTTCAAATGCATTTTTATAATCAATTCATTTCCAATGTTTTTTTATAATCAATTCATTTCAAATGTATTTTTATAATCAATTCATTTCAAAT
Source organism: Sepioteuthis lessoniana (assembly GCA_963585895.1). NCBI lineage: Eukaryota > Metazoa > Mollusca > Cephalopoda > Myopsida > Loliginidae > Sepioteuthis > Sepioteuthis lessoniana. The sequence continues at coordinate 66,891,676 of OY757931.1, read as the reverse complement.
GCATTTTTATAATCAATTCATTTCCAATGTTTTTTTATAATCAATTTATTTCCAACGTATTTTTATAAACAATTCATATCCAATGTATTTTTATAAACAATTCATTTCAAATGTATTTTTATAAACAATTCATTTCCAACGTATTTTTATAATCAATTCATTTCCAACGTATTTTTATAAACAATTCATATCCAATGTATTTTTATAAACAATTCATTTCAAATGTATTTTTATAAACAATTCATTTAAAACGCATTTTTATAAACAATTCATTTCAAATGTATTTTTATAAACAATTCATTTCAAATGTATTTTTATAAACAATTCATTTCAAATGCATTTTTATAAACAATTCATTTCAAATGTATTTTTATAAACAATTCATTTCAAATGTATTTTTATAAACAATTCATTTCAAATGCATTTTTATAAACAATTCATTTCAAATGTATTTTTATAAACAATTCATTTCAAATGTATTTTTATAATCAATCATTTCAAATGTATTTTTATAAACAATTCATTTCCAACGTATTTTTATAATCAATTCATTTCCAACGTATTTTTATAAACAATTCATATCCAATGTATTTTTATAAACAATTCATTTAAAACGCATTTTTATAAACAATTCATTTAAAACGCATTTTTATAAACAATTCATTTCAAATGTATTTTTATAAACAATTCATTTCAAATGTATCTTTATAAACAATTCATTTCAAATGCATTTTTATAAACAATTCATTTCAAATGTATTTTTATAAACAATTCATTTCAAATGTATTTTTATAACCAATTCATTTCAAATGTATTTTTATAAACAATTCATTTCAAATGTATTTTTATAAACAATTCATTTAAAACGCATTTTTATAAACAATTTATTTAAAACGCATTTTTATAAACAATTCATTTCAAATGTATTTTTATAAACAATTCATTTAAAACGCATTTTTATAAACAATTCATTTAAAACGCATTTTTATAAACAATTCATTTCAAATGTATTTTTATAAACAATTCATTTCAAATGTATTTTTATAAACAATTCATTTCAAATGCATTTTTATAAACAATTCATTTCAAATGTATTTTTATAAACAATTCATTTCAAATGTATTTTTATAAATAATTTATTTCAAATGTATTTTTATAAACAATTCATTTCAAATGCATTTTTATAAACAATTCATTTCAAATGTATTTTTATAAACAATTCATTTCAAATGTATTTTTATAAACAATTCATTTCAAATGTATTTTTATAAACAATTCATTTCAAATGTATTTTTATAAACAATTCATTTCAAATGTATTTTTATAATCAATTCATTTCAAATGTATTTTTATAAACAATTCATTTAAAACGCATTTTTATAATCAATTCATTTCAAATGTATTTTTATAAACAATTCATTTAAAACGCATTTTTATAATCAATTCATTTCAAATGTATTTTTATAAACAATTCATTTCAAATGTATTTTTATAAACAATTCATTTCAAATGTATTTTTATAATCAATTCATTTCAAACGCAATTTTATAATATTTCCAATTTATTTTCACAATCAATTCATTTCAATTGCATATTCCTAATAAATTCCTTTTCAATGCATTTTTTAATCAATTGATTTCAAATATCCGAACGGGTGTCCTGGATCTGATAATAAAAATCTGATAAAGTAGCTATGGCAATGCTGTAGCCTTGGGGAATGCAGAGTACCCCTTTACTGCCATTCCTCCCAGGTCCACTCTGGTTCGGACTGGTAGCACCTGATAAGGTCCTATCTACTAGTCAAATAGAACTGTTTTATATTTAAACTAATGGCTACCAAATGACTAAATTGAGTTGTTGGAAATAGAACTATTTGATCATTTAACAGTGTGTAAACAAATGACTGATGTCTTATCGAATTATTACTGTTAAATAGGAACACTTCTAACCACTTCATTGAGTGCAAACAAAGGATTAATATTAAATCAAATCCTGAGTGTCACATAGCAATAATTAAAGATATTTAAAATGTTCAGATATTTAAATGTGCCATTGGTCTAATGAGTTAAGTGTTCGCCAATGGTCTGGGAGACCGGGGTTTAATCCCAGTTGGAGTCATACCAAAGACTCAAAAATGGTACTTAATACCTCCTTACTTAACACTCAGCATTATAAGGTAAGGGTTAAGGGTAAAGTGAATCAATCCCTTACACTTCGGTGTGATAGCTATTGATAAGGGAGGATTCGGGTCACCCTCGACTAAGGTCGCCAACTTTTACTTTTAAATGTGTAGAAACGATAGCAATATTAGTGTGTAAACATATTAGTTTTGTCCTGCTGCTAGTACATTTCCCTGACTCTCTCCCTCTTGCCGTTCGTCCCTATCGTCCATCGCTTCTGGCAGGTCTTCCAGACTACATCCTGTGTCCGTACAGAGCTGTTGTAGATAAGTTCTAATTGGTCGACCAACACTTGCACGTCCGTGTGAAGGAGTCCATGGGAGAACGTCGTTTATAAATTAGTTTTTACTTCTCCACCAGTGTCTCAGATGTCTTATTCGTCTTATTTGGATGGTTTTAGGGATGGAAGGTAGGTGGCCGGGCAGCTGTTGCTTTTTTGGGATGTTGCTTTTTTGGGATGTTGCTTTCTGGCTTTGTTTAATATGGCTCGTAGGATTCTTACGCAATTTCCACTTTTTGTCTATATGATTAGTCTGCGTCCATGTGGTGCATACATATATTAGAATTGACACGACCGCTGCTTGGAAAACAATACGCTTTATTTGATAGGATAAGTTTGACTTCCACATGATCGATAACCTATTGATAACAGTCCATGCCTTCGCTAGTCACATATTGACGTCACTTTCAGCAGTTGAGACGCTGCTTCCGCAATAGGTGAATATGTCCACTAATTTAAGAGAACCGCCATTTAGTGTGGAGTTGTCTCTCTTATTAAAACGCATGTTCTCCGTTTTATCTCCAGTGATATGGAGACCAATGCCACCTGCTGCCTGCTCTAGACTGTGCAGCAAGGATTCGGCTTGGGTTGGTGTAATTACTATGAAGCACTGTGTCATTTGTGTAGTCTACGTCTGTAATAGATTGTGTGGGTTTTCGTCTGCTTCTTGCTTTTTTTTTGTTTTGTTTAGTGTAAAGCCAATCTCTTTCATAAGGTCTATTGACGTTCGAAGTACGTCGTCAAGGGAAATTGTGAACAGTTATGGGGCTATTGTGTCCCCTTGCAGAAAAACAGCAACAATGTCGAAGAAGTCTGTGTCTCCATCCAGTGTCATACCTTGGATATTATCTCTTTTTCTTTTTTTTTTATTGGGGGTCTTATTTCTCAGCAGCGGATGCAGTCAATGTATTCTAAGCTTTTTCGAAAGTGTTGCAGGAAGAAAGTAGAGTTGAAGTTATGTCTTTCCTGAGGGCATTAGCACGAACTCAAGCCCAAAAAGTTCCGTACAGGATCTGACCTCTATTTTATAAAGGCAATAACCGTTACGCTATGTACATAACCTGTGTGTGTGTGCCCATGTGTGTGCATGTGTGTGCTTGTGTATGTGTATTTGGGTACATGTGTGCATGCATGTGTGTGTGTGTGTCTGTGCTTCGTAGAACTACAAACAGAATTCAATGCCAAGATAGAAATAAAACCTGCGAAATAGTTACAAGGGAATCTAAAAGAAAAAAAAACTTACGTCATGGAGCCGAGTTACAATAACAGAAAATATAGGCACATGTACTTCAGATGACGAGTTCACCTTCACGCTTCAAGTTTGCAGTTTTTCTTCATTCTTTTCACTTGGGCGAACAGGAAGCCATAACAATATGTAAATACCCACAACACCACGCACAGATTAGCGACGAGAAAACCAAGTATCTATAGATAGACAGATAAATACGAACTTATAGGTAAAAAAAAAAAATTAGCTTTGATCATTGTTGCACAGGTTCACACAACAAGTCACTCAGTGAGGTTCAAACTCATTAGACTTTCTAATTGATTTGTGTGAGACATTTGCTTAGGAAACAGAAAAAAATTATTACAGAATTAAAAATTCTACCAAACACATGTAATCTTTGAATAAGTTATAGCTTATTTTGGCACAAGTCTTGATATATGTGTCACCTAATGAGAAGCAAACCCAGAAATAATATTCAACTTGTTGAGCTTTTATTACCATTACTCCACAGAAGGCGCCCAACGAGAACACCTATTCATAAAAGTATCGTACGAATTTGGCACGAGTAACAACTTCTAAGCTTAGATCATTATCACGGCGGTTTAAACTGTCACCCCGTGAGAATCAAACTCTCAGGGCTTACTTATTGCGTGATAGGCTTGCCAAGATGAAAGAAATTAACTTTTTTTCTGAAAGGCTTATTAGATATCCCGAACACCTATTGTCATTTAAAAAGCTATTGCTTTTTTCGCACAAGGGGAGATATATGGTTCACCCTGTGAGGATCGAAATCATTCACAAAGTTCTACTAATCTTGTGCGTCAATCATTACGTCCGCTTTACCAACTGTTGTTGGTAGGCTTATTGGTTGTTTTTACGGCATGTCACTTCCTACTGGGTTATTCTAGGCCAAATGTTTTTTTGAAATTATGCTATCTAATAATATAGGGTACAAAAATGTGATAAAAACGTATCTAGACTGAATTCAATTGTTTTGGTTTAGTTTCTTGGTTTAATGGCATATCAAATTCCGAGGGTTATTTAACACCAGGTGATCTGTATAGAAGAACAGCAGCGATACTATTTAACTCATAGTTCGGTGGATAAGGAGGTTCAATATATTTTCCAAGCGTAGTAGTCCGAAAGTTAACGTAACAATGTGACTTGAATAGATAGATAGATAGATAGATAGATAGAAACAGAATGAAATATAAAGATTGATAGATCTTAGTAAAAAGATAGATAGATAGATAGATAGATAGATAGATATGAACTGAATGAGATATAAAGATTGATAGATCTTTGTAAAAAGGTAGATAGATAGATAGAGAGATAGATATGGACGGAATGAAATAGATAGATATATAGATAGATATGGACAGAATGAGATATATAGATAGATAGATAGATAGATAGATAGATATGGACAGAATGAAATAGATAGATAGATAGATAGATATGAACAGAATGAGATAGATAGATAGATAGATAGATAGATAGATAGATAGATATGAACAGAATGAAATAGATAGATAGATAGATAGATAGATATGAACAGAATGAGATATAAAGATTGATTGACAGATCTTTATATATATATATATAGATAGATGTACGAAGTAATATGATATCATGTCAAACACACATACATATGTATGAATGAGTTAAAACTTATGCAATATACAAATATATATGTGTGTGCATACTTACGTACGTCTTTATGAGTAAAAGGATAGATAGATAGATAGATAGATAGATAGATAGATAGATAGATAGATAGATAGATAGATATGTTGTATATTGACCTCCGACCCAGCCAAACATTCCATTCCAAAAACTGTGGAAGTTGTATATTCCGTTGGCGTGGGCGAGCTTGGCTGACAATATGGGACAGGGTTAATATCCCACGGTACAGTCACAAACTGATACACCGGAAGAGGGTGACGTGTGAACTGCATGACAGTTATTTCCGCTCGATGATGATCAACACTTGCCATTCCAAAGACGGCGCAAGTGGCATATTCCTTTGGCCATTTATGGGAAGAGACTGAGTGGACGTCGAACTATTATATAAGTCAGTGCACAGGAAGTTCAATGATAGTTGGAGAAATGATGCTGTAGAGAAAATAGCACCTAGCAAAAGGGGCCCTTGGGACCCCCGATTGAGCAGTTGGGGATCAGACAAGTTGGAGATAAGATGCGGTAGAGAAAACCAGCACTCAGAAAAGCTGGGCCCCTAGGCCCCCTGTTGAGCAGCCTAGGAGAACGGAAAAGAAACGCGGTTATGGCCAATAGAGTGGAGGTCAATATGTTGCAGTTCTGTTCGGTCTCGACGAATACTCGGCAGATGGCGACGATCAGGCTGGCTTTGGTGTTGTGGGAGGTCATGTTGGTGATGTTCTCGGCGTATGACTAAACGAAGTAGTACAACGGCTTCAGGTCGGGGGAGGAGGGGGCCCAGTGAGAGAAGGGTACAAAGTTGTAGCACTCCTTCGGAAGCCAAGCCTGGGTCTCTTTGGACTTGTGGGCCAGCGCCGAGTCCTACTGCTACACCCAGGGTCTTCCACCGGCCACCGTATTGCCCCAGGGGATCACCACACTCTTCAGCACATCCATGTATACTTTGGTGTTGACTTTCAAGCCAACTTCGAAGATGTGAGGTGGCATGATGTGGCCCTCACTTGAAACCACACCAAAGACCATAACCGTAGTCGGAAACTTTGTTTTCATCACCCTGGGCACGTCCCTGTTATTCGTGGCAATCTAGATTTGCATTTTGAGGGTGCTGGCAATGGTCCTGTTGTCATAACTTGAATTGGTAGAAAGCATGCGTTGTACAGCGGCGCATCTCCGATCTCGCTCGTTGAATATTGTGTCACTTTCAGACAGAATAGAAGGCTTCTATCGTTTCTGGTACAAAACTGGCCAACTAGTAGATGGTCTGCAACAAAAAAAGAAAACCGCTTTTCATTAAACGTAAATGGAATCATGTCGTCTTTTCTAGGGCGACAATTTTATCGTTCCACCCTGTAGAAGGCTCCTATCGCTCTTGGGATTTGTACACAACTGGCCAATTAGTAGATGGTCTGTGCCAAAAAAGAAAACCGGTTTTCATTAAACGGAAATGGAATCATGTCGTCTTTTCTAGGGCGACAATTTTATCGTTCCACCCTGTAGAAGGCTCCTATCGCTCTTGGGATTTGTACACAACTGGCCAATTAGTAGATGGTCTGTGCCAAAAAAGAAAACCGGTTTTCATTAAACGTAAATGGAATCATGTCGTCTTTTCTAGGGCGACAATTTTATCGTTCCACCCTGTAGAAGGCTCCTATCGCTCTTGGGATTTGTACACAACTGGCCAATTAGTAGATGGTCTGTGCCAAAAAAGAAAACCGGTTTTCATTAAACGTAAATGGAATCATGTCGTCTTTTCTAGGGCGACAATTTTATCGTTCCACCCTGTAGAAGGCTCCTATCGGTCTTGGGATTTGTACACAACTGGCCAATTAGTAGATGGTCTGTGCCAAAAAAGAAAACCGGTTTTCATTAAACGGAAATGGAATCATGTCGTCTTTTCTAGGGCGACAATTTTATCGTTCCACCCTGTAGAAGGCTCCTATCGCTCTTGGGATTTGTACACAACTGGCCAATTAGTAGATGGTCTGTGCCAAAAAAGAAAACCGGTTTTCATTAAACGGAAATGGAATCATGTCGTCTTTTCTAGGGCGACAATTTTATCGTTCCACCCTGTAGATAGATTCTAAGATAGGTTTGGTTTGGTTTCTTTGCTTAATGGAATATCAATCTCCTAGAAGAACATCAATAATACTATTTAATTCATAGCCTTGCGGATACATGAGTTCATATCTTTCCGAAGGGTATTAGTCCAAAAGTGAGCGTAATAACACTACGGAGGTTTGAACCCACATACCTTTAGGCTCCAGCCCTGCATGCAAGCCATTGCCTCACGAGGACTTACCCAATTGTTTTAATTCTAAAATTTACAATTCAAAATTTGCATGAATTTAAAATTTAAACTGACCGCTGGCAAGACGTTTCCAAATTTCACGTTACACACACCCACCAGACCACTTCCTCTTCCTAACCCAAGGATAATGGAAGATATGGGCCTCTAGGTTTAGATATAATATTATTATTTATTGCAGTCGACAATTCCAGTTTCCCGTGTAATATTTTTAAGGGCGAATAGGACATTTAGCGAGAATAAAATGAAGCGAATGAAGCTGAAAAGGAATATGCTAAAGAAGGAAACTCGACAGGAAAACAACACAACGAATAAGTTTCGACACGAGGAGACATTTAAAATATAACAATGTTTTAATACGTGCGGACAAGCAAATGATTAAAGCGCCGGCTATATTACCAGCAGAGAAGACTTAAATACAAATGTCTTTCTATCTTTTCTTTTCTCTCTTTTCTGTCTTTTCTCTTTAACCTTGAGAAGGCAGCAAAATCCATTTAGGTGTTTAGAGTTCATAAAATGAATCTTTTCACTCTATTTCTATTCTTTCCTTCATACATATAATTATTTATGCTTCTTCCTTTGAATTGAGAAGGAGAGCATACAATTGCAATACTTAGGAAGGGTGGAGGGAGAAAACGGTTTTAAGGTTTACTTAGCTTTTCGACGGGTTTCTTCTGAGAGTATTTTTTTTTCTTTTACGAGCTAGCGGGATTCTGTACAGCTTGGCTTGAAGGCACTTTATCTTCTTGTCCAAAATTCTTTCCGCTTTTCCCCGGAGTTTTGGCGACAGTTTCAATACATCTGGTCACTCCAACTGCTGTCCTGAAACCCGACTCTGCTTCTTCGCCCGGAGTTGTGGCATCAGATCTCCCGTCCTCTCACGGCTACCTCTGTCCTCAAAACTGCATTGTTCATTCCTATTTCCGCTGACGAAAAGGGTGTTTCCGGCTTTAGGGTTCTGGCCAATCATTTAGCCTCTTTCTTCCTCCTTCACCCTGTCAGGCGATTCATTCAGACTACTATCTCTATCCACCCGGGTGGGGTTATGGAGTACAGATAGCTTGACCTACATGCTAATTTCCTTTTTTAACGGTCAGACCGAGGAGTTAACCTACGTTCCTTAACCCTCCTTTTAACGGTCAATATTTGAGGTCTGTTCATTCAAACACGTAGGGGTAGGGGAAATTTCTTGTTTCTCTCCTCTCAGTGGTAGACCACGTGACAATATGTATATACAGCAGGATAGCATCTACAAAAAAAGTAGAGATGTCGGTGCCAGTTATTTTTATCCGCAGGTTTTGGTGAAACACAGGATTGTGCAAATGCACCCCCCTTTACTCATCAGACCCAGTTCTGTGCGAAATCTTGCTTCCTTGACAGAAGCATTGTCTAAAGTGGAATATCAGGGGACGTAGAGGGCTTTAGCTGAAATGCTGAAATATGACAGCACAATTTCGTATTTCAGAACAACTCAGAGCTTATTCATTTGCACACAGTTAAATGGTTTCATGTATTCCTGTCTTATACGAATAATTCTATTTACTATTAACCCTTTCAAGTATTGTTAGGTAACAATCACAATCTAATTTAACATTAGTGATTTGTCATCACACAGGAAAATGGATATATATATATATATATATATATATATATAAGATTTATTGGTGAATATTTTGTAGGTAATTTTATTTTTAAAAAGAGCAAATTTCTTTCCGCACAATTAGGTATTGTTATTGTTTGATCACAAACAAATGTTTGCAAGAATTTCTATGTGGCACTCATAATTCTATTAAATATTGATCATTTGTTTACACACAGTGGAGTGCTTACAAGTATTGCTATTTAACACTAATTCTATTCTACACTATTCTTTCATTAGCACATAATCAAGCATTGCTAGGTGTTGCGTTCTGGTTAGTGAACGCTTTTAATAACAAATAAATGAAAAACCACGATATGAGAGGAAATAGAGATATATTCTCAGGAAAAAGTATATACAATAGACAGACTATTAGTAGACAAGAACATAGGATTAGTGAATACAGAATAAAGATATAGTCCAACGATATTATTGGCTTCCATTATTACGGTAGCAAGTAAGGTGATCTAGTGCGATCCCCAGTCTCCAACGCTCTAATACTATTCCTATAAGAAGCTGCTCTTCACCTTCTGGTTTGCCCTGGTATTAGTAGCTACTGCTATATATGGCAGATGGACTAGTTCATTGTGTGGAAAAAGGTGGATGATACCCAACACTAAGTTATACAAATAATTCAATTTTTTCACACAGTAAAACGGTTTCAAGTATTTCAAACTAATAGTTTTATTTGCACACAGTTAAATGGTTCCAAGCATTGCTATGTAATATACAGCTTATGGGTTTCAAGTATTTCTATTTAACATGAATAATTCTATTCAGCATTATTCATTCTTCGAACATATTTAAATGGTTTCACGTATTGCTATGCAACACTAATAACTCATTTTAACAAGTCATTTGTTTGCACATAGTTAAATGAGTAAACTTCCATTTGACTCATAGATGAGACTCTTACAAGTTCTACTACTCCTAGTCAGAGTGTACATGAGAGTCATGAAAAGGTTCCAGGAGTGGAGCTTCACCATCAAATTGTTTAGTGTCAATACTGCGACACTCGATGATATGTAGTCTTATCCCTCAGCAGAGATGCATTCAGCGTATTCTACAGCTTCAGGCAACTAGGCCTTATTTATGGGTACCTTCCACAAGGGTGGATTTGAAACAAGGTCTTTTTAAAGTGGGGATTTGGAGAGGGGGAGATCACACTGGAGTCGAGACTCATGTGCAGTTGGTAAAAACTGGTCATAGATTCACTAGGCTCGAAATCCAGTGCAAAGTGAATCTGCGCTTGTAATTGATTCCAGCCACGCAATACGAATGCCAGGTGGTCGGCCTCAAGCCGACTGGGCTGCTAAATATTTCAGTTGAATAGTAAGAGGACTGTTTTGAAGAGAGATAACTTCTAATTCATGGTTGATTTCTGTCTTGGTAAATGCAGCTTTAACATCTATACTTCTTGAACAAACCTTGTATAAACAGACACTCAAATATATATATATATATATATATATATATATATATATATATATATATATATATATGTGTGTGTGTGTGTGTGTGCAGACAGAGGAAATATGACCCATTGTAAAAGCGCCTTTTCCAACGAAATACAGATAGTTCACTTCACTGAAATCCTTGGTGATAGTACTTTTTGACCAGTCAAAACATAGAAAGCACTTTATATGCGGACACAAACTTTGTCTAGAAAATAATAAATAGATTAATTATATTCATTGCTCGTAAAATGATATATATAAGCTGAAAACCATATCGACTTATTAAGCGTTTCTTGCTGACCCGAGTTTGGCTCTGGAAGGCAATATATTCATCAATATTCTTTTTTATAGCCATCGGTGTAATAATGTCTTTCCCTTCTGTTTCTCACGTACCTGAACAAGTTTGGTCGGCGTAATGCAGATGTAAACTTACAGATTTAAATGTACAGATGTTGTTGCAGTTCAAATAGCTTCTCTGTCTTGGGAAAATTGAAAAATTTTGTTTACAGAAAATTATATTTTATCTTGGACTCACTTTTAACAATTGTTTTCATAAAACAGAAAAAAGAAATGTTCTTGTGTTATATACTTATATGCAGATTCATGCAGAAAGAATCATAACGAAGGTTTCTGTGTGGGAGGGAGTTGGAGACCGAACAAAGACTGCGACATATTGACTTCACCAGCCCCTCCGGACATAGCCGTGTGTCGTTCTCGTTCTCCTGATGCTCAACCGGAGGCTCAGCTTTCTGCTTGCTTTCTCTACCATATCTTATCACCAACTGGTCTGGTCCCCAAACTCCATCGGGGGTCCCGAGGGCCCCTTCTGCTGGGTGGTGGCTTTCCTTACTACAACTTCTCTCCAACTCGTCTGGTCTCCAACTCGCTGACTTCCTGTCCCCACCGGGTTATATAATAGTTCAATCGTCCACTCAATCGCCCACTCAAGCGGAAATAACTGTCATGCAGTTCAGAGGTCACTCTCTTCCGGTGCATCAGTCTATGAGTGTATCATGGGCTTTTACCTTGTCATATTTCGTCAGCGATTTCTTTCGATTACTGGCCATTGGAATGTGTCACTTCCTTCCGGTGCATCACTTTGGAATGGCATGTTTGGCCGGGTCGAAGGTCAAAATACAACACTTGTTTAGTATAAAAGAGATTATCAACACGTGTAGAGAAAGAAACTGCAAGACATAAAAATGAAAAAAGCTTAAACGGAATAAAGTAAATAAATTCAAAGTTTGATAATACAGATTGGTATATACATATATATGTGTGTGTGTGTGTTGAAAAAATCTGTGTTTTTATATTCATATTGATTGAAGGTATATAGGTGCTTTATGGATGCACTACTTGGACGCTAACAAAACGGCTGGAGAAGAAGCTAGACAGCAATCACACAAGAATGTTGCGAGCAATATTGAACAAGTCCTGGCGGCAACACCCTACAAGGCACCAACTATACGGCCACCTGCCTCCCATCACGAAAACTATACAAGTTAGACAAACCAGATATGTAGGACACTGCTGGAGAAGCAGGGACGACCTCATAAGTGATGTACTTCTATGGACTCCCACATATGGCCGAGCAAAAGCAGGACGACCAGCACGAACATACATACATACAGCAGCTATGTGAGGATACGGGATGTAGCCCTGAAGACCTGCCAGAGGCGATGAACGATGGGGAGAAGTGGCGGGAGAGGGTCAGGGATATCTGTGCTAGCGGCATGACATGAAGATGATGATGATGATATATATATATATATATATATATATAAAGAAAAATCGATTACAAGAACACAAAAGAGACGAAAGAATTGGTAACTTATAGAACGCACTTTTTCAACACATTTCTCAATGTAATCACAATTCGATTTCAATTCTGCAAAGAAGCTCATTTACATTCATAATAAGACGAATTTTCGAAGCCGCTGCTATTCCACGCTGTAATTCCATAAATACTCGTCCTGGCTTTTATAATATTTCTCCTTACCTGAACAAATCCATTTTAAATAGTGACAATATATTCCATCTTTAGTAAATACATTCCAAATATATCCTAATTTTATGTTTTCTGGTTTTCTTTTTGTTTTTGTTTTTCTTCCTCCTTTTGATTCGAAATCTTTCTCGATAAACAAACCGAACATAAATTCTCGGGTTGAACTTCAGAGCCGGCCTGGCAGACATGCCCGATTGTGCTCGCTGCGGCAGTGGTTTAGAAGAAACGGCTGAGCACGCCTTCTACTACTGCGAGCGAATCCACCCGTTCTGGGATCACGTCGGGGAGTGGACGGCTCACATCGAACCCAAGTAGCTCGTGCTGCTCGACGTTGGGTACGTCGTAGACAACGTTTTACCCCAGTTTCAGGATGAGAAGCGCGAGGTGTTTCTAGCGATCCTAGCTGTAGCCAGAATGGTGAATTGGACGACGCGAAAGAAGGGATTGAATGACGACGCAAACTTTTCTCATCGTGATCTGGTTTTGTATTTTTGGCATCAGCTTAGGGTCAAAATCAGATGCGATAGAAAACGTTTGGATCGTATCCCATTTAACAAAAGGTGGGCAAATGCAGCGAGCCTGGTCGTAAGAAAGGGGGCAACGTTGGAGCCATCTTTCCCTCCTCTTCCTGTCCATGGCGTCTATGGTACGGGTCCTTCGGGACCCCATCCCGGGTAAGTAGGCAAAAGTTTTTACCCCTTGAAACCTAGTTAGCAGCATGTTTTGAATCAATGTCCCCCGTCATCTCGTTGTTTTTCTCCATGATCTTCCCCATCCCTATTGTTTCATATTCAACAAAAGGTGGGTGAATGCAGCGAGCCTGGTCGTAAAAAAGGGGGCAACGTTGGAGCCATCTTTCCCTCCTCTTCCTGTTCATGGCGTCTATGGTACGGGTCCTTCGGGACCCCATCCCGGGTAAGTAGTCAAAAGTTTTTCCCCCTTGAAACCTAGTTAGCAGTATGTTTTGAATCATTGTCCCCCGTCATCTTGTTGTTTTTCTCCATGTTCTTCCCCATCCCTATTGTTTTTGTACCTCAAGCTTTACTCCAGCCCGCTTTTGTTGAAGATCTTGGAATTTCATGTGTATAAAAATCATATTATCTGCTATTAACTGCCTATATCGTACCCAACCCTGTCTTTCTTTTGCTTCATTAGATTAGGAACCCTGTCCCACTTAGGGTAGGTCCGGCTTGTTTTCGGGCACCGGAAAACAGTCGGCCTACATTTCGTAGACGGAGAAATGGGAGGGTAACCAAACGGGGGATTTTTTCCTTGTTTTCGTTTTTCGGGGTTTTTCTCCCATCCCCATCATATAACATCTTTTGTAAATAAATCATCAATTGTAAATAAAATCATATATTATATTCGGAGTTTTAAGTAGGTCTTTTCACAGAACAAATGTGGCATTTTGGTGCTTGCAGCGCACATGGTGATGTATGACTGTCAATATTTTGTACCGTAGAATGAGTCGGCGAATGTGCCTACCTAGGGGTTCCCCTAGTGTATATAGAAACAGCATGACCGCTCTCTTTCCCCTTCCCCACAAAACTTCAAGGCCTTGTGCCTTTCTTATAGTAAAAATAAGGGAATAAAGCCAACTTTTTCTTCTTATAAAAAATTTTCCCTAGGTTTTTGTATTTTGTGCTTTTAAACATCCATCGTTGATTTAACATCACTAATATCATCGCACATCGTCCTGATGATGGTTCATTAGAACCGAAACGCTATAGTGTCGACTTTGCTTCACAATAAATCTCGCCTTCGACTTGTATTACCTCGTTATCAATTTTTCTTTATACATTGTCGGATTACACTCCATTATTTACTTCCATATATATATATATATATATAGTGTCTCAGTATATACGGGACCCATGTGATTGCTAATAACTCTACTACTAAAAATGTTGTGTTCTTTATTTTGTTTCAGATTTGAAAATAGTATACTATAATAACAATTAATCCTCAATCGCAATGCCTTGGACTAAAACGAATTTCATCCCTACTTATTTGGAGACAAAGTCATTATCATAGGGTATCTCAATATACATGGTTGAATAGGGCGTCTTAGTATACATGGTTATAGAGGGTATCATATTACACATGGTTATTGAAGGTGTCTCAGTATACATGGTTATAGAGGGTGTCTCAATATGCATGGTGATAGAGGGCGTCTCAATATACATAGTTGTAGAGTGTCTTTGTATACATGGTTATAGAGGGTGTCTAAATATACATGGTTATATAGGGTGTCTTAATATACATAGTTATAGAGGGTGTCTCAATATACATGGTTATAGAGGGTGTCAATATATATGGTTATATAGGTTGTCTTAATAAACATAGTTATATCGGGTCTCTCAATATACAGGTTTATATAGGGTGTCTTAATATACATGTCTATATAGGGTGTCTCAATGTACATGGTTATATAGGGTGTCTTAATATACATGGTTGTAGAGGGTGTCTCAATATACATGGTTATAGGGGGTGTCTTAATATACATGGTTATATACGATGTCTTAATATATATGGTTATATAGGGTGTCTCAATATACATGGTTATATAGGGTGTCTTAATATACATGGTTTAGAGGGTGTCTCAATATACATGGTTATATAGTGTGTCTTAATATATATGGTTTAGAGGGTGTCTCAGTATACATGGTTATATAGGGTGTCTTAATATACATGGTTATATAAGGTGTCTTAATATACATGTTTATATAGGGTGTCTCAATGTACATGGTTATATAGGGTGTCTTAATATACATGGTTATATAGGGTGTCTCAATATACATGTTTATATAGGGTGTCTCAATGTACATGGTTATAGAGGGTGTCTTAATATACATTGTTTAGAGGGTGTCTCAATATACACGGTTATATTGGATGTCTTAATATACATGGTTATATAGGGTGTCTCAATATTCATGGTTATATAGGGTGTCTTAATATACATGGTTTAGAGGGTGTCTCCATATACATGGGACCCATGTGAATAACACTACTAAAAATAATGTTGTGTTTTTTTATTTCAGATTTCAAAATAGTACGCAATAGCAACAATTAAACCTCCATCACAGTTCCTTGGGTAAGAGAGGAACAACTATTTTGTGTCACTACTTCTTTGGAGACAAATTGTCTCAAAAATAGATGAAGTCCATTAATATCATAATGATTTATTACTGAGACCAGAAACTGAAAAAAATGTTTGTATGTCCTGGAAGCTGATATAATAACAATTAAACAAAAAATATCGATTTGATGTCTCTAGCTGAAAGGATGTATTTTTACAGGACGTGTTCCAAATAACCACCATTTCGCTTGTCTCGGTAATAAATCATTATTATATTAAATGGGTTGCATTCTATTTTGAGACACCTCGTATATGTGAAAATGAATTAAAGCATACTGAACAAAAATGTATAAAAATGAAGAAAACATCAGGTGGACAGACTTTGATTTTATTTATACTTTAATTACTTGGACATTTTTTTAACATTTAATATTTGAAAAAAAAAAACGAAATGTTTAACGTCAGATAAGGATTCAACTATAAATAAATCCATCCCTTGAAGGCCTCGCACTTTTTTGTATTTGTATATTTTCACACACACACACACACGCACACACACACACATATATATATATATATATATATATATATCTTTATCTTACCCTTTTTTGACAAAGATAATATAAGACAAGATCAATTTAAATTTATGTAGTTAAGTCCATTATCAATACGTATTGTTAACTACATTATCTATCTATCTATCTATCGGTAAGAAATCCTTAAAAAGTACAAATCTCTTCGTGGACCAACTCATTTTAAAATATATATTTATTTATAGGGATTTTGGTATATCTGACAAGATGAGAAAGATAAGTGGAAAAGTGGATAAACGAAAATACTAACAACGGATTCAGAAATCATTGCTAAATCTGGTATTGGTGTTTTGGTTTGTTTACTTTTCCATTTATTTTTCTTTTATTGCTATTGACTCCCATGGAACTCTACATTTAGCTCTTGCTTTCCAAGGTATGCATTTGATTGCTGTTTCTATGGGAGCGTTGACGAATTTTTCGTTATTCTCCAAGACTTGTTGCCACAGCAAGGTTAAGGAGCATACAGTCTGCCCTGCTATTTATCTGTAAATAAAGGAAAAATTGTCAGATTCACACTTTTCCAAAGGACATCAGGTCAACTTGAAATGGTGACAGTCCAGGATTTGAACTCTGGTCACTTTGTCCATTTTCAAAGACAGTTACCATTTTACTGTGGACACTTGATTTTGCTCCTCCTCTCTCTCTATCGCTCTACTATATATATATATATATATATATATATATATAATTGGCTTGAACACATATCATATATATATATATATATATATAGTATTCGTTTGAACTTGTTTTGTGTGTGTGTGTGTATCTGTGTCTGTGTGCATGTATATAGCATTAATATCAAGAAAAATAGACAGATATAATCTATTATAAATTTATTTCACTAGTTCCATAAATTAACTGATTTATCAGATGGAGATTCAAACAGAATATGAAATTCTTTTTAACCTTTAAAGATCAGGAAATACATTTCATTTTAAGTAAAGTATTTAAGGAATTATAATTTGAATATACATATATACAAAAAATTAATAATACATATTTATATGATTGGGCCTTTTAACCTTATGCCAACCGTTTTAAGAGAAGAAAAATTCGGAATTCAAACCTGCTTAACTCTGCTTAAAGATTGACCTTGCGTAGCATCCTGCTCAAACAGAGGGTGTTGTTATATATATATATATATATATATATATATATATATAATTCATAGAATTTAGACTGCGACCCTTTGGTTTCGTGGAGTTTTTTTACAAAACAACAATCATTAGGCAGTTAAGAAACTTCCCCAAAACTCCATGAAACCCAGGGGTCGCAAGTCTAAATTCCACGAATTAGATATATGTATCTAATATATATTTATTCATTATTATTATTATTATTATTATTATTATTATATAATAGCTCTATCCTAGTTATTGAGCACTCTCCATATTATTTGCATTTGGCCTGATAAAAACTCACAAAGTGATTTAGTGACAACCAACACGGCTATAATATATATATATATATATATATATATATATACTACCACTTGAAGTCATATTAGGCTTTATTGTGTTGAATTACTGCTTGCTAGATACTACCTGCTATACCTAAGCAGAGGACAATTTCATCAGAATCTCCAGCTTGCGCGACAGAAGGCTAACTTCTCCAAACATCACCACACAATTGAAGCAATATCGTGAAAAAAATGTGTCAATATCCACTTTAACGAGAGGACTCTGTGAAGATGGTTTATATGGTAGAATTTCAGTCAAGAAACTACTGTTGAGGAAACAAAACAATGTCAAAAGGCCCCGGTGGACCAAGACACACAAAGACTTGACAATAGAACTGTGGAATAAAGTTCTTTGGGATGACGAATCAAAGTTCGAAATCTTTGGCTCAAATAGGAGGTTCTATGCGGCGATGAGTTTGTGAAAGAGACAGAACACCATGTACCTCACCAACCTTAAACTATTGAGGATGCTATGTTATGGTGTGAAGAGATTTGCCAATTTCAAAGTCGGGGATTTGCACTAGCTGAAGGTCAAATTCAATCCGACCGGCTATCACAGCATGCTGCTGCATTACGCAGTCCGATCCGGATACGGTTTGCGGGTAAAGGATTCGTACACTTGCAAGAAAATGACCCAATGCATACTAGTAAACTCTGCTGGATGCACATTAAAAACAAAGAGAAACAGCACGTCGTTCAACTGATGTTTTGGTCAGCGCAATCAGCGAACTTAAGCCCCATTGAACTAGTGTGGGATGAACTTAACTGAAAACTCAGAGCTAAACAACCCAAAGTGTGGCTCACCGCTGGAAACTCTTGCTGGGAAGCTAGGCAGATCTATCTCTGGTCTACCGCCAGTCTTTTATGCAACGAATGAAAATAATCAGTGAAGCCAAAGTTTGTTGTTTGGTTGTATTTTATGGCATATCAACCATTGTAGGTTATTTAATGCCAAATCCATTTTTATACATAAAAACAGTTCAATTTTAAACAATTCAGTTTAGAATAAGCAAACAGTTTAATCGTATTTGACCCATAAATAGAAACCTATCAGGTGCTACCACTCCGAGCCAGAGTGGACTTGGGAGCGATGGCAATGAAAGAGTACTACACATTCTACAAAGATCTAGTATTACTGGGGCCTCACCATCAGATTGTTTAGTGTCATATCCAGCTCACTTGTTCGGGGAGTTTAAACCCTCTGCAGAGATACAGTCAGTGTATTCTTCAACTCACGCAGCCAAAGAGGGTCATGAAATGATTTGGAATTAATTTGCATTTTATTTTTTTTTTAATGCGATTCAAGAAGACTTGCATTTAGTAGAATAAATATAAACCCTATTGTACCATAGCCATGATATGGCTATGTGTGAAACGTACATCGAATGTCCATAACGATAGAACATAGGAATCTCGAAACATGAAAAACACGTAACGACTTCTCAGTTCTGGTACGAAACTTTTTATCACCTTTGAGTTTAAAGGTTTTTCTACATAAGGAGAGAGAAGCACAATCTTTCTATTCTGGCTTTTTCATCTGCCCCCCCCCTCATCTCGTGCGACACCTGCCCAAAGGCCTCCGTGAGCAAGCGAAAGCCAACTTCTCCCGAGGCAGATCTCATCTCCACTCAACTTTCTTCAAAACCTCCCAAAATCCTCCTCGCGCTTCCGGGACGTGACGTCACCCGCACTCTGTAACCCCGTTTCCCATCTCGGGCTATTGTGACATCTCTGAGTGACACGTCCGCTCTACGTGCGCGTGCGTGAACACCTGTGTTAATGTTCCACCAAAGTAACCCATGCACTGAGCCAAAAGGTTCTCAGCCTAACTTAACCCAAAGGCATAAACCGAAATCCCTCGGCCATTATATTACTCTAGTGGTGTTTATATCTGGAGGAGTCCGAGGTGTAAATAGTGGGATAGACTGCGCTCTTTAATCTTGATATAGTAACCATTCAAGGAGAAGGAAAACTTACAATTTAAACCTGCTAAACTCCGCATAAAAATTGACCTTCTGTTGAAGACAACACGAGCAGAGGGGTTATATACAGGGTGAAACGAAAAAATGTCATCCTAAAGAGAACAACACTACAGCTTTATTTTAAAACTTTTATTAGTTTATTTACTGCTGAGTAGAAAATAAAGTAAAAGAAACAACAAAAAAGACACGGTGAACAATCGCTAAGTATGTTAATTCCAAAAGTTATTCCTCACAATAGGATTATTTTGCTGTGTAGAGCTTGAAAATATAACGCCCTTTAAATAATTCAGTCTAGTTTATTTAGGTTATACTTTATGAAGCCAAAATACTCAGCTATCAAAAAATATTATATATATATATATATATATATATATATATATGATGACAATACTTTCTACATGGCCAAATGCGTGTCTACCTAGATTTCACTAACAGCTCCTCAGGATCACACTGGCGAAGTGGGTTAGGATGAAATACAGGGTGGAACGATAAAATTGTCGTCCTAAAGAAAACAACACTACAGCTTTATTTTAAAACTTTTATGGAAAAAATCAATTCAGGTAACTTGATTATGTAGTAGAACTGACATCTATTCAATGTAGCAACCTTCAGTCTCAATCACCGCCTTGATATGGATCCGGAACTGGGAGCATGCCTTTTCCACAAGCGACGGCGAGCTCGGCGAATACTCGGTGGATGGCGGTGATCAGGCTGGCTTTGGTGTTGTGGGGGGGTCATGTTGGTGATGTTCTCGACGTATGACCAAACGAAGTAGTCCAGCGGGTTCAGGTCGGGGGAGGAGGGGTTCTGACGGACTTGATTAGCCTGAGGTTCTTTGTCTTCACAGTCAAGATCTGGCTTGTCGGGCGCCTGTAGGACCTACACTTCAACTCCTCCCTCCCACATGCATTCACAGTTGTGTGTGAGACGCCTAAGTCTCTCGAAATCTGCCGAATAGGCCGCTGGGGAGTTTCATCAATGATTGCCGGGACCTTTTCGATGAACTCCTTGGTCCGGGCCTTCCTGGCGGTGTCCTTCTGCTCCACCACCTCCAAAGGGTCGTCCGGTGCGTTGAACCGTCCGGAATTGCATTTTGAGGGTGCTGGCAATGGTCCTGTTGTCATAACTTGGCTCTGTAGAGAGGATGAGTTGTACAGCGGCGCATCTCCGATCTCACTCGTTGAACATTATGTCACTTTCAGACATGATAGAAGGCTCCTATCGCTCTTGGAATTTGTACCCAACTGGCCAACTAGTAGATGGTCTGCAACAAAAAAAGAAAACCGGTTTTCATTTAATGGAAATGGAATCACGTCGTCTTTTCTAGGGCGACAATTTTATCGTTCCACCGTGTATATATATAAGAAATCTACAGTAGTGAGCATGAGAATCAGGACGATGTTAAGTAATTTACGAAGCTCTTTGCTTCGATGTGGCACAAGGCCGAATGAATGGGGCGCCCAATGAGACTCGAACTCAGTTGTGTAAGTTTGCTTGTGTAGCTTGCTAACCGTTACACCATCAGAGGTGTCCCCATCAGGACGATGTTAAGAAAAAGTCTAAATGCGAAATAACTTTTTATTTTAAAGCTTCATGTAACATATCCATATATGAATATTGGAAATGTACGTAGAATGTTCATAACATATATACATAGAACATCGGAATCCCGAAACACGAAAACACTTACGACTTCTTAGTTCAGGTACGAAACTCTTTATTACCTTTGAGTTTAAAGGTTTTTCGACATAAGGAGAGAGATACACATTCTTTATATCTGCCCCCCCACCACCACCATCTCGTGCAGCGCCAGTAGCGCGCAAATTCGTCTCCCCTCTGCGAGCCCCGAAAGTCGACGGTGTCTTGTTCTCAACTCAACTGACTTTCTTCAAAATCTCCCAATATCCTCCGCGCACGCTTCCGGTGTGTGACGTCATTCGCACTCATTAGCCCCTTTTCCCGTCTGGGTTATTGCGACATTTCGGAGTGACACGTCCGCTCCGCGCGATCACATGAACACCTGCGTTAATGTTGCACCTAAGTAACCCATGCACTGAGCCGAAAAGTTCTCAGCCTAACTAAAGCCAAAGGCATAAAACGAAATCCCGCGGCCATTATATTACATTCATAGAACATATTCTCAAGGAAAAATAAGAAAATAAAGGTAAATAACATGATTCCAAAATATAAAGCTTTATAAACTTATTGTGATAAAGTTATAAGAATAATTATGAAACATTCGGAAAAACATCAGAACGATTAAATAAATCCGTAGAATTTAATAATTATTTATATTATTATAAACATTTTTCGGGTAAGAATACAAAATAGAGTATTTTACTAAATTCGACCGGCCCTATCACTGGCCCTTTGTATTGTAAACATGGTGAAAAAATCTGTGACGTCATTGGAACTTAGAAAACTGATTGTCAAGTTATGTAATAAAGATAAACTCTTGATTCAGGATATTTCAAAGACTGTTGGGGAAATCTAAAATTGTTATTCATAGTATTTTCAGAAACTTGGTCATGTGACGCCAAAAACCCCACCTCCTGGCAGGCCTAGGAAAACTACTGCAAGGGAAGACACATGGATTGGTGATGAATCAAAAAAGTATCGATTTGTGACAGCAACTAGTATCTCTGAAAGAGCTAATACTAACCTTACCATCAAAATATCAAGGCACACTTTTTCCCGAAGACTTAATGAAATAAATTTGAACTGTCGAATAGCTTCTACGAAGTCTTACAATTCTAAAAACAATAAAATGAGGCGATTGGAATTTTCAACTAACCACATCATATGAACTGAAGAACAGTGGGATTGTGTTCATTACAGCGATGAGTTAAAATTTAACCTGTTCGGTTGTGACGGTAGAAGGTTTGTTCGATGCAGTCCTAAGGAACGACATTCGCCTCAGTGCACTAAAAGCAGCGTTAAATTTGGGGGTGGAAGTATGATGGTGTTTGGCATGATTTCTGTGCTGGTACAGGACCAATTGCCAGGCTACACGGTAAAATTAACGCAACTGTATACAAAGAGATATTGAAGAAACATGCTGTGCCTAATTTGAGAACAGCAAGATAATGCTCCGTGTCACACTGTGAAGTCTGTTAAGACATTTCTTTCTGAGGAGAAAGTTACTGTAATGGAGTTACCTGCTCAAATTCAAGACATGGATTTTATTGAGAATGTTTCGAATTAACTAAATGTAAGAGCTAAGGAAAAGAATCCAAGAAACATCAAAGAACTATGGAATAATTTGAAGGGAGAATGGGAGAAATTATCCGTTGATGAATGCAAGACATTGATTGGCTTGTGTAGCAAAAGATGTCAAGCTGATATTGAAAATAAAGGTCTACACATCAAGTACTAATGAATTATGAACGCTACGCAGTTTCTTCCTGGCAGCAGTTGTATCGATATTGCTATATGGATGCACTACTTGGACGCTAACTAAACGGCTGAAGAAGAAACTAGACGGCAATTACACAAGAATGCTGAGAGCAATATTGAACAAGTCCTGGCGACAACACCCCATAAGACACCAACTATACAGCCTCCCATCACGAAAACTATACAAGTTAGACGAACCAGACACGTAGGACACTGCTGAAGAAGCAAGGACGAGCTCATAAGTGATGTACTCCTATGGACCCCCGCATATGGCCAAGCAAAAGCAGGACGACCAGCTCGAACATACATACAGCAGCTATGTGAGGACACGGGATGTAACACTGAAGACCTGCCAGAAGCGATGAATAATAGGGAAAAGTGGCGAGAGAGGGTCAGGGATATCCGTGCTGGCGGCACTACATGATGATGATGATTATAATAGTATGATTTTGTTAATCGTTCTGATGTTTTCGATCATCCATTTTTTTCGAATGTTATATAATTATTCTTATAACTTTATCAAAATAAGTTTATTGAGCTTTATATCTTGGAATTATAAAGTTTATATTTGTACACCTATTGTTCCTTGATAGAATGTTCTATGAAGTTTTAAAATATAAAGATATTTCACAATTAGACTTTTTCTTAACATCGTCCTCATCTTTATGCTCCCTACTCCATCTACACAATATACGTGTATATATTGCCATGTGGGTTATATATATATATATATATATATATATGCATTTATAAAAAAAGATGCAGTGGGTGAGTCTGCGTCTCACATATGAATAAGATGTGGTAATCTTTATACATATATATATATATATATACCTAATTACTCTGTACGTTAGGATGTGATAGGGTGTCGATATTTAAGCTAGATTTGGCAGATTTGAATTCAGTGTTTTCCTTGTTTTTGACTTGTGGCCATACAAAGTTGAAAGAACCCAGTTTAGCCTACTATTAACTCATAGCTGAAAAGAAAATTGGTTGATTCATGCCTTTGCCAAGTGTATAAGGGCTATGTGAAAAGTAAATAGCTGTGTCCAGGATTTGAACTTTAGTCAACGGGTCCATTTCCTACGACAGTAACTATTTCACTGCGATCGCCTCCCAAGGGATATATATATATATATATATATATATATATATATATATATTTATATATCTACAGACTGACTGTTTCGTTGTATCACAATCCTTCAGTGTGGCTAGACACGCATGACGTTTCAAGCTGGGGTCTAATCCCCCACAAATGAGTTTTTCTTCTAATGATATATATATATATATATATATATATATATACTCAATAGATCTCCCTTTTGCTCATATAGATTTATTTCTTCTGGACATTATTACAAGTCACCATCCACTTCAGATAACCGTACATAAAATATATGATGACAATCAGAATATATATTGTAATGATTTATGGATATCAGTAGTTTACTTGGTGAGTTAAATGTGGACCAAAGTTTTCGGTATCACTAAATAGGGCTCAATATCAATCATAGAGCTTTTATGCATATCGGAATATATATATATATATATATATATAATCAATTATACATTCTATTTTACATACTCATGAGGATAGATAGATAGATAGATATGCGTGTGTTTATAAATAGACATCAGTACATGTATATGCAATAAGTTGCAAGAAAATTAGCCGATCCGATGACACCCTTTTCAATAGCTGCTATATTAGGTATAAGTAAGAGCACAAGTACTTTCCTTGGATTGCTCGACTTACCCTTGATCCGTACCTAATAATGCTGAGTATTAAGTAAAGCGGCATCAAGTACCCTTTTTTGAGTTTTTCGTATGAACCCTGGTCTTCAGGGCCATTAGGTGAACACTCTAGCCATTATGCAATGCTTATCTATCAATCAATATGTATATATATACATATATATATATATATATTAAAAGTAAAGCTGACGACCGTAGCTGAGGGCAACCAGAAGGCTTCCTTTTCAATAGCTTCAACACCAAGATGTAGGGGAGGACGCTACTCCTTTTCCTCTATTTTGCCCTTGATACGTACCTTGTATAGCAGAGTGTTAAGCAAGTTGGTATCAAGTACCATTTTAAAAGTTTTTTGATTGACGCGACCAGGGATTGAACCCAGATCTCCCGGACCATTGGCGAACACTCTACCCACTTGACCAATAGTGATTACATTGTTCCTCTTTTTTGCATCAATAAAGCAGATGTTTCTTCGACGAAAGATTTGCTATATACAAGTCGAATTAATTTGCAATTGTTTACAACACAAATTTACGAACCTTCATCTGAAACTAGGATTTCTACTCAGCGAATTAACTGTACAATGTAAATATTTTCAAATAACCATTGACTCTAGGTGAATACTGTAAACATTATGCCAATGTGCAGGTTAATAGTCGAATAAAAAGCCGCAATTTGATGTGACGTTAATATAATTATGAACAGTAAAATTGGTGGGTATTAAATCAAATGTGAGTTCTATCATAAGACAAGACAATGATTGTCATTGATCATCAATTAAGTGTTGTTGAAAAGTAAATGACTAACAATTGCCTGTGAGTTGAGTTCTTTCTTTCTTTCTTTCTTTCTTTCTTCTGGTAGTTTCTTTCTTTCTTTTGATGTTTTCTTTCTTTCTTACTTTCTTTCTTTCTTCTGGTAGTTTCTTTCTTTCTTTCTTTTACTGTTTTCTTTCTATCTTTCTTTCTTTCTTTCTTTCTTTCTTTCTTTCTTTCTTTCTTTCATCAGGTAGTTTCTTTCTTTCTTTTGGTGTTTTCTTTCTTTCTTTCTTTCTTTCTTTCTTTCTTTCTTCTGGTAGTTTCTTTCTTTCTTTCTTTCTTTCTTTCTTCTTCTTCTGGTAGTGTCTTTCTTTCTTCTGGTAGTTTCTTTCTTTCTTTCTTTCTTTCTTTCATCTGGTAGTGACTTTCTTTCTTTCTATCTTTCTTTCTTTCGTTCTTTCTTTTTTCTTATGCTGTTTTCTTTCTTTCTTTCTTTCTTTCTTTCTTTCTTTCTTTCTTTCTTTCTTTCTTTCTTTCTTTCTAATTGGCAGGAGTTAAGTTCAGATTGGTAAAGAGACTGAAGGAATTGGCGATCAAAGGAAGAAGTGAACTCTTACTGACTAGAGTCCTGTTGAAATCAGATGGAATACTTTGGAAAGTCCTGGAGACTCGAGCAGACACGATATCATTCAGAGTGAAAAACCATCAGTTTGAACTCGTGGGAAAAAGTGGCAAGGGGTAAAATAAACTCATTGAGAGATTAGAAAGATGAAATGATAGATGAATTGATAGACTGAAAAATATAAGATAGATAGATAGATAGATAGATAGAGAGAGAGAGGTGGGGGAAGATAGACAAGAAAAAGATTGATTGGTAGATTAGAACAAAGTAAAAAGAAGCAAGATAGGTAAGGATTAGTAGACTCTAAGACAAAAAAGAATGTATATATATATATATATATATATATATATATATATATATATATATATATATGCACTTTCACAAACACACGTACACACAAACACATACACACATATATATTGTGAGGGAGGGAGATTCACAAGTAAAAAGATAGGTGGATAGAGAAGAAAGAAAAAGATAGACTGATAGATATAAAGAAAGAAATAGATAGATAGATAGAAACAGACTGACCGACAGACAAATAGATATAAACATACTGACTGGTAGACAGATCGATAGATAGACACTGAGTCAGATAGATCGACAAATAGATAGAAAGGAAAAGACCGAATCAGATAGATAGATAGATAGATAGGTTCACACTTGGATCAGAAGAACGAAAAAGAATATATATACTCACACACTTTGATCAATAGAGAGAAAGAGAGATAGAGAGAAGAGGGGGGGTAAGACGAATAGAAAGATAGATAAGAAGAAATAAAAAGGACTGATAGATAAATAGACAACTAAGAAAAAATGTATATATATACACTGATAGAGAGAGAAAGAGAAAGAGAGAGAGAGAGAGAGAGGGGGGGGAGTAAAACGATGGATAGGTAAACAGGTAAGAAGAAAGAACAAAGATAGATAGATAGATAGATAGATAGATATGAATAGTAATATTGAAAGATATGAACTGAGATAGATAGATAGATAGATAGATAGATAGGTAATGATAGGTAGACACTTAGACAAGAAAAAAGAAAACTATAAATACACACGCACACACACACACACACACACACACATAAATATATATATATATATGGACGGACAGATGAAATAGAAAAAAGGTAAAAATATTAGGAAAATGAAAAGAAGGAAAAAAGAAGAGATGGGAAACTGAAGAAAAAGCTAAATAAAGAAGAAATCAGTAAGCAATGTAAGTAGAGACAAGTAATTTTTGAGACGACTCCCATCTTCCTTGTCGGCATAATAACGACAAACTATGACGGGTCATACATTTACTTTGTCGCTAGGCAACGCATGACGTTCAAACATATTTTCTCCGACCGGAACCTGACGCTCTTCACAACGTTCAGAACACGGTATTGAATGAGGAAAGAAAAATGAAGAAGAATTGACTTGGGAAATAATATTTCATTTGACTAAATCTGGCATAAGTCCTGGGGGCTTATTCTTATGGTTTGTTTGCTGGGTTTTATGGCACATCAAACTTTGTAAGTTATTTAATGCCAAATCCTGTTTATATATATAAAACATATATTAAAAGAAAAATTAAATAATTTTACCTAATAAGTACGCGCTTACAAATAAAAAAAATAGGATGTGATATTAGATAACCCACAAGGGTTGATATACCATAATCAGATTCAGGTTCTGACATCTGGTAAACTTGCTAAGTTGCCACAGAGACCTTTTACAGTCTAAACAAGCTAAATTGGTTGGTTGGTCAGTTGGATTTTATGAAACATCAACGTTTGTAGGTCATATAATGTCAAATCATATTATATTTTAAATATACATGGTGCCTTCAATAAGTTTCCAGACTTTTTTTGTAATGAATAAGAAAATACATTCTTTTGATATTATTTAACGAAGTCTCCTTTCATAAACATCCAACCTGGGTCACAAATCAGTAGAAAAGCCCTGGCAATAGATGAAAAAAGAGGTGAAGACTTCAACCACTCTCTCTTAATTAATTCTTTGCTAAAACTTATCTTAAAAATTTTAAGACACATTGATCACTTGGTTGAGTTTATCCAGTCACTGCCACGCTCTCAAATTTATCTCAGGGTCATCACCTGTCAATTAAATCTGAACGGTTTTCCCTTAGGACCACTGTTCATTTTTTTTAAATATCCAATACTACCTCTTAAATAATTGATACAGCTAAGCTAGTTGTTTAACTATATTAATACAAATACTCCTTTCAAATACAAATAATTGGGGTGAAGTCCTTGAGGTGTAGTGATTAAAGCGATGGACTGCGGAATCGTAGTAAGTGAGTTCGTACTCCAGTCGCGTTATTACGTTCACTTTCAGGCAAATACCCTTGGGAAAGCTGTGAACCCCCTTATCCTCCCATCTATGAGTTAAATAATACCACTACTGTTCTTTTAGAAGGACGGCTTTGGCATTAAATAACCTACAAAGGTTGATATGCCATTAAACAAAGAAACCAAACCAAAGAGCTGGCCCCTTCACTTTCTGGCAAATACTCTTGGGAAAGTTATGAACCCCCTTATCCTCCCAGCTATGGGTTAAATAAAACCATTACTGTTCTTTTAGGAGAATGGCTTTGGCATTGAATAACCTACAAAAGTTGATATGCCATTAAACAAAGAAACAAAACAGTTGACCCTTTCACTTTTGAGCAAATACTCTTGGAAACGGTATGAACCCCTTATCCTCCCAGCTATGGGTTAAATAGTGCCACTACTCTTGTTTTAGGAGAATGGCTTTGGCATTAAATGACCTACAAAGGTTGGTATGCCATTAAACAAAAAAAAAAACGAAACAAATAATTTGCACGCATTTACATGGTCGCAAGTAACAATTGATACATTTCTCTTTTCATACAATGATGCAGTCATTTAAAAAATATATTCCAGTCGGTCACTACTTACAGCCTGTGCCTATCAAATACCGAAAAAATATAGGTATGGTTTGGTTGTGTTTATTTAACGGCATATCAAAGTCTACATGGGTTACTTAAGACTGAAACTTGATTAAATTCTAAATATTTGGTTATAACCATATATTTTCACCGTCTAATTGCAATCATTATAAATGTCATTTATAATGATTGCATGTCATTTATGTCACACGTATAAAGTGGACTTGGCATTAAGTAACCTAGAGTGGTTGATATGCCATTACACCAAACCAAACCCATTCTTAGAAGTAGCACTCCACCAAACGGCTGCTATACGACAACTTTCCTCCAATCTCACAAAACATCCAAGTAAGCCGAAAAATACTGGGTAATATTGGAGAAGCAAGGACCAACCCATAAGCGACGTTCTCTTATGGACTCCTACTCATGGACACACCAGCTCTATGCGGATACTGGATTCTGTGTAGACGATCTGTCAAGTGCGAGGGACTATGGGGAAGAACGGTGAGAGAAAGTCAAGAGAATCAGTGCAGTCGAGAAGTTTTGATGATGATAATGATATGGTATTAAGTATTCCTATGCAATGGAAATGATTTATACACATTTATATGGTTTCAAGTGCCTGTGGTGTAATGGTTATCGTCATAGGAAATGGACACGGTGACACGCGTTCAAATCCTGGACGAGACTGATTGCATTTCACATAGCACTAATACCCTTGGGAAAGGTATGAATCCAATTATTATCCTTCCAGCTATAGGTAAATAGAAGGGAAGACTAGGTTCTTCGGCCTTGGTGAGGCAACTACACTAGGAGAAGGAAAACTCTGAATTAAAACCTGTTAAACTCCGTTTAAAAATTTACACTGTGTCATATCCTGCCCGAGGGGAGGGGTTGGTAAATATGTATATGGTTTCAAGTAACTATTCCTATCAAAGTTTTTTTTCTTTTTTAATGGCATATCAACTTTTGTGATTTATTTAATGCCAAAGCTGTCTTATAGTAGAACTGTAATTGCTGTGTATCCATAATGAATGATTGACACTTTCTTTTCACAAAAATATCCATCCCTTTATTCTTCTAAAGAGGTTGAATCTCTGTAGGTGTGTGAGAGACATAGACACTAAGGTGAAAACAGATTACCATGATCATCATCATCATCATCATGTCGTGCTGGTAGCACGGATATCCCTGACCCTCTCTTGTCACTTCTCCCTATCGTTCATCGCTTCTGGCAGGTCTTCAGGGCTACATGCCGTATCTTCACATATTTGCTGAATTTATATTCAAGTTGGTCGTCCTGCTTTTGCCCGGCCATATGTGGGGGTCCATAGAAGTACATCACTTATGAGCTCGTCCCTGCTTCTGCAGCAGTGTTCTGCATCTCTGGTTCGTCTAACTTGGATAGTTTTCGTGATAGGAGGCAGGTGGCCGTATAGTTGGTGCCTTGTGGGGTGTTGCCACCAGGACTTGTTTAATATTGCTCGCAACATTCTTGTGTAATTGCCGCCTAGCTTTTTCTCCGTTTAGTTAGCGTCCAAGTAGTGCATCCATACAGCAGTATCGATACGACTGCTGCCTGGGAGAAACTGCGTTTCATTTTATCGGCATGACCCATAATTTCTTCTTGGCTATTGATATATAATTGATTTGGGATTAATTATACATTAATTCTCAACGTGTAGAGCTAAAAAAATCTCTTGATTTAAAGACAAAAAGAAAAAATATTCACTTTCTTGGTATCATTATAAATCTATTTCAGGCTTTTATAAGTTTTTATAAGTTCAACCTAGAAGTTTCTTTAAAAGCCATTTTCAGATGAGCTATTCAAAATTTTGATTTGTTGTTTTTATTTTGCTTGCGGCAAGAATGGAATTTGAAAAAAATTATTAATTCTATTTTTTTTTTAATTATTTTTAGAATTATTTATCTTATCTATTCATCAAACAAGGAATAATTAATAAAATTAAAAGTTATTATGAATTGAAGGACCATGACCATAAAATCGGCCGAACACCTACGCACGATATACGGGAACACTGGACAGCTGTTTCGACCTTATCTATGGTAATTCAACTCACAATATTAATTCCTCTACTTAAAAAAATGAAAACATGTATAAAAGATATTATGTCATCATCATCATCATCATGTCATGCCGCCGGCACGGATATCCCTGACCCTCTCTCGCCACTTTTCGTTCATCGCCTCAACCAGGTCTTCAAACTACATCCCGTATCCTCACATAGCTGCTGTATGTATGTTCGGGCTGGTCGTCCTGATTTTGCTCGGCCATATATGGGGGTCCATAGGAGTACATCACTTATGAGCTCGTCTCAGCTTTTCCAGCAGTGTCCTGCGTGTCTGGTACGTCTTACTTGGATAGTTTTCGTGATGGGAGGCGGGTGTTCGTATAGTTGGTGCTTTGTGGGGTGTTGCCGTCAGGACTTGTTCAATATTGCTCTCAATATTCTTGTGTAATTGCTGTCTAGCTTCTTCTCCAGTCGTTTTGTTTGCGTCCAAGTGGTGCATCCATACCAGTTTCAGAGAGGTTTATTTTTTACATCAATATTTTTATAACATCGTTTTTTGCTATAGATAATTACAAGGTTAAGGACCGAACATAAAAATCTTTTATTTTTAAATAATTTGTTACATCAATTTTTTAAAGATTAATACTTTATTTATTACAATTACTTAACGTTTAATATGTGAATTACATATTAATCATGTGTTTATTACGATTGACTTAATTTTCGATTATTAAAGTTTTCTTAATATAAATAACTTGATTTCTTACGATATTTTGAATAACTAAAAGTTAGCTTTGTAAATCAAACAAAATCCAATTTATTTTTTAATATTGATAAAACATAATAAAAGTAGAATATAAACTTTATGTATCATTGGAGGTGCCCGTGGTGTAATGGTTACCGTCCTAGGTAACCATTACACCATATCACAAGTGGACACGGCGACACGAGTTCAAATGCTGGCCGAGACTAATTTCATTTCACATAGCACTAATACCCTTGGGAAAGGTATGAATCCAATTATTCTCCCTCCAGCTATGGGTAAATAGTAGGGCAGACTAGGTTCTTCAGCCTTGGTGAGGCAACTCGTCGAGAAAGAAAACTCTGAATTCAAACCTGTTAAACTCCGCTTAAAAATTGACCTTGTGTCATATCCTGCCCGAGCGGAGGGGTTGGTAAATATGATAAACTTTATGTATCGTTTTTTTTTAAATTAAGTCGAGTACGACGTCTTTTCCTCCTTTACGAGACGTACTCAACCGGTCCTTACCAGAAGGCCGCTTTGCCCCCTGCAGTGACAGTTCTTTATCTGCTGACTCGTCTGACCGCTGAAAGACCCTTAACCATTTAGTGGGACGCTACCCCAGCGGGGCGTCCAGCCACTCACTAGCGCTCTCCGAGACTGACTGAATCTCTTCTGGTCAAGCTGAGACTGACTGTATCTCACGTGGACATCTGTATATATATCATTTCACAACGCGCACATATTTCTGTTCGACTTAGTCAGGTGCATCCTGTGCTGAGAAATCTCCAATTGACGGCTCAAGGTTCAATATACAACGCAGTGACATTATCTAACCCATAGCTGTGGGGGTAAAAGGGTTTCATGCCTTCCCCACAGACATTTATCCGAAAGAGAACGTAATAGTCCTGCTGAAGTTCGAACTTGTATACTTTGACGCTGCAGTCCAGCATATTACCCTCAGGGACATCTCATTAATAATAATTTGTAGTCGTACAGTTATATGGTTTCAAGTATGTCTATCTAATAGTAATAATTTATAGACAATTACAGGGTTTCAAGTAACTATTTCTATTTAATTATTTGTTTTCCCTCGTTAATATGTTTTAAGTATTCATATTTGTAATTTCCGAAAATATCTATTTGACCAGTAGAGTGGATCCTTAAAATTACTGCAGCTCCGGGTTAGACAGGGCTTGGGAATCTTGGTACTCAAGGGATAGTCTAACCTCATCATTCAATGCAATTCAGTGTCATATCACAAACAACTGGGGAAAGGAATTATGTTTTGTAGCTTAAATTGCCTTATCAAATTTTTAATGCTCTACTCGAGTACGACCCGATTTTTTGTATATAAAGTGCCATAATAAGATTTTTGGTAAGGTAACAGGCATTAAAATGCTTTAACTTGGAGATTAAAACAATTTTAATTCAATAAGCAAATAATAATGATAGTGGAGAGTTTTTGTGTCTACTTTCCATGATTATTAAACTTTCTTAAGGCAGATAACTACTGAAGGTTATTTATTGTGTACTTCCCCTTATTGATTTACTGTCATATTATAATTTCTTATGTGTCACTCTGTAAACAAAACTACGTCACCACTGACGTCACAATTCCCTCAGTTGTTTACGTCGTATTCCCCTTTATTTTATTTTTTCTTTAGATTTCAGTTATTAAGAAGATTGTTTCATATTATTTATACTGTTTGTCTGTGTTCTTATACTAATAACACACAACCTGATTTATTTACGCAAACCAAAAGCGGTTTACAGTGTCAACAAGGAAGGCTGATTTGCATATTGATCTTTAGAAATTATTCTAATTGATATTTACTTGATATAAATTTCTAATTGTTTGGTTTTTATTTGAATAAATATGAACAAAAATCCCGTCGATAAAACTTAAAAGAAATCCAATAACAAAAAGAAATAACTGCGATTTTGTTCAACGATGATCTATTTTTTTCTAAATGAACTATTTACACCTTTAACTGTCTAAAAAGTCCGTTCAGAAAAAGAAATAGCAATGAAAGCCTGCAGTGATTGGAAAAGCTAGCTTCCTAGCTGTTCTATTATTCCCCCTCTATTAAAAAAATGTGAGTAATTATTCAATTCTAAATATCATTAAAATCTATTTGTATTTTCTCTCTCACTCTGTTTCTCGTTTTGCTTTGCCCAATATTAATATCTTTCCTGGCGGCAACACCCCACAAGGCACCAACTATACGGCTACTTGCCTCCTATCACGAAAACTATCCAAGTTAGACGGACCAGACATGCAGGACACTGCTGGAGAAGCAGGGTCGAGCTCATATATGATGTACTCCTATGGACCCCGACATATGGCCGGGCAAAAGCAGGACGACCAGCACGAACATACATACAGCAGCTATGTGAGGAAACTGGATGTAGCCCTGAAGACCTACCAGAGGCAATGAACGATAGGGAGAAGTGGCGAGAGAGGGCCAGGGATATCCGTGGTAGCGGCACGACATGATGATGATGATGATGATTATAATGAAAATTATGTATCTGTCTGTAACTAAAACTACATCACCACCGAGGTTACAATTCCCTTAATTATTTACGGTGTATTCTCAATGATTATTAAATAATCATTTCTCAATCTTATTTAGAATCTCATTTATTAAATTTGTCTCCATCAAAGTCAAGCTGAGTTAGATTTGTCACAAAACCAACCATGTTATTCGTCATCGTGTCATGCCATCAGCGTGGATATCCCTGACCCCTTTCTCGCCACCCTTCTTTATCGTCCATTGCTTCCGGCAGGTCTTCTGGGCTACATCCCGTATCTGCACAGAGCTGCTGTATGTAGGTTCTAGCTGGTCGTTCTGACTTTGCTCGTCCATATAAAGAGGGCCACTAGAGTACGTCCCTTATGTGTTCGTCTCTACTTCTCCTGCAGTGCCCCGCATGTCTGGTTCATCTAACTTTGATAGTTTTTGTGATGGGTGGTAGGTGGCCATTAGCTGTTGCTTTGTGGGGTGTTGCCTCCAGGACTTGTTCAGTATTGCTCGCAGCATTCTTGTGTAGTTGCCGTCAAGCTTTTTCTCCATCCATTTAGTTAGCGTTCATGTAGTGCATCCATATAGCAGTATCGACACGACCTCTGCCTGGGAGAAATTGCATTTAATTCTATCGATCAGGTCTGACTTCTGTATGACCGATAGCCTATTGATAGCTGTCCATGCATTTTCCAGTCACGTGTTGGTGGCGCACTGCTTCCTAGGTAGGTGAACTTGTCAACTAGTTTCAGAGAGCTACCGTTTAGTGTGGAGATGTCGCTTGTTTGATTAAAGCACATATATTCCGACTTGTTTGCATTGACATGGAGGCCTGTGCCCTGCAGCTGCTCGTTCCAGACTATGTAGCAGGGTTTCGGCTTGGGCAGGTGAATTTATTGATATTTTCAAAATCCTTCAATGTCTGTTATATATCCCTAAGAAATAAAGACACACACACACACACACACACATATATATATATATATATATATCATGTCGTGCCGCCAGCACGGATATCCCTGACCCTCTCTCGCCACTCCTACCAATCGTTCATCGCTTCTGGCAGGTCTTCTGGGCTACATCCCGTATCCTCACAGAGCTGCTGTATTTATGTATGTTCAAGCTGCCGTCCTGCCATATGAGGGGGTTCATAGGAGTACATTACTTATGAGCTCGTCTCTGCTTCTCCAGCAGTGTCCTGCATGTCTCTCAGTCTAACTTGGATGGTTTTCGTGATGGGAGGTAATTGGCCGTATAGTTGGTGCCTTGTGGGGTGTTGCCTCCATGACTAGTTCAATAATGCTCGCAGCATTTTTGTTTAATTACCGTCTATCTTTCTCTTTTTTTTTAGGCCTTCTAGAAATCGTAGATCCCTTGGGGAGAATAGAATTTTAGCAGGGTGTCTACAGAAGGAGAATTTAAAAATTTTCATTTACAAATGCATAAGTAACACGAGAACAAAAAGTTCCGGACTGTGTTGGCTAGTTAACTCATATCAAAAACGATTGTAATATTCACGGCACTCCCTGACCCTCACTCGCCTCTCGTCCCTATTATTCATCGCTTCTGCCAGTTTTTCCAGGCTACATCCCGTATCGGCACAGAGCAGGTATAGATAGGTTCTAGCTGGTGGTTCAACCTTTGCACGTCCATGTGAAATGGTCCACAGGAGTTCATTGCTTATGAGTTGGTCGTTACTTCTCCGGCAGTGTCCCGCATATCTTGTTCGTCTAATTTTTTAAATATTAAAATTCATAAATAATAGGCAACTCGTTGTTCAGATACGAAACTGTTTTATTCGGACCCATAATATTATAGCAATAAACATGATACGAGGGAGAGAGAAAGACCTTGTAAGAGTTTCTCAACATATCTCCTTTCCAGCCATCCCATCTTCCCATCTCTTCTGCACGCCGACTAAAAACCAACTTCTCTTTTTGGATTTCAAACTCAATTTCCCCAACCTGAATCCAAAATTATTTCTTATATCTTCTTGATTAATACTTCCCTGGCCTTAGCTGGGCCGTCTGGCATTCGTGCCAGATGGGGTATCGAAACCAATGGCAGATTCAAGGCAGAAAGGCCTCCGGCTTCGGCTGGGCCACCTTTGTGTGAGTGAGCTGCAACATTGACACCTTTGTCCCCTATGTATAGCACAAGACCTTGCTGTCTAGTTCAAGCTAAAACCCAGCATCCACGCCCGGGCCCAGATTTAAGTTTGTAATACAGCTTGGCTCATTAGACCCACATTGCACTTAATGGGTCAATGAGCACCATAGAAAAGCAAGTTTCGAGTCCCGGTTCGTGCCCGACCTTTTCCTCCCCTAACCCTCAACTATAATTGGCCTTCGGGTCATTGACCTTGTGTCAAGTCCTGTCTGGTGGGAAGTAGCGACAAATAACTTACTTGGCCTTAGCTTGGCCGCCTGGCATTTGTGCCGGATGGGGTGTCGAACCAATGGCAGATTCGAGGCCGAAAGGCCCCCGGCTTTGGCTGGGCGAGCTGCAACATTGACACCTTTCTCCTCCTTGTATAGCACTGGAACTTGCTGTCCAGTTTAAGTTATGATCAGGCATATGTACCTGGACCCAGATTTGGGTCTAAGACTAGCTAAGCTCATCATGTTCACTTTGCACTAAACGGGTCGATGACCAGCATAGTCCAGCAGGGCTCGAGCCTCGACTCGTGCCCGACCATTCCCTCTCCTAAACCCCCACTATAATTGACCTTTGGGTCATTGACCTGGTGTCAAGTCCTGTCTGGTGGGAGGCGGTGACAAATATCTTATATCTTCTTGATATAATTTAATAATAATTGATTATTCAATCGGCAAGTCATATTTGAACACGCGTTATTATTTTTTATTTAATTTAAAACCATATATTAAGTCGACGACATGACTTGTTTACTGTTAACAACATCCGGCTTCACCAATGATTTGAAAGCACGTCACCCCTACGATCTACAAAACAATCTGTCAAATCTGACATCTCGCTACACATGTGAGAATTTCAGCTTATGAATTTTTGCTACAAAGTAAACTTACATTCGAAGATTTGTAACCAGTTCTCAATCTCACCAATCTAAATAATCAAATAATTTATATAAACATCATTATCATCATGTCGTGCCGCTAGCACGGATATCCCTGACCCTCTCTCTCCACTTTTCCCTATCGTTCATCGCCTCAACCAGGTCTTCTGGGCTACATCTCGTATCCCCACATATTTGCTGTATGTATGTTCTAGCTGGTTGTCCTGCTTTAGCTCGTCCATTGGAGTACATCTCTTATGAGCTCGTCCCTGCTTCTCCAGCAGTGTCCTGCGTGCCTGGCTCGTCTAACTTGGATAGTTTTCGTGATGGGAGGCAGGTGGCCGTATAGTTGGTGCTTAGTGGGGTGTTGCTGCCAGGGCTTGTTTAATATTGCTCGCAACATTCTTGTGTAGTTGCCGTCTAGCTTCTTCTCCAGCCGTTTTGTTAGCGTCCAAGTGGTGCATCCATACAGAAGTATCGAACGACCGCTGCCTGGAAGAAACTGCATTTGATTTTATCGGTCAGGTCTGATTTCCATATGACCGATTGCTTATCGATAGCTGTCCATATCGATCGATTAAATCAGAGAGAACGGCTTCGAGCTGACAAAGAAAAAAAAAAGAAGTAGAAGGTACCCCGCTAAAACAATTACCGACGCCGACTACGCCGATGACATAGTGTTATTAGCAAATACACCAAACCAAGCCGAAACACTACTGCATAGTTTGGATCAAGCCGCCGCAGGTATTCGCCTAAATGTCAATGCACACAAAACTGAATACATGTGCTTTAATCAAGCAGGCGACATTTCCACACTAGACGGAACCTCTCTGAAACTAGTTGACAAATTCACCGACCTTGGTAGCAGTGTCACATCAACCGAAAAAGACATCGACACGCAGCTAAATAAATAGTTTTCAATAAAATAATTAATAGAATTAATAACTACCATAATTATTTTACACTGTAGCAAAATATCCAAATCTTTGTGTAACGGTTGAGCTCAAGTGTCTATCTTTTCCACGTTCCATTATGGTGGAATATGCGTTTAAACATGTGCATTATTTACAAAAAGAGAACTTTGAACAGAGAACCATCTGGTTTCTGGCTCAAATTCACAAAACTGTGACCCAATATCCGTAATCTTTTTAGTGCTCCACAGACCAACTCTTCCCATGAAAATAATTCAAGAATTAAAAGTGCGTTAACGTATATAGTTAAATTTGGTTGGCTATC
Source organism: Sepioteuthis lessoniana (assembly GCA_963585895.1). Taxonomy (NCBI): domain Eukaryota; kingdom Metazoa; phylum Mollusca; class Cephalopoda; order Myopsida; family Loliginidae; genus Sepioteuthis; species Sepioteuthis lessoniana. The sequence goes on along the minus strand of OY757931.1, from coordinate 66,852,768 downwards.
ATTGCATAACAACCTTTCTACGTTATCTACTGCCAAGTCCTATATATATATATGTGTGTGTGTGTGTGTGTGTGGTTTGGATTGCTTTTACGGCACATCAACCATCGTAAGTTATTTAATGCCAAATCGTGTTTATACATATATGATGAATGTATAGGATTTGCTTTGGATTGTTTTTACGGCACATCAACCATCATAGGTTATTTAATGCCAAATCCTATTTGTACATATATGTTAAATATATAGGATTTCCTTTGAATTGCTTTTACGGTACATCAACCATCATAGGTTATTTAATGCCAAATCCTATTTATACATATATATCAAATATATAGGATTTGCTTTGGATTGATTTTACAGCACATCAACCATCGTAAGTTATTTAATGCCAAATCTTATTTATACATATATGATGAATGTATAGGATTTGCTTTGGATTGTTTTTACGGCACATCAACCATCATAGGTTATTTAATGCCAAATCTTATTTATACATATATGATGAATGTATAGGATTTGCTTTGGATAGTTTTTACAGCCCATTAACTATTGTTATTTAATGTTATTTAATACCAAATCCAGTTTATACAGATATATTAGATATATAGGATTTGCTTTGGATTGTTTTTATGGCACATCAACCATCGTAGGTTATTCAATTCCAAATCCTTTTAATACATATATGTTAAATATATAGTATTTGCTTTGGACTGTTTTATAGCATCTCAACTATGGTGGGTTATTTAATGCTGAATCCTTTTTATACATACATATTAGCTTATTTTTTATTGCAAGCGGTTGAATGGTTTCACTTATTTCTTTCTAATACGAATAATTCCATTAACTAATAACCGCTTGCTCACACAAAGTTAAATAATTTCAAATATTGCTATGTAATGCAAACAATTCAATTAAACATTAGTCATTTGTTTACACACAGTTAAATGATTAAACTGTTCTAATTCAAGCAATTCCGTTTAGCATAAGTCATTTGTTTGCGACCAGTTTAAATGTAAAACAATTCTATTTGAACTATCGATAGGACCCTATCATGTGCTTCTGCTGCGGGCCAGACTAGACCAGGGAGCGAGGGCAATAAAGGGGTACTCCGCATTCCTCAAAGCTCCAGAATCACTAGAACGACACCACCAGATTGTTTAGTGTCATATCCTGAACACTCATTGGGGAAGCCTTACCCGTCTACGGATATACAATCAGTGTATTCTACACCCTCCACCGACGGGGCAACGTATATATATATATATATATATATATATATATATATATATATATATATATAAGTAAAAAATGGAAACAAATCCGACAGTATGGAGAAAATTGAAAAAATAAAGTAATACATAAGTGATTAATTTTGGGGGAAGGTGCAAGTGGTGTAAAGGTTATCGTCGTAGGAAATGGACACGGCGATACGAGTTCAAATCATGAACGAGACTGACTGCATTTCACATAGCACTAATACCCTTGGGAAAGGTATGAATCCAATTATTCTCCCTCCAGCTATGGGTAAATAGTAGGGCAGACTGGGTTCTTCAGACTTGGTGAGGCAACTAGTCTAGGAGAAGGAAAACTCTGAATTCAAACCTGTTAAACTCTGCTAAAAAATTGACCTTGTGTCATATCCTACTCGAGCGGAGGGGTTGGGTAAATATGATAAGGGAATTATTTTTATTAATGAAAAACGAGGTAAAAACGTTTTAGTTTTAAGGAACCTTTATTTGGACTTTTTTCTTTTTTTTTTAATCCGTTGTATTTCTTAGTAGTTCCATTTGTTTAGACATCATTGCCAGAACCAATCACGTGATAGTTTTTGCGATAAAGAACGGTGTTACCAATTCCTAGCTAAAACTAAAACACTTGACTGGAAAATTGAAGGTATCTTCATAAATTATATTTGCAAAATGTGTTTTTATTATTTAATCAAACATGCTTAAATGAAAGCCTACTGTCCAGCTCCACACACACACACACACACACACACATATATATATATATATATATATATATAGGATTTGTAAATACATATTTTGTAAGCAACATTTTTAAACGTGCCAGTACACATTTGTTTGCGCACTGTTAAATGGTTTCAAGTATTTCTATCTGATACTAATAATTCTAATTGTTATTTATCATTTCACGGCGCACAGTTAAATGATTTCAAGTATTGATTTGTAATACAAAAAAATTTAATTTGTTTTGAGTCATTTGTTTGCAAACAGTTAAATGGATATACATATATAATTTCTAAGTGAATATTTTGTACGTTATTTTTTTTTTTTTAAAGTTAGAGGAAAGTTTTTGCTATTATTGCACACAGTATTGCTATTATTTGCATACAGTTAAATGGTTGCAAGTATTTCAATCTAACTGTAATAATTCTGTATAAAATTAATCATTTTTTTGCACACAGTTAAATGGTTTCAATTATTGTTACATTAGCGCAACTGACCATTAGCCACTGCCTTCTCGCACCCTTAAGATGAAATAGAGCTGTGTACTTGTTTGCCACCTGTGCCATTTGACGAGTACGGTCGAGACAATTAAATAGATTTGACGCACCGATTGATCAGGTCGTGCCTCTCCGACTGACCGCCCCATCCAGCAATGACTAAAGTTGAGAGCTACAAATCATTTGACCCATCAGTTGCCTGGTCAGGGATTGTTGAGCTACCATGATCCCGTCCTCAAGCGTTAAGGGTCACCACCAACAGCCAACAGATTAATGGTGGGGTCTTACACCTCTGCAGAGGTGCAGTTGGTGTATTGTACTGCCCCAGCCGACTGGGTATGCAAAATACATGAAACCATATTGTTCTCGAAGCTTAAGATGCGATGACGGTGATGCCTGCAGTAGGAAATATCCCTACCAAAGAAAGGGGGTGTCCTGGGTAGGACGCTAAACTAGATCAAATATTGAGGCTCGTCTGGAGATCTTGTAACTACAGAGTGTCCCTTCGTTTCCATTTTTCCCATGTTCACTCTGGACCGAAATTGCAGAATCTGTTAAAATCCTATCTCTCGGTCAAATAAGTAAAGTTGGCGACTGTAGTCGAGGGCAACCGGAAGGCTCCATTTTCAATAGCACCTACACCGAGGTCTAGTTAAGGACTGTTCCTTTCTCTGGATTGCTTTACTTTACTCTTGATACGTACCTTAAAATGCTGAGATTTAAGCAAGGAGGTATCAAGTACCATCTTTTGAGTCTTTGGTACGATTTGACCTGAGATTGAACCCTAGTGTCCCGGACTTTTGGCGAAGACTCTTACGATTATGCCAATGGACCGGTCTTGTAACTACAGAGTGTCTCTTCGTTTCCATTTCACCCAGGTTCACTCTGTACCGAAATTTGTAGAATCTGTTAAAGTTCTATCTCTTAGTCAAATAAGTAAAGTTGACGACTGTAGTCGAGGGTGACCCGAAGGCTCCCTTTTTAATAGGTACTCCAACGAGGTTTAGTTGAGGACGCTATTCCTTTCCCTGGATTGCTCGACTTTACCCTTGATACGTACCTCATAATGCTGATTGTTAAGCAAGGAGGAATCAAGAACCATTTTTTGAGTCTTTGGTACGATTTGACCTGGGATTGAACTCTAGTCTGCCGAATCATTGGCGAACACTCTTACAATTATGCCAATGGACCGGTCTTAAAGTAAAGTTGACGACTGTAGTCGAGGGTGACCCGAAGGCTCCCTTTTTAATAGGTACTCCAACGAGGTTTAGTTGAGGACGCTATTCCTTTCCCTGGATTGCTCGACTTTACCCTTGATACGTACCTTATAATACTGATTGTTAAGCAAAGAGGTATCAAGTACCATTTTTTGAATCTTTGGTACGACTCGACCTGGCATTGAACCCCGGTCTCCCGGAACATTGGCGAACATCCTACCCATATAGTCTATAAAAATTATTTGTTTTACATTGGAATGCTTAAATTCATATAACTCCACCAGGAAATATTTACTATTATTAAATACTAATTTTATCTGAAATTATATTATTGTGTGGAAATTTCGTCGCAAATCTCGAACTCATGTCGTTGTATCAAAGATCACGGACTTCTCAAATATCACTCGTAAGATGGGAACGTAATAGCATATAGAAAACATCCATTAATAAACACAAATGATTGTGCTGAGAGTCGGATCTTTCACCGGTCATTGGTGTCCGCCATGAAAACCAAACGGATAACCCTAAAATACCCTGTGTATCAATTACTCAATGGCAAACACACAAGTTGCACAAGCTCCCAATTAAGCGGTTTTGTATATGACGCGTGAAACACGATTCTGCATGTTTGTAAAAGGAAAAATATGGTTTGCTCGGAGAGAGTGTCGCACCTTATCCGACCACGGCGAAATAGCTTTCTTAATAGGAACGCCCGCCTGACGCTAGTCAAGCTCTCGTTAACGCTATTCTCGTTTGCTTAACTCTCGTCTAATGACAAGCGGATGTCAATTCTATAGGAGTCGTTAGTTTTTATATGAAGAGGAACGGTTTTAATAGCTTCCTTGAATCGGAGGTGAAACAGACTCGTCCGACAAACTCTCATTTAGTACACTGAAGTCGAGCTACTCGACGTTGCTCGGGGGGAAAAAGCTAAATGACTATGCATCAGAAGAGGCGTGATAAAAAAAAAAAATAAAGGGATGTCATGGTGAGGCTTCAGTTCTGAAGATCTGGGGAGTGTGGAGTACCCCTTCATTGCCATTACTCCCACGCCCACTCTAACCCGGACTGGTAGTACCTGTTAGGGTCCTATCTATGGGTCAAATAGAACAAGTGTCTTTGGTATGAATTCAAATTGTATCTGATGGTGTGAATTCAGTTCTGGGGCTTTGTGAATTGTTGAATACCCCTTCATTGTCAGAACCACTCTTGCCCGGAGTAGTAGTACCCGTTAGAATCCTATCTATGGGTCAAATAGATCTGTTTAATATTATTTGTATTCAAGAAAACCCTGTATACAAAAAGCATTTTATACAGTTAAAAAATGTGTAAAAGTGAATGGATAATGAAATAACCCATGTCGGTTTGATATGCCGTTAAAATCGAACAATAAAACAATGATAAAGATTCTCTAGATTAGAGCTCTGTACCATAGGACCAACGTTTTGTGCTGTAAAGAAAGAAGTCCGTAGAAAAAGAAATACTCAAACTTGAAGGTAAGGGAAGAAAATATAGCAGTCGTTTATTATTCAGCTATGATCGCTGCAACTCGAAAATTTTTTTTTAGTTGCATCCTTCTTCTCCCATCCTCTTGGTGGTGACGGGGTGTGGGTGAGAGCTGGCTATTTGACACACGCCTGACAGATAGGTCGTAGCAGACTGGGGTAGGATGGGTCGGGACCTCGGAACCTTTAATACACCCGTTTTGACAACTGCCTTCAACTCTGCCAAAATCTCGTTACTTGTTTTCTTATATAGAGATTTTGGAGAACAAATCGAAGATCCTCGAATGTTCAATGTCACCAGTAAAACACGTGATAATACATCTGTGATTATTTTAAAATCCCGTCTAACTTTGCAGGTCATTCTGCCCGCACACGCTAGTCTCGTGACACCTTCACTGATTGACGACAGCGCCAGTCCGTAATATTACAGCTCTTAAACTCTTAAACTAAAAGAGATATTACTCATGAGGCAGAGGTACGCGCGGAGTGATTTCCACCAGTTTAATTCTAATATGCAACAAGTGTGAGAGGTATCTTTTTCATGAAAAAATATGCATGATATTGTACGTGGGATATGAGAGTCATTACAACATGTTGGTAGACAAATGTAGACGAGCACTGGATCATCACAAACAAGGAGGAACATATACATATAAAAATATAATCTTACATTTTTATTTTCCGACGTTGATGCCTGTGTGGAGTTAGAGAGCCGTCGGAGAGAGTTGCACACACAGAAGAGCTGTTGGGAGTCAGAACAGCCGACGGAAACTGAACTTCAGTCAAAATTCTTGACCTTATATAATCTTAAAATCCCCACGCAACCCACGTGGCCTCGCCTCTTTGCTTATTTTCATACACCATGGTTTACACCATGTATGTTCTCCATTCGTCACGGCTTACACCAACGCATTTTTATGCCTCGTGTATCACGAACACGCATAGCTTGTTTTACATTGGCCACGGCTTACACCAACGCATTTTTATGCCTAGGATACAACGTCCATGCATAGCTTGTTTTACATTGGCCATGGCTTACACCAACGCATTTTTATGCCTAGGATACACCGTCCATGCATAGCTTGTTTTACATTGGCCATGGCTTACACCAACGCATTTTTATGCCTAGGATACAACGTCCATGCATAGCTTGTTTTACATTGGCCATGGCTTACACTAACGCATTTTTATGCCTAGGATACAACGTCCATGCATAGCTTGTTTTACATTGGCCATGGCTTACACCAACGCATTTTTATGCCTAGGATACAACGTCCATGCATAGCTTGTTTTACATTGGCCATGGCTTACACCAACGCATTTTTATGCCTAGGATACAACGTCCATGCATAGCTTGTTTTACATTGGCCATGGCTTACACCAACGCATTTTTATGCCTAGGATACAACGTCCATGCATAGCTTGTTTTACATTGGCCACGGCTTACACCAACGCATTTTTATGCCTAGGATACAACGTCCATGCATAGCTTGTTTTACATTGGCCACGGCTTACACCAACGCATTTTTATGCCTAGGATACAACGTCCATGCATAGCTTGTTTTACATTGGCCACGGCTTACACCAACGCATTTTTATGCCTAGGATACAACGTCCATGCATAGCTTGTTTTACATTGGCCACGGCTTACACCAACGCATTTTTATGCCTAGGATACAACGTCCATGCATAGCTTGTTTTACATTGGCCACGGCTTACACCAACGCATTTTTATGCCTAGGATACAACGTCCATGCATAGCTTGTTTTACATTGGCCATGGCTTACACCAACGCATTTTTATGCCTAGGATACAACGTCCATGCATAGCTTGTTTTACATTGGCCATGGCTTACACCAACGCATTTTTATGCCTAGGATACAACGTCCATGCATAGCTTGTTTTACATTGGCCATGGCTTACACCAACGCATTTTTATGCCTAGGATACAACGTCCATGCATAGCTTGTTTTACATTGGCCACGGCTTACACCAACGCATTTTTATGCCTAGGTTACAACGTCCATGCATAGCTTGTTTTACATTGGCCACTGCTTACACCAACGCATTTTTATGCCTAGGATACAACGTCCATGCATAGCTTGTTTTACATTGGCCACGGCTTACACCAACGCATTTTTATGCCTAGGATACAACGTCCATGCATAGCTTGTTTTACATTGGCCACGGCTTACACCAACGCATTTTTATGCCTAGGATACAACGTCCATGCATAGCTTGTTTTACATTGGCCACGGCTTACACCAACGCATTTTTATGCCTAGGATACAACGTCCATGCATAGCTTGTTTTACATTGGCCACGGCTTACACCAACGCATTTTTATGCCTAGGATACAACGTCCATGCATAGCTTGTTTTACATTGGCCACGGCTTACACCAACGCATTTTTATGCCTAGGATACAACGTCCATGCATAGCTTGTTTTACATTGGCCACGGCTTACACCAACGCATTTTTATGCCTAGGATACAACGTCCATGCATAGCTTGTTTTACATTGGCCATGGCTTACACCAACGCATTTTTATGCCTAGGATACAACGTCCATGCATAGCTTGTTTTACATTGGCCATGGCTTACACCAACGCATTTTTATGCCTAGGATACAACGTCCATGCATAGCTTGTTTTACATTGGCCATGGCTTACACCAACGCATTTTTATGCCTAGGATACAACGTCCATGCATAGCTTGTTTTACATTGGCCATGGCTTACACCAACGCATTTTTATGCCTAGGATACAACGTCCATGCATAGCTTGTTTTACATTGGCCACGGCTTACACCAACGCATTTTTATGCCTAGGATACAACGTCCATGCATAGCTTGTTTTACATTGGCCACGGCTTACACCAACGCATTTTTATGCCTAGGATACAACGTCCATGCATAGCTTGTTTTACATTGGCCATGGCTTACACCAATGCATTTTTATGCCTAGGATACACCGTCCATGCATAGCTTGTTTTACATTGGCCATGGCTTACACCAACGCATTTTTATGCCTAGGATACAACGTCCATGCATAGCTTGTTTTACATTGGCCACGGCTTACACCAACGCATTTTTATGCCTAGGATACAACGTCCATGCATAGCTTGTTTTACATTGGCCATGGCTTACACCAACGCATTTTTATGCCTAGGATACAACGTCCATGCATAGCTTGTTTTACATTGGCCATGGCTTACACCAATGCATTTTTATGCCTAGGATACACCGTCCATGCATAGCTTGTTTTACATTGGCCATGGCTTACACCAACGCATCTTTATGCCTTATGTACCACTCTCACGGATAGCGTGTTTTACATTGGTCACGGCTTACACCCACGCACCTTTTACGATTTCGGTATCACACCCACGCATTTCAGTTTTTTCGGTAGACACTTTGTTAATTTTACCAACGAAAAGCTGTTACTGTCCACTTCTTCCGCCGTTTTCACCGCCAGTCAAGGCAATATATTTCAGAAATGTTCCGTTTCAAATTTTTTCTTGTTTTCCTTTTTCCTTCTGTTTTTACTTTTTAAATTTTATATTTTCTCATCTCTGATTTGACCAAATGTATTGTACAATTTATGGCAACTCATTAATTTTCAGAGCCTTTTTGTTGTGTAATGTATGCATTTACCAATATTCTCTGCTACTGTTACGGTATGACACAAGGTCATTTTGTAAGGGTAGTTGGTTGACAGGTTGTTTTGTTTTACGGCGTATCAACCCTTTTCGGGTCTTTTATTGCCAAATTAGATTTATGCTGTGAAGTATAAGTATAGTTTATATTTACAAAGAGTTAAATGTCAAAACAGTTCTATTTCAAACAATTCAGTTTAGGATAGATACAGTTTTAAAGTCAAAAACGGTTCTATTTCAAACAATTCAGTTAAGCATAAGCACAGTTTATTTCTATTTGACCCATAGATAGGACTATTTTAGGTGTTATCACTCCGGGCCATAGTCGACCTGGGAGCGATGGCAATGAAGGGATACTCCATATTCTTCAAGGCTGGAACCCCCAAACTCCAGCATTACTGGGACCTCAGCATCAGATTGTTTAGTGTCATATCCAGGACACTCGTTGGGTTGGGGAGTATTACCCCTTTGGGGTACTCGACCTTCCCCAAAGTTCAAGAACTGGAGACTCACTATCAAATGCAGTTTATTGTCATTTCCAGGACGCTCGATAGGAGGGCAGAGGTCTTTTCCTCTGCAGAGATGCAGTCGGGTATTCTGCTGCCCCAGCCTACTAGGCTGTCATCATAGCAGATTTTTAATGAATAAAATCATGATAAAATTTTTATTAATGAAAATTCCTCTCTGACCGAAGAGATGTACCTGACCCATGATACGGATATGCGAAATGGACATATAATTGTTTATATATATATATATATATATATAGAACATAAGATCTCGAAACACGAAAAACACTTACGACTTCTTAATTCAGGTACGAAACTTTTTATTACCTTTGAGTTTAAAGGTTCTTCGACATAAGGAGAGAGATACACATTCTTTCTATTCTGGCTTTTTCATCTGCCCCCATCTCGTGCGACACCTGCTCAAGGCCTCCGCAAGCAAGCGAAAGTCAACCGTCTTCTCCCGAGGCAGGACTCAATTCAACTGACTTTTTCAAAATCCCCAAAATCCTCCGCGCATTTCCGGTGCATGACGTCACCCGCACTCAGCAGCACCGTTTCCCATCTAGGCTATTGTGACATCTCTGAGTGATACGTCCGCTCAACGTGCGTGCGTGAACACCTGCGTTAATGTTGCCCCTAAGTAACCCATGCACTGAGTCGAAAGGTTCTCAGCCTAACTAAACCCAAAGGCATAAAACGAAAT
>OY757931.1:66762711-66837711 GCA_963585895.1 Sepioteuthis lessoniana | reverse complement strand
CGCGTGCACAGGTACCGACCATGTTTAACACCTCGCCTCAAAATAAAATTGGGGAAGACAGTATATGGATAATAAGCAAATCAAGGTTTGTCGACCAGCGTGAGGAAATAAGGGTTTGTGACACAAGATATGATTCTAGAAATTATGATATAATAAGTAATTAAGTTGGTTGGTTATTTGGGTTTTAGGGCACATCAACCTTTATAAGTTATTTAACGCCAAATCCATTTTTATGTAAATAGTTTTATTTCAAACAAACAGTTCTATTCAAGGTATTCAGTTTAGTCAAGCAGTTCTAATTCAGCTAATTCAGTTTAATATAAATACAGAATTTGTTTACAAACAATTAAATGTCAAAACAGTTCTATGTTAAACAAATCAGTTTAGTGTAAGTACAGTGTCAATGTCAAAAAACAGTTCTATTTTAAATAATTCAGTTTAGCATAAGCACGCAGTTTAAATGTTAGTACGATTTCATTATCAAAAACCTTTCTATTTTAAACTATTCAGTTAACAAAACAATTCAGTTTAGCATAAGTATGCCGTTAGTTCTATTTAACCCATAGATAGGGCCCTATCAGGTGCAACCACTCCGGGCCAGAGTGGACCTGGGAACAATGGCAATGAAGGGGTACTCCGCATTACCCAAAGCCCCAGTATCTCTGGAACCTCACCATCAGATTGTTTAGCGTCATATCCAGGACACTCATTGGGGGAGGGGTCTTACCCCTCTGCAGAGGTGCACTCGGTGTATTCTACAGCACCAGTAATTAAGAATTGAGAATATATGAAAATGAGATAATTTGAAAATTAAAACAGTGGAATTTGGAACCTCAGAGAAGAAGGTGATATACAGACCACAGTCTTGATGTGTCGTGTGTATCGGAGCAGGGTAGATGGAAGCCTGATTCGCTCATAGACCCTTTGACATCTTCCTCTCTCCTCGTGTTTATGATGACTGCTATGAAATTGTTCCAGTCTGAATAAAGACTTTTTCATACATGAATAACAGAGGCCTATGATTTTTTTTTTATTTTGATATTAAAGATGAAATCATAACATTACACAAGGTCATTTTAAAGTTAAGTCTAACAGGTGTGACTTTAGAGTTTTCTTCCGCCAAGATTGTTCGCTATACCCAGGTTAAAGAGCCAGTCTGCCCAACTACAAATCTAAAGCTGGAAGGAGAATGATTGGATGCAGACCTTTCCCAAGGGTATTACCCAGATGTGAAATGCAACCAGCCCCGTCCAGGATTTGAACTCTGTTCTCTGTATCCATTTCCTATTACGATAACCATGACACCTCCTGCTGGTGAAGTAAGGACGAACACATAAGCGACGATCTTCGATGGACTTCTATGCATAGTCATACCACTGTTAGCCGACCAGCAAAAAATAGCTTTCATCACCTATGTGTGGACACTGGATATCATCTAGAGGATTTGCCAAGGCGGATGGTCGATAGGTTATTTTGGTTTTTGGCATATCAACTATTGTTCATTATCTAACACCGAATTCTGTTTTTACATATATTAAATATATGAATTGTTAGCACATTTTGTCGATACTCTCAGTTAAATGATCAGACAGTTCTTTTTCAAGCAGTTCAATTTAGCATTTGCTAAGAAAGCCCAATGGTTTCAAGTATTGCTATGTATCTTTAACAATTCAATTAAACATCAGTCATTATCAAACAGTTCTATCTCAAACTATTCAATTTTGTATAAGTTCATCATCATCATCATCATCATGTCGTGCCGCTAGCACGGATATCCCTGACCCTCTCTCGGCTCTTCTCCCTATCATTCATCGCTTTTGGCAGGTCTTCAGGGCTACATCCGATATCCTCACATAGCTGCTGTATGTATGTATGTTCGAGCTGGTCGTCCTGTTTTTGCTTGGTCATATGCGGGTGTTCATTGGAGTACATCGCTGATGAGTTCGTCCTTGCTTCTCTAGCAGTGTCCTTCGTGTCTGGTTCGTCTAACTTGTATAGTTTTCGTGACGGGAGGCAGGTGACCGTATAGTTGGTGCCTTGTGGGGTGTTGTCACCAGGACTTATTCAATATTGAAACTATTCAATTTTGCATAAGTCAACAAAGTTAAACGATTTCAAATATTGCTATGCATCACTGAAAATTCAATAAAACATCAGTCAATTGTTTACACACGGATCAAACATTTTTGTTTCAAACTATTCAGTTTAGTATAAGTCAAGTTTAAATGCTTCCACGTATTGCTATAATCAGAAAGCCATTTTTCAAAGTAAATAACTTAACCGATCTGTTCGAGAACGTCAAAATAGATGACATTCTGTCCTTCTTGAGAGAGACAGAGTTGTACCAAAAAATATGACAACTTAAAACTGGTTAATCTTGTGCAAACAAATGAAATCCTGCTAACAGAAAATTCTACCTACCTTAATATTCGTTTTAAAATAATTGGTTGAATATGTATGTATATATAGACAGAATTTGGCGTTGAATGACCTACAAGGGTTGATATGCCATAAAACCCAACCAACCAACCAACCAATCCAAGAATTGCTATGTATCACTGACAATTCAATTAAATATCATTATTTTACTCTCAATTAAATGCTCGAACTGTTCTGTTTTAAACAATTCATTTTAGAACGAGTTATTTGTAAGCACCCAGTTTAAATATCAAACAGCTATATTTGACTCATTGATAGGACTCTATCAGATGCTACCAGTCCGGATCAGGGTGGATCTGGGAGCAATGGCAATAAAGGTGTACTCCACATTCCCCAAAGGTCTAACATTATTGGAACCTCACCATGAAATTGTTTAATGACATACCTTGACACTCATTGGGGAGGGAGGCTACACCTCTGCCGAGATGCTGTTGGTATATTCTATTGTCCAAGCCGAATGGTCTGTGGTCAACATAGACGCATGGGAAGAGAGTCAGGGAAATCCGTATAATGATGAGGATGCACCCAATTACTTTTGTTGTTTGTTTGATTGATTAATTGATTGATTTTATCGGCTTGTCAATCCGTCAAGGGAAACTTTATACCTAATGGTGTAAAGATCTACGAAAAAGGGTTTTTTGGTAGGAATTTGTAACATAACCTAATATCCAGATATGTGAAACGTACATAAAATGTTCATAACATAAATACATAGAACATAGGAATCCCGAAACACAAAAAAACACTTACGACTTCTTAGTTCAGGTACGAAACTTTTTATTACCTTTGAGTTTAAAGGTTCTTCGACATAAGGAGAAAGAGGCACGATCTTTCTATGCTGGCTTTTCCATCTGCCCCCAATACGTGTGGCACCCGCCACAAGGCCACTGTGAACTAGCGAAAGTCAACCTTCTTCTTCCGAGCCAGGAACTCAACTCCACTAACTGATTTTTTTCAAATCTCCCAAAATCCCCCGCGCATGCTTCCGGGGTATGACGACTTTCACATCCCGCCGTCACATTTTCTATTTGGGATTTTTATTTTGACATCTGTGAACGATACATCCTCCCAGCGCGCACGTTAACACCTGCGCTCAAGTTTGCACCTAACTAACCCATGTGTTGAGCCGAAAGGTTCTCAGCCTAACTAAACCCAAAGGCAAGATATATAAAACGAAATCCCTCGGCCATTATATTACAAATTCATTTTATATATTTAAGGAAGCAAAATGAAGTAAGAAATATGAGTGGCAAAACGGTTGAATTTTGTCTCCACTCAATTTCGTTTGGTTGGATTTTATGGCATATCAACCATTGTAGATTATTTAATACCAAATCTTCTTTATACTAATATATTAAATATATAGGATTTGGTTTGGTTGAGTTTTCTGGCGTATCAACCACTGTTGGAGGTTTGGAGGTGCCCGTGGTGTAATGGTTATCGTCACAGGATATAGACACGGCGATACGAGTTCAATTCCTGGACAAGACTGATTGCATTTCACATAGCACTAATACCCTTGGGAAAGGTATGAATCCAATTATTCTCCTTCCAGCTATGGGTAAATAGTAGGGCAGACTAGGTTCTTCAGCCTTGGTGAGGCAACTAGTCTGGGAGAAGGAAAAACTCTGAATTCAATCCTGCTAAACTCCGCTTAAAAAATTGACCGAGTGTCATATCCTGCCCGAGCGGAGGGGTTGGGTAAATCGGATCAACCACTGTTGGTCATTTAATGCCACATCCTCTTTATACATATATATTAAATATATAGGATTTGGTTTGGTTGAGTTTTATGGCACATCAACCTTTGTCGGTTATTTAATGGCAAATCCTCTTTATACATATATATTAAATATATATGATTTGGTTTGACTGGGTTTTATGGCATATCAACCATTGTTGGTTATTTAATGCCAAATCCTCTATATACATATATATTAAATATATATGATTTAGTTTCGTTTAGTTTTATGGTATATCAACCATTGTTGGTTATTTAATGCCTAATCCTCTATATACATATATATTAAATATATATGGTTTACTTTGGTTTGGTTTAATGGCATATCAAACAATGTTGGTTATTCAATTCCAAATTCTCTTTATACATATATAAAAGTTGGTGAGCGTAGTCGAGGGTGCCCAGAAGGCTTCCTTTTCAATAGATCCTACACCTTTCCCTGGATTGCTCCACTTTACCCTTGATGCGTACCTTATATTGCTGAGTGTTAAGCAAGTAGGTATCAAGTACCATTTTTAAAGTCTTTGGTATGTCGCGACCTGGGATTGAACATTAGTCTCCCGGACCATCAACCGTTGTAGGTTATTTAATGCCAAACCCACTTCAAATATACATATTACATATATGATTTGTAAACTCATTTTTTTCATAAACTTTTAAAATGAGCCGAAATTTTTTTTACTCAATCAAATGTTTTTAAACAATTTTATCAAACATGAATAATTCATTTATTTGTTCAGAGTAAAGTGGTTACAATTATTGCTATTAAACATAAATTGTTCTATTCAATATTGCTCATTCATTTGCACACAGCTAAATGGTTTCAAATATAGCTATGTATCGATAACAATTTGATTAAATATCAGTCATTTGTTTACACACAGGTAACAGATCAAACAGTTCTATTTCTAACAATTCAATTTAGCATGAATCATTAGTTTGCTTTCAGTTTAAATGTCAAACAGTTCAATTTGACCCATAATTAGGACCCTATCAGGTGCTGCCACTCCATGTCAGAGTTGAGCGATGACAATGAAAGGGTGTTCCGCATTCCTTAAAGCGTCAACATTATTGAGGTCTCACCATGAAATTTTTTAATGTCATATCAACCACCAACAGCAGAGATGCAGTCTGTGTCTTCTATAGCCCAATCGCCTGGACTGTGGGCCAAAGAAATCGGTAACGACTAGTCTCTCCTTTCACACATCCCCACAATAAAATATTCAATAAATTAGGGGAGCCATATATCGGGTCCCCTCTTCCTGTCCATGCAAAAATTCACTTTTATTCTCATTTTTAACAAAGAGTTGAAAATAAATAATTTTATTTTTCTAATTCCGTTCTTCAAAAAGTATTGCATAAATGATATCTCAACCGATTAATATGCAAATGGAATTATTTTCTTAAATTTGGTTGGGTTTCTGACCTGACTGATAAAATACAACGCATTTTCTTCCAAGCAGTGGTCGTATCGATACTGCTATATGGATGCACTACAGGGATGCTAACTAAAAAAAAAAAAAAAGCTTGACGGCAACTACACCAGAATGCTGCGAGCAATTTTGAACAAGTCCTGGAGACAACACCCCACAAAGCAGCAGCTGTACGGCCACCTACCTCTCATCACGAAAACAAAGTTTGACGAACCAGACATACAGGACACTGCTGGAGAAGCGGGGACGTGCTCATAATGGATGTTCTCCAATGGACCCCTCACATGGCCAAGCAAGGGCAGGGAGACCGGCTCGAACCTACATACAACAGCTCTGTGAGGATACGGGATGTAGCCCTGAGGATCAGCCAGAAGCGATGAACAATAGGGAGGAGTGGCGAGAGAGGGTCAGGAATATCCGTGCTGGTGGCACAAGATGATGATGAGGATTTGTTTAATGACGTATCAAATTTCATGGATTATTTGATACTAAACTTATCCTGGCAGAATATCCGCGGTACTATTTTTACGTATTGGGTTGGCCAGTCTGCTGGGGCTGTAGAATACACTGACTGCTTGTCTGCACATGGGTAAGACCCCCCCCCGACCACCATAAACAATCTGAAGGTGAAGTTCCCGTAATGCTAGAGCTTTGAGGGATGTGAAATACCCCTTTATTGCCATCGCTCCCAGATCCACTCTGGTCTTGGAGTGGTAGCACTTTATAGGGTCCTATCTATGGGTCAAATTGAACTAAACAGAATTGCTTGGAATGGAACTGTTTTTGTATGCTAAACTGAATTGTTTGAAATAGATATGTTTTTGACATTGAATCTGTACTTAGACTAAACTGAATTGTTTAAAATAGAAATGTTTTTAACTAACACTTCTTTTTCAAGTTATTCAATTTAGCCAATTAAGCTGTATACTTATGCTAAACTGAATTGTTTGAAATAGAACTGTTTATTTGTCTAAAAGTGGATTTGGCCTTAGATAACCCAGAAAGGTTGATATGTCATAAAACCCAAACAGACAAACCTATAGGGAGTTCAATATATTTCTTAAGTTTTTTTAGTCCGAAAGTGAATGTAAAAGCGTGATTGAATTTTGATCTCGTCTACATTAAGCCTACTGTCCACCACTTTATCCATTAGGACACGGGGACTGAACAATAAAGTTTTAGAATTGTCTAACGACTTTGTGGACATGCTGTACATTAATCTTTTTTTTTTTTTCGAACACATCTGTCAATATAGAAATCAAAACCGATTCTCTAAAACTGAATTTGCTTTTCTTTTTTCGTTCTATCCTTATTCCGATGACAAAACTGGATCGTTCGAAATGTAAATCTTTAATTCAAATCTAATATGTCATCCAGTCATCTCCCCCACGCCGACCCAATGATCTCTTGCTCATCTTTCATCAATTTTAATTCCTGTCGTTGATGCATTTTAAGGGCCTCGCGTGCCATACGACGCAAATAATCAAAGAGCACCTGTTCAAGAGCTCCTAGCTCTGCTAGACAACAAATGAATGGCTTCTATTACGGACACAAAAGAAATAAAGTCAATCCCGGTCCGGTCACATGTGTTCGGTCAGTGGTCTTTCGTGTTCCGATTGTGCCATTGAATAAAAGACATAATGACTGAATGAAAGAGTTTTCTCCGACCTTCTGGGAAATCAACGAATAGTTTTACCAATCGCAAACAAAAGATCCACTGGAGAGAAGGAAGGTTATGGCGGGATAGGGAATGGGTACTGACAAGCGTTCTACATTTAAAGGACTATGAGTTAAGATATAAGTGAATAAAAAGAGCAACGTTGGTTTTACAAAATCCATTATATATATATATATATATATATATATATATATATAATAGCTGCTGTATCTATAAGTAAATGATGCTTAATACTAGAGACAGAACACATATATCGAAAGCAGGTTAGCAAAGATACGCTCAACGCCACTTCGTGAATGTCAGTTTTTCTCCTTTCTCCTATAGGCGAGCAACTGACAGTCGCAAAGTGCCGTTGATTCTGCGTCTTGGCTACATAACACACACACATTATATATATATATATATATATATATATATATATATATATATATATATATGCGCGCGTGTGTGTATGTGTGTGTGCCCAACCCCCTGGCCCCGTGCAGACTGCGCCTCAAAGTCAATTTTGATGCAGAGTCTAACAAGTTTGAGTTTTCCTTCCCCTAGACTGGTTGCCGTATCAAGGTTAAATAGCGCAGTTTCTCCCTCTAGATATTTACCTATCGCGGGGCGGGGGTGATTGTTGGCTTCATACGTTTCTCAAGGGTATAAGCGCTATGTGAAATCCAAACAGACTTGTCCATGTTTTGAACTCATGTCACCGTGTTCATTCCCAATGAAGGTTACCGGGTGCAGAAGCAAAATATGGAATGATTTTTAAAGCTTTTTTTTTTCCAGTCTGATCAGTCCAATTTTGGCAAAAAAAAGTGATACATTTAAATTTTCATTAGTTCGGTTATTCAAGCATTTTTTTTTTAATAGAAATTCCGCCCAATATGAGCGAACAAGAAAAGACACGATAAAGAATCTATGATTTTGTCGAAACCAAGCCAAAGTTTCTTGGTCTACTGTATACAAAGCAAAGAAGAAAAAAATTTTTTTTTACAGAAATAGAGCTTTTTTTTTTATCGAAAAGACAGGGTGGAGGATTGAACAAATAAATAAATAAATAAACCCAAAAATCAAAACGAAAAGGCTTCTCGCTACAGCGATTTAGAGAGACTCCACAACGTCAATAAGAAAGCACGCTAATGAATTGAAAGTCCATAAGAAAACTTTGACGACAGCAAATAAAGATCCAAGTCCAGATTGAGCTATGGGTGGAGTGAGAAAATAAATCAAATGCAACTTCCGATTGAAATATTAGTTCGCTTAAGAATGCTATTGAGGAGGAATGGAATAAAATGTCGGAATAATTTATTTTGAAGCCCTGCAAATCGTTTTGAAGGCGTGTTGATACAATATATAAAAAGAAATGGTCGCTATTTTGAGAAAATTTACTGTTTTGTATCTATCTTGTTTTGTTGTTTAAAATTTCTAATGGTTTTAAAATTAATCTTATCTTATAATAGAGTTGTTTATTATTATACTAGGATATTCCTAATTTTGCTCCTGCACCCTGTCCTGTTTGTTGTTGAAAATAACCGAAGAAGGTTTAAAGCATTCAAATAAAAAAGAGCAGATTTTTGTACGGTCTTGATTTTAATTTGACTTGGTATATATATATAGGTTGTTTCACAATTTTGAGGCAGGATTTAAATCCCCAAAAATGATAGGGTGGTAATGAAAATTACATTAATTGAAAGGTAAAAGTATTGTTATATAATATATGACATGCATTTTCGGTTCGTTCCTAGTGACCCTGTGTGCTTCGACAAGCTGTCACGCTGTGATGAGTAAACAGGACAGCACGATCAGGGCAGTCAGGTACAACAGGTGTGTAACCGGAAGGAGATCACATGATGAGAACCACTTGGTCAGATTTAGACAGAGTGCAGAGTATCGCAGTCAAGCGTTGGACACACATCCGACCAGGGGCGTCTCTGACGAACTCGCAAGGGAGTGCAAGCGTTGGGACCCCCTGGCTCCTGTAAAAAGATATGGGAAAAAGAATTCCTCTTTCTGAGTATATGTCTCTCCACTCATCTCTCACACACCACAGAAACATCAACCCTTTCGAGAATAAAGTGTGAGAGATATATTTTTATAAAAAAAGGGTCTTCGTTCGTTCATTAAGGTTCGTAAATTATATTTGATTATTTTTCCGCTTATATTTGTATTACGGCTATTCAACAATAGAGCACATGCCGCAAATTTTCGCCGTTCAGTTAAGGACGCGGTTGATAACATCTGCATATTCCATATGGGTGATTGGAGCACCAGACAGTGAGGAACCTTTTGCTTTAAGATCTTTCCAAGCGCCATGAGCTTCAAAGTTCTTGACAAACATAAAAATCCGATTCCTGTTTGTAAAAAAGTTGACATTGAACTTCTTTTTATAAACAATCTTAAATGATCAAATTTCGTAATATGTCTTCACAAAAAAGATCTTCTACTCCATCGCCCATGGCATGATTTACATATATTTTGTGGGATATATCAAATATTGTCTTTAATTGGAATCATTTTGAGATGAGGCTTCTTAATCTGAGAATTAATTTTTTATTTTTTATTTATTGCGGACTTTTTGTCCTCATCTTGGTAGTTTTTGTGTTGTTTCTTCTTTCACTACGTTTCGGCCAAATTTCACCTCTGGCCTTCTTCAGGTGATTAACCGCGACCTCGGATAGGAATGCTGAGTCTTGTAACCGTATCCCCAGTAATTACTGCCTTCCTTCGGGGCCTATGGCGCAGCGGATAGAGGCGTTGAGTTCCAGGTGAGCATTTTCAGAAGATAGCGGTTTCAAATCCTACCCAAGCCGGCCAAAGGTTTACTTGATCAAAAACGTGGTGCAATAGACAACAACTATGGAAGGCAATAATTACTGAGGATACGGTTACAAGACTATACAATAGATAAGATAAAAAAATAAAAAGAATAAATTCTCAGATCAAATATTCCAAACAATAATCTGAAAAGAGCAATAGAATAAAGTCAAGAAAAAAAATGATCTGATAGGGTGTTACTTAGTTTTTTCTATAATTGTATCAGAAATTAATGTTTTATATCTAAAAATAAAAAAATAAAAAAATTGACTTTAAATAATCAGCAAGGGTTAACATGCCGTAAAATCAACCGTCAAACAATTTATCAATTAGTAAAATAAATCTGTTTACGATAATTTTCAAAATTATTTTAACCTGCATTAGGGCCTTCCTCCTTGAAGCATTGATACTGCAACGAGGTATGACTTTACTTGTTTAAAATTGTGGTAAAGATAAATTTTGTACCATGTAAAATCAATCTTCATTATAATTTTAAACTAGTAAACACATGATACCTCGTTGCTATTCCCGAATGAAAACCGCTTCTAAAAGGTTTCCACTCTCATTTTATGAGCTGCCCATTCAAATTGTGATTATTAATCGATGATTCAGTAGATGAAAAAACAAAACTGGCTTTGTACTGTATATATGTCTTCCTGTGGAATTTTCTCGCTGGTGAAACATGAGAAAGGCAACATGGATTTCAATTTTCAGATTTTCTCAGTTATTACGGGTGAGTATCTTTTCCCGGAGCTGGCTGATCTCAGCGATCTTTCTGCGACGTTGGATTCGTCCAGACTTTATATTTTACTCTTTTTTACGGGTGATAACTTTTTCCCGGAGATGGCTGATCTCAGCGATCTTGTTGCGAATCTGGATTTGTCCAAACTTTATATTTTACACTTTTTACGGGTGATAAACTTTCCCCGAAGATGGCTGATCTCAGCGATCTTTTTGCGAGGTTGGATTTGTCCAGACTTTATATTTTACTCTTTTACGGGTGATAAACGTTTCCAGGAGCTGGCTGATCTCAGGGATTTTGTTGCAATGCTGGGTTTGTCCAAACTTTATATTTAACTCTTTTTTACGGGTGATAACCTTTTCCAGGAGCTGGCTGATCTCAGGGATTTTGTTGCAATGCTGGGTTTGTCCAAACTTTATATTTTACTATTTTTACGGGTGATAACCTTTTCCAGGAGCTGGCTGATCTCAGCGATCTTGTTGCAATCCTGGGTTTGTCCAAACTTTATATTTAACACTTTTTACGGGTGATAACCTTTTTCAGCTGCTGGCTCATCTCAGCGATCATGTTGCGACGCTGGATCTGTCCAAACTGAAGATTCTCCTTCAAATTTCTCTGACGCCTGCCGAACCGAACGCTCGATTGCGAACGCCCTCGAACGCCTTTCGTTCACCTGCTTCACTGCCTGAGGGTTGTGGTACATCATGCTATACCATCTGCTGAACTCCAGTTGAAATCCGGCAGTCTCCAAAACAGAGTGGGTCTGGATAACTACTCTGACACTCAGTTGACGTATATTTATTGAGGAGGGCGAGTCCATTATGTAGGGAGTACAACATAAACAATGACGGATATTTCTAAAAAATTGTTAATGATTCATTGTAATACTTGGAACAATTTAACTTTGTTGACATGCTTAACCGAATTGTTTGAAAAAGAGCTGTTTGATAACTGATGTTTAATTGATGTTTCAATATCTATACTGACTCTTTTGCCGCCTGGCTTTGATTCAAGCCCAAAATTCATACTCACTCCTTAGTCAGTCAGATTTATTTTACTTTAAAATATGCGATGCCCAAATGGTAAATCTGGAAGTAATTCCCACACTAATTTTTTTCAATTTTCTGTAACAAAATCTGATGCATTTACGAGCTGTGTTTTTTTAAAAAAAAGTATTGGGAATGAAGCTATATCTACCAAACTAAAAATGATTAAAGTGAAAGTGAAACGGTCATTCTGTTCAAAATTGTCCCCATATCGTTTATCAGTACTTGAAAATATTTGACTGAGTGCAAACAAATGATTAATTGTGAATAGAATTATTTGTATTGGATAGAAATAAGTGAAACCACGGACACCTCCATACGAGTTCAAATCCTGGACGAGGCTGATTGCATTTCACATTGCACTAATACCCTTGGGAAAGGTATGAATCCAATTATTCTCCCTCCAGCTATGGGTAAATAGTAGGGCAAACTATTGGTGAGGCAACTAGTCTAGGAGAAGGAAAACTCTAAATTCAAACCTGTTAAACTTCGCTTAAAAAACTGACCTTGTGTCATAACCTGCTCGAGCGGAGGGGTTGGTAAATATATATATATATATATATTCGGGAAAGTGCGTGACCCAAATTTTCCGCCACGGGTGACCCACAATATTTTTATGCGAGGATCAGGTGGTTTGAATGAAGAATTTTCCTTCTCCTAGATTGATTGCCTTAGCAAGGCTAAAGAACCCAATCTTCCCTAATATTTACCCAGCAGAACAGACGGATTGATGCTTTTACGAAAGAGCACTAACTCGAATTAAAACGCAAACTGCCTCACTCAGGATTTGAACTTGGATTACTGATTTTGTTTCGTACAACGATAATCACGGGTGGCAGGAAAAGCAATTTGACTGAGGGTATGTGTGTATATTTTTATACCTGTCGGCTTGTGGATTTTTTGGTGTGTGGGTTGTGTATCATCTGAGAGTTGATTAAGAATTGCATATTTCTGTTATGTATATGTGTGTGTGAACGTGTGTGCGTGTGCGTAGAATTTTCACAATGTCTGTATGTGCATGAGTGTGGCCCTATTCCAGGTCAAGCTAATTATGTATATATATATGTATATATATATATATATATATATATATAGACCAATATTTATCTCTCTATATGTGTGTATAATAGAGGAAACTACTTTGGTTGGTAAATATGGATGGAAATAAGTGAAACCATTTAACTGTGTGCAAAAATGAACTCAGGCTGACTTTTAGAAATTTTATCAACTAAATTGTGTTAAGAAATCATATATTTTATATGTGTAACAATAGAATTTGTCATTCAGAACACTACAATGTTTGATATGCCATAAAACAAAAGCAAACCAAATCATACATATGCAATATATGTATAAAAAGGATTTGGCATTAAATAGCCAATAATAGTTGATATGCCATAAAACCAAAGCAAACCAAATCATACATATTCAATATAGGTATAAAAAGGATTTGGCATTAAATAGCCTACAATGGTTGATATTCCTTTTAAACCCAACCCAATGAAATCATATATATTTAATATATATGTATAAAAAGGATTTGGCATTAAATAGTCTACAATGTTTGATATTCCTTTTAAACCCAACCCAATGAAATCATATATATTTAACTTATATGTATAAAAAGGATTTGGCATTAAATAGCCTACAATGGTTGATATTCCTTTTAAATCCAACCTAATGAAATCATATATATTTAACATATATGTATAGAGAGGATTTTGCATTAAATAACCTACAATGGTTGATATGCCATAAAACCCAACCCAACCCTCAGAAACAATTCGCTTTTAACGCCTCACCCCGAAGTTCTGTCGCAATTTCATGAGGGAAATAGTCCTTGAGCTCGACAGTTGTCTGTAGTCTACTATTAAAGACTTGAGAGCTCAGATATCCACGAAAAAATTACTAAAAAAGAAAGTGTAGTGAGTGAGCTGGCCGCTAGATGTCGCTACATAGAGAGACAGTTTCAATCGCCCACACGATATTCGCCATTCCACGCCATGATAACAGCTAAAATGCTTAAAATAATACCTACTGCTTGTTATCTAATACTTACGCCTTCATGCTTACTGATTTCTCAGGCGCACAGTCCAAGTGACTGGGCTGTATAATACACTGACTGCATCTCTGCAGAGGTGTAATATAATTGCGGAGGGATTTTTTTTATATTATCATTTTTCGTTTTATATATCTTGCCTTTAGGTTTAGTTAGGCTGAGAACCTTTCGGCTAGTGCATGGGTTAATTATGTGCAGACATTGAGTGCAGGTGTTCACGCGCGCTCGGGGATGATGTGACAATCCCAGATGTCACCACAAAATCCCCAGATAGGAAATGAGACAGGGGACGTGAATGACGTCATGCCCTGAAGCGGGGCTGAGGATTTTGAGATTTGAAAAAAAACAAAACAGGAAGTTGAGATTCGAGTCCAGAGGAAAGAAGTCGATTTTTTTCAGTTGGGGTCTACGAAATCTGCCGCGCGTTTGTTGATGAAATTGTGTGTCTCTCTCTCGTCATGTCGTAAAACCTTAAATTCAAAAAGGTAAAAAAAAGTTTCGTACCTGAACCAAAAGAGAGTCGTCAAGAAATTCGTGTTTTTTGGATTCCCTGTGTCTATTTCACATATTCATATCTTGGTCGTATATTTTTGGACCTGTATATATGGTACAGAGGGGTAAGACTAACCCCAACAAGTGTCGCGGATATAATATTGAACCATTTGATGGCGAGATTCCAGCCTTGGAGATTTGGAGAATGTGGAATATCCTTTTATTTACATTGCTCCAAGGCCCACTCTGACCCCATGTGGTACCACCTGATAGGGTCCCATCGATGGGTCACATAGACAAATCTGTGAGCGAACAAATGACTGATGTTAACTTGTGGCTCTTGTACAGTAATACTTAAAATCATTTAAATATGTGCAAAAAAGTTATTTAGGCTCCTTTAAAAATGTTATCTCCAAAATGTGTTAAATCATTTATATATTTAATAAACATGTATGAAGAGTATTCGGCATTAAATAAACTACAATGGTTGATATGCCATAAAACCCAACCAAATCCAACCTTTGTCCTGCTTTTCTGCAGAGGGTAAGACACCCCGCCAACAAGTGTCCTAGATATGACACTAAACAATCAGATAGTGAGTTTCCTGTAATGCTGGAGTTTTGGGGAATGCGGAGTACCCCTTCATTGCCATCGTTCCCAGATCCCCTCTAGCACGACGTGGTCGCACCTTATAGGTTCCTATCTAGGGGTCAAATAGAACTAAACTGCGTACTTATGCTCAACTGAATTGTTTGAAATGGGACGGTTTTTGTATGCCAAACTGAATTGTTTGAAAAACAACTACATTTGACTCTTAACTGTTAGAAAACAAAAAAACTATACTGATACTAAATCGAATTGTTTGAAATAGAACCGTTTGAATAAACTGAATAGTTTGAAATAGAAATGTTTCTTACACTTAAGCTTTGTACCTATACTAAACTATATTACTTGAAATAGAAATGTTTATTTGTATATGTTGCGTTCTGGTTAGTGAACGCTTGTAATATTAAATAAAGGACAAACCACGATATGAGAGGAAATAGAGATATATTCTCAGGGAAAAGTATATACAATAGAGAGACTATTAGTAGACAAGAACATAGGATTAGTGAACGCTTGTAATATTAAATAAAGGACAAACCACGATATGAGAGGAAATAGAGATATATTCTCAGGAAAAAGTATATACAATAGAGAAACTATTAGTAGACAAGAACATAGGATTAGTGAACGCTTGTAATATTAAATAAAGGACAAACCACGATATGAGAGGAAATAGAGATATATTCTCTGGAAAAATTATATACAATAAAGAGACTATTAATAGACAATAACATAGGATTAGAGAATACAGAATCAAGATATAGTTCAACGATAGTATTGGCTTCCATTATTACGGTAGCAAGTAAGGTGATCTAGTGCGATCCCTAATCTCCAACGCTCTAATGCTATTCCTATAAGAAGCTGCTCTTCACCTTCTAGTCTGCCCTGGTATTAGTAGCTACTGCTATATATCGCAGATGGACTAGTTCATTGTGTGGGAAAAGGTGGGTGATACCCAACAGTATAAATATGGATTTGGCATTAAATAACCAAGAAAGGTTGATATGCCATAAAAGCCAAGCAAACACGCCAACAAACCCCTAGCATCGTTTGGATTTTTATTCAATGATATTTTCTTTCATTACTACAAACTCCTCTAATATGTCGACTGATATTTGCGTTTTAAGTTTGTGTGTTCAGTTAAAGCCAACAAATCCCTTGAGTGTTTTTCATGCTAATTTTTCTTTGTCTTTTTTGGTTTAGTTTTGATGTTTTTCTCTTTGTTGTTTATCTATTTATTCATTCGACTATGCCTGCCTTAGAAAACTGTAGGAGTGTTCGTCATTTTCGGAGACAATTCGATATTTCGTGTGTATATTGCGATTCCATTAGCGGCCATTAATTTCTTTTTGTTATCACTTCATGTAAGACTCTCAGAATTTTCACACAAATAAGAAGAACTCTACCACTTCAGTTCTGCCAGCAAAACGGGCTTCATTAAAAATAGATAAATAAAGATTACTTTTCTTTATTCATTGAATGACGGTACGAATCCCACAACCTTCACCGTTTGATCATTTCAAAGAACATTTGAAATCAATTATTTCTTGATTTATTTCTTCTTCCTTAGTTAAAAATACAGTTTCATTCTACATTCGAGGCTTCTGGGTTCAGATAACAATTAGCTATCCTCTTAACTCAGCTGAACTCAGTTCTTGGTTGGTTGGTTGTTTGGGTTTTATGGCATATCAACCCTTGTAGGTCATTTAACGCTAAATTTTGTCTGTCTGTCTCTCTCTCTCTCTCTTTATATATGTAATATAATGGCCGAGGGATTTCGTTTTATATATCTTGCCTTTCGGTTTAGTTAGGCTGTGAACCTTTCGCTTAGCGCATGGGTTAGTTAGGTGCAACTTGAGCGCAGGTGTTCACGCGCGCGCGGGGAGGATGTGTCATTCAGAGATGTCAAAATAAAAATCCCAGAAGAGAATGTGCCCAGGGGATGTGAATGAAATCATGCACCGGAAGCGTGCGCGGAGGATTTGGGGGATTTGAGAAAAGTCAGTGAGTTGAGTTTTAGCATCGGAAGAAGAAGGGTGACTTTAGCTTGCTCGCCGAGGCGAGGTCAGTAGTTTGCGGCGGGGGCCGCACGTGGTTTGGGGCAGATGGAAAAGTCAGCATAGAAAAATTGTGCCTCTCTCTCCTGATGCCGAAAAACGGTTAAACTCAAAAAGGTAATAAAGTTTCGTACCTGAACTAAGAAGTCGTAAGTGTTTTTTGTGTATCGGGATTCCTATGTTATCTCTGTCTCTCTCTCTATATATATATATGAGTTTTGAACATTCTATGTACATTTCACATATTTATGTATGGCTATGTTACATGTATATACACATCCAAACAAAAGATTTCAAAACGAATATTAAGGTAGGTAGAATTTTCTATTAGCAGGATTTCATTTGTTTGCACAAGATTAACCAATTTTAAGTTGTCATATTTTTTGGTACAACTCTGTCTCTCTCAAGAAGGACAGAATGTCATCTATTTTGACGTTCTCGAACAGATCGGTTAAGCTATTTACTTTGAAAAATCGCTTTCTGATAACAGCGAATGCTCTGCATTCTATAAGAATTAGTTTAACCGTGCAAGTTATCTGACAGGTCTAACACTGTGGTTGTGGTTCCTGTTTCAGAATGAAAGCGTGAGTAAAGCTTGTATGACCAATTCACAATCGGGATATAACGACTTGTTCTCTTCTTGATTTTCTCGCTGCTGGTCTCCAATCTCCCAAGGATGAAGTCAGTTGTTATGCATCATACAATAATGTGTTAGTTGACGATTCTACCTTTGACTTTTCTGTCTTCTCTTTCAGCATAGTCCGGTGGGGCTGTAGAATACACTGACTGCATCTTTGTTGAAGGGTAACCCCCACCAGCGAATATCGACTATCCTAGATATGACACTAAAATGCATTTATTAGTGAGGCTGCGGTCCTGGACCTTTGGGCAATATTGAGTACCGCTTCATTGCATTACTCTAAGGTCTAGTCTGAACCGCAGTGGTTGTACTTGTTAAGGTCTCATGTATGGGTCAAATAGGTTTGGTTTAGTTTGGTTTCGTTATTTAATGGCATATCAACCTTTGTAGGTTATCTAATGCCAAAGCCATTCTCTAAGAAAAACAGTAGTGGTACTATTTAACCCATAGCTGGGAGGATAACGGAGTTCATACCTCTCCCAAGGGTATTTACCCGAAAGTGAACGTAATAGCGCGACTGGAGTACGAACTCGCTTACTACGATTCCGCAGTCCCTCGCTTTAACTATTACACCTCGAGGACACCCCCAAGAGTAATAGAACTGTTTAACCATTTAACTGTGTGCAAACAAATGACTGATATTAAATTTTCTTGTTACATAGCAATACTTGAAACCATAGGTGGCAAATAAAATTGATAGTGTTTGATAACGATAATTGAAACAATTTAACAGTGTGAAAACAAACGATAAATATCAAATTGAATTATTCGACTTTAAATACTTTCAACTGTGTGCAAACAAATCATTAATATTGAATTGAATTATTAGCATTGAATAGAAATACTTGAAACCATTTAACTGAGTGCAAGCAAATGAGCCCTGGCCTGTATAAAATGTTACCGATCATCTAAAGTTGGTGACCGTAGTCGAGAGCGACCAGAAGGCTCCCTTTTCAATAGCTACTACACCGAGGTGTAGGGGAGGGCGCTACTCCTTTCCCTTAATTGCTCCAGTTTACCCTTGATAAGTAAAGTTAGCGACCATAGTCGAGGGTGACCCGAAGGCACCCTTTTCGATAGCTACTACACCAAGGTGTAGGGGAGGGCGCTACTCCATTCCCAGGATTGCTTCACTTTACCCTTGAACCGTACCTTATAATGCTGAGTGTTAAGCAAGGTGGTATCAAGTTCCATTTTTAAAGTCTTTGGTATGACTCGACCTGGGATTGAACCCAGGTCTCCCGGGCCATTGGCGAACACTCTAACCGCTGGGCCTTGATACGTACCTTATATTGCTGAGTGTTAAGCAAGGAGGAATCAAGTACCATTTTAAAAGTCTTTGGTATGACGCGGCCTGGTATTGAACCCAGGTCTCCCGGACCATTGGCGAACACTCTACCCATTTGACCAATGAGCCCGTACCGACCATTTAAAAATATCTAATACATATGTATAAGCAGGATATCGCATTAAATAACTTACTAGAGTTGATATGCCATAAAAACCAACCAACACGCAACCAATCAACCATTTGGAAGTGACCGTAGTGTAATGGTTATCGTCGTAGGAAATGGATACGCTGACTCGAGTTCAAATCATGGACGAGACTGATTGCATTTCACATAGCACTAATACCCTTGGGAAAGGTATGAATCCAGTTATTTTCCCTCCAGCTATGGGTAAAATAGTAGGGCAATCAACCAACCATTTGTTTTAATCGATCTCAAATCAGCTCATATCTGTCTATCTATGACCCTCCTATTCTCCCAACTGTATGTTAAATAGTACGATTATTCTTCTTTGGCATTAAATAGCCCACAAATATTTCAATGCAATTAAAACAAAACAAAACCCCCTCTGTATATATATATATATATCATCAAGTAACACAGAAAGAATCGAGTTGTCTAACCCTCTCTTTCCGTCCATTATTATTATCAATCGTCCCTTCAGGTCTTCTCAGCTGCATCCTATGTCAATACAGAACTGATATTAATAATTATTTGCTGGTTGGCTAACACTGTCGAGGAGCCCATAGGAAAAATCACCTTTGAGTTCATCCATGTTTCTCAAACAGTGTCCTGTATTTCTGGTTCGTATTACTAGAATGGTTTGTGAGATAGAAGGCAGGTGGCTCTACAGCTCTCGTTTTCTGGATTCTTGTTTCCAGGATTTGTTTTTGACAGCACACAACATTCTCGTATAGTTCCTATCTACCTTTTCTATCCGCGTTTAGTTAGTGTCTACGTAGTGCATCCATAGAGTAGTATGGACACAGCTTGGAAGAAATCATATTTTATTTTACCAGATAGATCAGATTTCCACATGATTGATAAATTGTCAATAGCAGTCCACACCTTCACAAGACGTATGTGAATATCACTTTCGGTAGATGAGATGTTGATGCCGAGGTATTTGAACTGGTTTAATAATGCTGGAGGCGTAATACTTAAAATAGAAATGGCTCCTTCTCGACTAAAACACATGTACTCCGTTATATTTGCATTTACGTTGAGGCCGATGCCCCTTGCTTCCTACACACTATGCAGTTGGGATTCTATTTTGGATGTCATATTTGCAAGAAGTACTAGGTCATCTGCGTAGTCTACGTCTGCCAAAGTTTCTGCGGGATATCGTCTACTTCTTGCCTTTTTCCATGAGAAGTTGTTTAAAGTTCGTTATCCAGGAAGAATATAAACAAATATGGCGCTAGCTGTAACATAATCTTATAAAATTGAAATTGAAAAAATAGATAAATAAATAAATTAAAAAAGCAGAGAGTCTCCAAAAGGCCAGGTCAAGGTTCTTGTTGTAGTTAAAAATGACTAAAGAATACTGGAGGTCCAACGAAAATATCTGGTACACATGTGCTGAGCAAGGGGAAGCAGGGGTTCAGAGAAAAATCTGAATATGAACACAGGTAAAAAAAAAAAGATTCACGCTGAATTGTCCGGCACATAGCATAACGGTTATAGGCGTTGGTTAACAAAGGAGACAATCATCTGGAGGTTCCAGGTTCAATCCTGATTGCAGGCGAGTAATAATACAGGAATACTTAACACTTGTACCCGGTTATGGCCAACGGAATCAGAACAGGCGACATCCGTTGATTCAATAAAGGACGTAATTCGAAGTTTCGTGAAGGTTCCCGAGTTCGACAAACACTTGAAGAAGGCCGGAGGCCATATCGGCCTAAACGTTGTGAAAATTACAATAAAGATGAAGACAATGGTCCAAAAACCCTTAATGATAAAAATCATCAGAAATTGTGTCAACTAACAACTTCATATTCTTCCACTGGAAACTGTCCTAGCTTGATGTCTAGTTGGTTAACAATAATTTTTGGACAGATTTATCGATGATTTCGGGAGGCTTTCCGGGCAGATTCTTCAAATGTTCTTTCCACTTGTGAAGTTTTTCTTGTTGGCTGGCAATTCTCAGTTTTGCTCCCGAAGAGCTCTTCATTCCGACCGCTTCCTTTACTGTCTGCCATGCCATTTGTGGTTGTCTTTTTTTCTACGAAATATCTAATTTGATCGTTTTTCTATTTGAATGTATTCTTTTGTTCTTTTTGCTACCAGTATCTTTTCTCTCAGTTTTCTTAATTTTCTATTTATTGGCATTAGTTAGGTTACATTTTTTGAGTAAAGATATTTTTTTAATTTATCTTAATTCTTACAAATTACTAAAAATACCCACAGGATTCTACATTTGGCTTTTGGTTTGGTTGGGATCCATTCTGCCGAAAGAAACTTTTCATACTTACCATTCAGAATGTGCGTTTCAGATGTCTCATGAAGAGTATTAAATATGTTTCTTACAGTTAAGGTATATTTATAGTTTATGTCTCTATAGGTAAATGAGGACAAGTCTTCACGTGTTGCTTTGATAGCTTGGTTCTTATTTCTGTGTACACTCAGGTGTATCTTTGCCGAGACCATTCTGTGATCGGAAGATGTTCCTTCAAAAGAGGAGTATGCCTCACAGTTCAGAGCATTATTTATCCACTTTTTTATAGATATATAATCTATCGGTGCTTTAGCATAATTTGGGTAGGTGTAGGACCATAATTTCTCCTCCCTTCTTTGGAATATAAAAGCATGTTAGTCTGTTTTCAATAGAAAAGTCTGTTAGATATTCTCCATTTGTTTGACAAATTGAATAAACCAAATTTATTAGTTTTGTCTTTGCCTATTTGAGCATTCATGTCTCCTTCAATAATTTGAACATTGTGTTTGGAAATGTGTTGAACAAGGGAAAATAGCTTCTCGTAGAAGGTTATGTCCATTTTGCCTAAGTCTATGTAAAAATAAGATAGAAACAGTCAAAACCTCAAGATATTACTGATCCTCAGTTACTAACAGAGATATTTGCAATAAATATATGGTAACTGTAAGAAAAAATTCAATACTCTTCAAGATATATCTGAAACACATACACTAAATGAAGAATATAAAAACTTTGTCAATGCCCACATGGAAGTAGCAGCAGAATTCATACCAACCAAACCAAGAGCTGAACAGAGTTCCATGGGAGACACTAACCAAATTTACCAACCCCTCCGCTCGAGCAGGATATGCCACAAGGTCAGTTTTTAAGCAGGGTTTTACAGGTTTGAATTCTGAGTTTTCCTTCTCCTAGACTAGTTGCCTCAACAAGTGTGAAGAACTCAGTCTGCCCTACTATTTACTCATAGCTGGAGGGAGAATAATTGGATTCATACCTTTCCCAAGGGTATTAGTGCTATGTGAAATGCAATCAATCTCGTCCAGGTTTTGAACTCGTGTCGACGTGTCCATTTCCAACGACGATAACCATTACACCATGGGCACCTCCATGGGAGACACTAACAGTTAGGAAAAAAATGAGACGACATGAAAACAGCATACTTACTTACTAAAAAGAAATTCAACAAATGCTAATGCACAGAAACTTAAGTTACAAAGAGAACTAACACAGAAAAAGAATACATTTAAAGTTAGATCAATAAACTAAGAAACTCAGTAGAAGATAAACAATCACGAATAGCATGGCAGACAGTTTAGGAATATATAATCAAGCTCTGCTTTATAGGTTTGCTTTGGTTTGGCTTGGTTTTAGGGCATATCAACCCTTTTAGGTTATCTAATGCCAAATCCATTTTGATCCATCCGAACACTTCTATTTCAAACAGTAGAGTTTAGCATAAGTAGTTTTTCTTTATAATGTAAAAGTCCTGTTTATAATGTAAAAAGTCCAATTTCAAACAATTTAGTTTAACATAAGTACGCAGTGCAAATGTCAAAAACAGTTCATTGAAGTACGCAGTTTGAATGCCAAAACAGTTCTATTTCAAACAATTCAGTTTAGCACAAACTCACAGTTTAGTTCTATTTGACTCTTAGATAGGACCCTATAAGGTGCTACCACGCCAGGTTAGAGTGGACATGGGAGCGTTAGCAATGAAGGGGTACTCTACATTCCCCACCCCCCTAGTATTACTGGAGCCTCACTATCAGATCGTTTAATGGCATATACAGGACACTCGTTGGGGGAGAGTTTCTCTCTCTGCTGAGATGCAGTCAGTGTATTCTATAGCCCCAGCCAACTATATATATATATATATATATATATACAGCCTTTGTGAAGTTAGTATACAAGGCAAGTAAACCTCAATAATTCAAAAAGTTCGGAACCAATATTTGTCAATTCTAGACCCGTCTGTTCCCACTCTTGATAAAATATTTAACTAAATTTTCTGCCATTTATAAAGTTTAGTTTTTGAGATATTTGGAATTTAAGAAAACGGACTGTTTGATGTTAATATGCAAATTAAACTAACATTAGCTTAAGATCTCTGAAATCTAATAAAACAATTTTTCCTCTTCGTCCTTAACATATGTTGTAACATGGGTACGGAAAAGGATCTAACAACTGCAAAATAAAATAAGATAAGATAAAATAATTTAGTTATTGAGTGAAGGATTACCCATTTCGCTGATATCAAAGGAATTTTACTGAGTTCATTGAAAGATAAACAAGAACTCCCAAGAAAGCGAAAGGCTTTAAGAAACTTGCTTTCTCGAGATGAATGTAAACTAAAGCGAATTATAGCGAAACAACCTCTTTTGATTACCAACTCAGTGGACTGGGGCTGTAGAATACACCGACTACATTCCTGCAAAGGAGTAAGACTCACCCAACGAGTGTCCTGCATATGACACTAAACAATCTGATGGTGAGACTCCTGTAATGCTGGAGCTTTGGGAAATGTGAAGTACCCCTTAATTTCCATCGCCCCCAGGTTCACTTTGATCAAAAGTAGTAGTCCCTCATAGGGTCTTATCTATGGGTAAAAAAAAACTGTTTGAAATTTAAACTGGGTGTAAACAAATGCTAGACTGAATTGTTAAAAATAGAACTGTTTGATCATTTAACTGTGTGAAAACAAACGACTGATGTTATCATTAATGGTTAGTGATACATAACAATACTAGCAAAGAAATACACGACGAATCTTGTGTGATATTTGATGTAACTGATGGATGGGCCAAAGGTTGTATTTTATTTAAATCAGACGTGCCATTTTTTTTCTTTTTCTTTCTTTTTTTTTTTTTTTTTTTTTGAAAAGAAGCAAAACACTATTTTCTGAATTTTTTTTCGATCAATTGAAACACGATTAATTGGAATTAACTGCAAAACATTTTTAAATCTTACCAAAATATTTTTAAGTCGATTCAAAATACCAACAAGTCAACCTGTTATATAATTAAGGAATGATTTTTTTTATATTAATCTTTTTCGTTAATTATATTTTACCATTCAGTTTGGTTGGGATTTGAACTATTCGGGTAAAGAGTTCAGGTGCCTAGTCATTGGGTACAGTTTTACGCTCGCGTGCAAAGGATATGACAATCACCATTGTCATAATAAATCCCAGACAGAAAATGGGACTGGAGTGTGGATGACGTCATGCCCAGAAGAGATGGGCTGATAATTTGAGGATTTTAAAAACATAGCAGTTGAGAAGTTGACATTGGACCATGAAGTTGAGTAGTTGGGTGTTCGGCTATTGAGTCGAAGAGTTGAGTTCTTTGGATCTCTACAGATTGGGATCTTAAACACCACGAGATGTGCCGAACGTTGGGGTAGGGTTAGCATAGTATGATTACGAAATACTTTTAAGAATTGTGTCTCTCTCCTCGTGTCGAAGAACCGAAGTCAGAAGTTAATAAACCGTTTGTACCTGAACAATAGAGTCCGCTTGTATTTGCAAATGCCTGTTTTCGTATCTGTACACCATGATATATAACAAACCAGCGTGTTTCAACTTTGAACATACGTCAGTCATCAACTTTTGATTGGGTGATAATTGCATACCATGTGACATTTACAGAAGAATTTGCATAAGTATGGAACGAAAGTTTTAATTTAAAAAAAAAGGTGTTTTAGAATTTGTTAAACAATTTTCAAACGAACTCTAATAACTTTTTTTTATCATTAAGTGTTTTCGGACTATTGTCTTCATCTTTATTGTTATTTCCACAACGTTTCGGCCAATATGTCATCCGGACTTCTTCAGATGTTTGTCGAACTCGGGAACCTTCACGGAACTTCGAACTACATCCTTTATTGAATCCCGAAATTTAGACAACTGAACTTTAATAATCTGAAAAATAAGCATTTTAGAAGACGAGAGTCGATTGTATCGTATGACATTGTGAAATGCTTATTCAAATAGACGATGATTTTAAAACCTTTGTAATATAGCGTAAGGGCATAATGCAGAGGCATAGCACTTTTTCAAATAAAAATATATAATTCTTTTTATCTCTTAAAAGATCCAAAATTGACTGCAAGTGTGAGAGAAGCAGAGACAAAGAGACGAAGGACACGGACACTGACTGCTATATTGGCCCTTTCTTAACCCACTTTGTGATTCCATATTCAGTGCCTTACATCCTTGCTTCTTTGACGAGAGGTTCTAAACCGGTTTCTGCCGTGGGTCACTGCCCCCACGAGAAGGCACCCAGGGCGACTTCAACCCTGACTTGGTTGTGACTCCAACTGGCTGATCGTGACTGTCCGTGACTCACCATGATTTCTGTTCATATATAATTTCATAACACCTATGCAATCCGGTTGACAACACACGTGACCTGTTCCGAGCTGTCAACCTATATGAGCTGTCTTCCTGTGTACACATAGCCCAGCTGGCTGGGGCTGCAGAACACACCGGCTGCATTTCTGCAGAGGGTAAGACTCCCCCAACCAGTGTCCTTGATATTAGATTAAACAATCTGATGAGGAGGCTCCAGTAATACTGAAGCGTTGGGGAATGCAGAGTATCTCATTATTGTCATTGCAGGTACACTCTGACACGGGGTGGTAGCACCTGATAGAGTACTATCTATGGGTTGAATAGAATTAAACTGTGCACTTATGCTAAAGGGAATTGCCTGAAACAGAACTGTTTTGACATTGAAACTGCGTACTTATGCTAAAATGAATTGTTTGAAATAAAAATATTTTGACATTTAAGTGCTTGTAAACCAAAATGATATTTATACTAATTGTTTGAATTTTACTTTGGCGTTAAATGACCCGAAAAGGGGTGATACGCCGTAACAAAACAACCAACAACCTGTTTACACAGCTGGAACATCCTGTCTCAGAGATCCCTGATTGACGGCACTGTCAAAGGTCAAGAATGCTTAGCTGATATCCATGTTTCTTAGAAGACTTAAAGTATTTGAGAGTGGAGTCCCTAAGGCGTAATGGTTAACGTGGTGAACTACGGAATCGTAGTAAGCGAGTTCGAATTCCAGTCCGGCTATTCCGTTCTCTTCGGACAAAGACCGTTGGAGGGTGGGGAGGAATGAACACCCTTATCCTCCTTTAGCATGAGTCAAATAATAACACAACTGTTCTTGAACAAGGTGACTTTGGTATTAAATAACCCTCGAAATTTAATATGCCATTAAAACAAAGTAATCAAGACAAATGATCTTTTGACATGTGACATTTTCTGATTGAGGTTTTCTTAGATGAAGACAAACTTGACATTATGCAATCCAGTACTTCATAAATGAGATCGATTTTGTCGGCGGCTGAGTCGAAAGAAAATCACTGAAATTTGAAGTGACAAGAAAATCAGTCGGAGAAATTAAGTAATTATGAATCCTGCATTTTTTAAAGGAAAAATAACGGCGTGTCTTCCAATACGCATACATTTTTAAGATTTAGTCATTTGCTATGTCTGCGAATGGGTACCTAAATGTGTCTGATCACTTATATCTATCTTGCTATCTAGCCTCTTCAGTTCTATCTATTGATCTATCTTACTCTTTTCAGATCTATCTATCTATCTATCTATCCAAGATTCTTCAGATCTATCAATCTATCAATCCTCGTCTCTTCATATCCCTCTATCTTCGACTCTTCAGATCTATCTATCTATCTATCTATCTATCTATCTATCTATCTATCTATCTATCTCAGTGTATTTAGATCTACCTATCTATCTATCTCAGTGTATTTAGAGCTATCTATCTATCTATCTATCTATCTATCTATCCAAGATTCTTCAGATCTATCAATCTATCAATCCTCGTCTCTTCATATCCCTCTATCTTCGACTCTTCAGATCTATCTATCTATCTATCTATCTCAGTGTATTTAGATCTACCTATCTATCTATCTCAGTGTATTTAGAGCTATCTATCTATCTATCTATCCAAGATTCTTCAGATCTATCAATCTATCAATCCTCGTCTCTTCATATCCCTCTATCTTCGACTCTTCAGATCTATCTATCTATCTATCTATCCATCTCAGTGTATTTAGATCTACCTATCTATCTATCTCAGTGTATTTAGAGCTATCTATCTATCTATCTATCTATCTATCCAAGATTCTTCAGATCTATCAATCTATCAATCCTCGTCTCTTCAGATCTCTCTCTCTATCCTCGACTCTTCAGATCTATCTATCTATCTATCTATCTATCTATCCTATTCTT
This sequence comes from Sepioteuthis lessoniana, assembly GCA_963585895.1. Taxonomy (NCBI): domain Eukaryota; kingdom Metazoa; phylum Mollusca; class Cephalopoda; order Myopsida; family Loliginidae; genus Sepioteuthis; species Sepioteuthis lessoniana. Next base: position 66,809,973 of record OY757931.1, on the reverse strand, counting down.
TTCATATTCATCTATTCCAGTTCTCCTTCTCTTCTCATCTTCCTTTATTCGTATTTTCTTCTTCTTCTTCTTCTTCTTCTTCTTCTTCTTCTTCTTCTTCTTCTTCTTTCCTTCCTTCCTTATCCCCTACTCCCTCCTCTTCTTGGTCACCCACTTCTTCCAGCCTTTTTTTCCTTCCAACCTTTTTACCGACCCTCTCCTTTCTTCCTTTTTATCATGCCTTCCCCTCTCTTTCCTCCCTCTCATTTTTTCTCTCACTTTCTGTTTTCTCACTATTCCTTCTTCTTTCTTTTCTCTTCGTCTTTTCTTTCCTTTTCCTTCTTTTCTTCATTCATGAATTCCTTTTATCCTTTCCTTTCTTTTCCTTTCCTTCCTTTCTTTCCCAATTTTCTCTCTATCGTTTCCTTCCTCTTCCTCTTCTTTTCTTTTGATTTCATATTTCCCCTTTTTTTTTCATTTATCACTTTCTCTATCTTTCTTCTTTTCTCTCCTCTCTCTCTCTCTATTCCTTCCTTTCTCTTTCTTTCCCTTGTTCTTTTTCTTCGTTTATAACTTCCTTCTCGAACTTTCCTCTTTCCTTCTCACTATCTCTCTTTTTCTCTCTCAGTCTTTCTCTTTCTTACTTCTTTTCGATTTCTTTCTTTCTTTCTTTCTTTCTTTCTTTCTTTCTTTCTTTCTTTCTTTCTTTCTACACTCCGTTCGTTTGTTCGTTTCTTCCTTCCTTCATTTTACTTCCCTTTTTTCTATTAATTAATTCTTTCTCTACTTTCCCTCTTTCCTTCTCTCTTTTCTTTCCATCATACCTTTCTTCTTTCTTTTTTTGTTCTTTTTTTCCTCCTTTCTCACTTCTATACTTCTTTTCTTCGTTTGTTCCTTTCTCTTACACCCTACCTTTCTTTTTATTCATTTTTCACTTCTTTCTTACCCTTCTCTCTCTCTCTCTCTCTCTCTCTCTCTCTCCTTCTTTCTTTCCTTACTTCTTTTTCTTCATTTCTCATCTTCTCCACCTTTCCAATTTCCTTCTTTCCCTCTTTCTTTCTTTCTTTCTTTCTTTCTTTCTCTCTCCCCCCTCTCTCTCAGTCTGTCTCTCCCTTCTTTTTCTTCATTTATCACTTCTTTCACAACCTTCTCTCTCCTCCCTCTCTTCTTTGTATTTCTTCATTTAACACTTCCTTCTCCATTTTTTTATTTCCTTCTCTCTCTCTCTCTCTCTTCTTCTCCTTCTTCTTCTTCTTCTTCTTAATCGGCTTCAAATCTCCTTTTCTCCCTGTTCTCTTTGTGAAATATATGGTATCCTTTTCATATGCAAATCAACAAGACTCTTTACATTTTTCCTACCCCTCACCACCACAATACGTTATGCAAAATTCCCCCAAGACAGAACTACATCCTTATAAATCTCAGAGAATGGAAGACCCCCACTCTAACAAAAAAATCAATCAAGTCATTCCCCTTGACTTTTTTGAACAACTTTTTCTCTTATTAATTTACAAGATCGATTTGCTGTCAGAAAAAAAGAGGGGCGGTCACAATCTTGACTTGCTCGGATTCCTAGCGCGTCCTTAACTACGCTTAAATATTTGATTAAGACATAAAAACTTTTTTCTCTTCATTCTTTCAATATTTTTTTGTTCTTCTCTAATTTTTTTCGGGTGATTATTTTATTTCGGTTTTTACTCTTGCTTTTAATTTCTAGTTTTCAAGCTACTCTTACTGATCAGAAAAAATCCTTTGTTCTATTTGAAGTTGATGGGCTAAGTTGATCGGCTAAGTTCTATTTGAAGTTGATCGGCTAAGTTATTTGAAGTTGATCGGCTAAACTTTAGTATATTTGTTTCAGTGATGGGATTATCAGAAGATATTAACATAATGCCCATCCTCATTGGTATTTAATAAATATGAATAAATAGTATTGCATTGAAACAGAAATTATTTCTTCCAACAAAATCAACGAAAAAATCTACAAAATAAAGGAACTAACTCAAAAAACATGGCACCCCGGACGAGAAGACAAGAATAATGTCGCACATTTTACTGGTTGTCAGCAAGAACCAATCCGATGTGTTGAAGAGTGGTCTATGAGCCTAAATGAATAAATAACCCGAATTTTTTTCTTTCCATTTTTGCGTAAACAAGAGAGTGTATCAGACACTGATAATTTCTGATAAGATCTGCTTGGTGAGGGGAGTATGATGTTAAAAGACCTGAAATTCCCCAATGACCCAAGGAAAACATATCATTGAGGACGCCCTTCGTCGCCCAAATCCAGTAAGGCATATATTTAAAGAATTAGTTGTTCCTGGACGAATCGTATCATTTCCCAATTACCTATAACTAAAGTAAATAAAAAAGTTTTTTTTGTGATCAAGTTCATATTTCTAAATTTACCCATTTTTACAAAATATTCAATTAAAATTGAGTCCTAAGTTACTGAGAGAAAATTTTCCAAGGGTTATAAAACTATTTTCCTTTTTGTATTACTCTAAGATAAATACGTGTTAATTTTGTATCTGATTATTTTAATTTTTAGTAATAGCTAAAAAATCCAGTTTGCAGAAACAGGTTCTCGACTTCAAAAGGTCAGACTTGCATATACCTTGTTATACTTACACTTGTCACTCCTATTAAAATAAAGCATGGCAGGTTTGATTTGGAATCAGCTGTAAGCAAAATATATAATAAAATAAACATCTAGATATATATCAACTGATATTTAGAAGGACGTGGCACTAAAAGGTTGTAGTGAGAACGTGTAATTAAGGCATTAGTCAAGAGAATAATCAGAAGAAAAGATTTCAAAGACGCAAGAAGAGTAGAAAAGTCAGAAGCCAGAAGTTAATGTTAGCGAGTTGAGTTGGGCAGTCAGTTGGAGACGGAGCTTTGCTGTGAGATTGGGTAAGTGAAAAAGAAATGTCTAAGTCAGTGGTTTTCCGTTTCGTCTGCCGCGGGTTCTATCTATCTATCTATCTATCTATCTATCTATCTATCTATCTCAAGAAATTCCTTTGTCTCTCTCTCTCGTTTCGTGGCTACTACGAAAAAGGTAGTCAAAATAAACTTTAGCGTCATTAAAGTGAATCGTTTTGTTTTGCGCACGTGACAACTTTTGACATTGTGCCGTAGAGCAACATGTTGTTTTATTCAGATTTATGTAAATGAAAATATGTAATTTTGCCTGTTTTTACTTATACAGAACCTAAAAGCCAAGTCTAATGGTCATTTTCTATACTTTGGTAAAATAAGAATCTAAGGAATAATGTTGTATAGTCACAGATAATTACAAGCGGAAACATAATCAAACATAATTTACGAACTTCAATGAACGAACGAACACACTTCTTTAAAAAAGATATATCTCTAACACTTCATTCTCGAAAGGGTTGATGTTTCTGTGTTGTTTGAGAGATGGATGGAGAGACATATACTCAGACACAGGACTTCTTCTTCCCTTATTTTCTTCCAAGAGCCAGGGGATGCCAACGCTTGTACCCCCTTGCAAGCTCATCAGAGACGCGATGGTCGGCTGCGTGTCCCTCGCTCGACTGTGATTCTCTGCACTCTGTCCAAATCTCACCGCGTGGTTCTCATCACGTGATCTCCTTTCGGTTACACACCTGTTCGACCTAAGTGAGCTGACGCGCCGTCATCTTCCTGTTTGCTAATCAAAATGTGACAGCTTACCAAAGCACATGGGGTCGCTAGGAATAAGAAACAGTCATAACAATTACAGATGCAATTTTGGCTTCTTATTTCAATAAGAAACAGTCATAACAATTACAGATGCCATTTTGGCCCCTTATTTCAATAAGAACCCCTGATAACAAATTCAGATGTCACTTTGAACCCTTATTTCAATAGGAACCACTCATAACAACTACTGATATAATTTCGACCCCTAATTTAGATAAGAATCCCTTATGACTATAGATGTAATTGTGACCCTTATTTCAATAAGAATCGCATATAACAAATACATCTGTAATTTCAACCCCTTATTTCGGATTTAATTGACAAAAAAGAACCCGCAACCCTTTTGTGAAATCTCGGAACCGAAATCAACAATCAGCTACGGCCCGATCTCTTTCATTCAGCCAACTGCAACTGCCGAGCAAAAATAAGAATCTATGCTGTGCCGCGTTCACAGTACAAAGAAACTCAATGATTATGTTGCAGTATGTATGGGATACAAAAAGGAAGTAATCTATAATTAATCTCCTGGAGTGGCTCATTGTGAATTATCCTCTTTGCATGGCAGAAACAGTTAGTCAATAAGAGCTATGAAAAACCGACATGGACGTAAAGATACAAAGAAAAAGAAAGAATAAGAAATTGCTATAAAGTCGATGTTATTTGTCTAAAGTAATAGCTCAGTGGCGCATTTGGCTTTCGATTCACAAGGTAAAGAATGGACTCGATGAATTCAAAATTTATTTTCCAAAGGAATCAAACCACTTCTCCCTAAAAATATATATTCAGGATGAACATTATATATATATATATATATGTGTGTGTGTGTGTGTGTGTGTGTTTGTGTGTGTGTGTGTGTGTGTGTGTGTGTGTGTGTTGGCAGCGTTTTGGCAGCATTTCTTCGTTAATACAAATTTCATTAAACACAATAGACATCTTCTGTCTATATATTTTCTTCTGGATCCGTTCGTATTCCCGTATTACTTTTATCGTTTTCGGCAGGAATTTTTTTATCTATTGTCCATTGTTGTATGTATCCCTAGTACTTTCTACCCGACTTTGGGCCATCATCAAGGGAGGATCTATTACAAAAGTGATGTAACTTTTGTTTTTCATATTACTACTATGTAAGAGCGTCTTTACCGTTGAGGATTATAGCGTTTGCTTTTAAATGGGTTTCTATAAATAGTGTCAGTAGCAAAAGACAGTTAAGTACATTAGCACTGGTTTGAAAATTAATTCTATTAAGTTTCAGTTGCATGTTTCAAATATATAGTGCTTCGAGAATTTGTAGTTTTTGTTTATTATTTTGATGTTCTAATATTGTTGTGGTGTCGGTGAGAATTTTCCGTAATTGTATTGTTGGGTATGAATTTTTTTTTAGTTCAATAGCTCAGCATTTTAAAAAAATTCATGCCCAACAACACAATGTTTAATGAAATTTGTATATATATATATATACGTGGCGCATTCAATAGGTTTCCAGACTTTTTTTTTTTTTTGACAGGCCTTTGAAATTATCGTAGACTCTTGAAAATTCAGTATGTTATTGCTACTCATCTTATGAGATGACTGACCAATTTTTTATGATTTCAGCTTCAAATGAACAGCAACAGCAGCAATTGGAATACACCCTACTAAAGCCTGATTGTCACAGCTGGTGAATTTCCAAAAGGCAATCTGGACGTCAGGACGCTTTAAAAGAACGATATGCAATAAAATTCAGTTTTAAACTTGGAAAAAATGCCACAGAAATGTATGGAATGCTTCAGACTGCTTTTGGACCATCTTGCATGAATCGAGCATCAGTTTTTGAGTGGTATAAGCGATTCAAGGAAGGCAGGGAGTCTGTGAGGGATGATGAGAGGTGTGGGAGGAGTAAGGGAGTCAATACACTACAGTTGATTGGCCAAAGGGTTAGGGTTACTATGTTGAGGCTTTAAGGGAGTTCAGGAAGAGATTCCTAGGGAAGTGGCAAGCACTCTTCAAATCGGGTCAGTGGCATTTCCAACAGGACACTGCACCAGTCAACAACTCCATCCTTGTCACAGACAATTTGACCAAGATGGGCATCAAGACAGGTCCTCACTGTCCCTATAGTCCAGACCTTGGTCCCTGTGACTTTTGCTTATTCCCTAAGCTCAAAGGCTGTCGTTATGAAACAATTGAGGAGATGAAAGAGGCTGTGACGAAGGTCAATAGACCGGCTAACACAAGAGGACTTCCATGTGGCCTTCCAGAAGTTGTTGGAACGGTATAACAAGTACATTGCAGCCGGAGGAGATTACTTCGAAGGGGACTAGAGTAACACGTGTGTACTATCAATAAAAGTGGCCATACGTAAAAAGTCTGGAAACTTATTGTGCGCTCCTTGTATCTTGGAAATCTAGAGAATTTTATTCATCACATTTTCAAAGACGGATTCTTGTTTGTGTATATACCATTTCGAAGTATTGTGAAATTTTAGTTTCTTGCACAAATCCCAATGGATTACCTTTCCCACCCATTTGTGTTTAGTCTTGTACTCCTTCTTAGTTTGGTGCATTCGCTTACAATCGTTTTTTTTTTCTGTTTTTCTGCAAAACCAACATTTTCTATTTTGTTGAGTATTATCAATTTTTCGTTATAATATAATTGGTTATGATGGTGTTGTTTTGTGCTGCTATTTAAAGAGATTCAGTTTTTTTCCGGAGATTTTCCTTTCATAGCCATGTCCATTTTTTCTCATATGCAATCTCCCTATTCATCGCGTAAAGTATCCATACAGGATGTTATATAATTGCCGAAAGATTTTTTAAAATTATATTATCATTTTTCGTTTTGTATATCTTACCTTTCGGTTTAGTTAGGCTGAGAACCTTTCGGCTTAGTGCGTGGTTTAGTTAGATGCACATATTGAGTGCAGGTGTTCACGCACACGCAGGGCGGATGTGACAATCACAGATGTCACAATAAAACCCCCAGATAGAAAAAAAGACTGGGGACGTGAATGACGTCATGCTCGGAAGCGATGGGCGGAGGATTTTGGAATTTAGTAAAAACAGAGAGTTGAGATTCGATGCTAGAGGAAGGAAGTTGATTTTTCGGAGCTCGCCGAGCCCAGACCAGTAGTTTGCAGCGGAGTGACGCACGTGGTGGGGTCTGATGGAAAAGTCAGCATAGTAGGAAATTACGTCTCTCCTCATGTCGAAAAACCTTAAACTCAAAAAGTTCGTACTTGAACCAAAAGAAGTGAGTCGTAAGTGTTTCGTGTTTTTCGGATTCCTATGCGTATGAAAATTAAAAACGTTGTATGTATATGTACATTACTTGTATCCGTATCTTGGCTATGTTACAAGGATTTCCTCTTCCATTTTCTGTTTCCATAGTTTTTGTTATTTTTTGGGGTTTGTTCTTATGTCAGCAATGTTTTTATTGGTTGCAGTAATTAATCTTTCTCCGCCTTGTAATCACGCAGAGATGCAATATTCAACACTAGCGAGTCCTCTACTTGCTCCTTCCTTTCTTGACATATACAATCTGTCATCTTTCGGGTATAAAATTTTATGCATTTTCATCAATTTTCTCGTCTTTTGATCCATTCTCTCGTCCATTTTAAGTACGGTCCAGAGTATCTTACAAGGAGGACTGCCCATGCGTATGATGGCCGAGGGATTTCGGTTTATGCTTTTGTGTTTAGTTTGGCTGAGAACCTTTCAGCTCAGTGCATGGGTTACTTAGCTGAAACATTAACACAGGTGTTCACGCACGCGCGGGCGGAGCGAACGTGTCACTCAGAGATGTCACAATAGCCCGAGATGGGAAACGGGGCTACACAGTGCGAATGACGTCACGCACCGGAAGAGCGCAGAGGATTTTGGGAGTCAGTTAGTAGAGTTGAGACTACAGACCGAACGAGACGGTTGTCTTTCGCTTGCTAGCGGAGGCCTTGAGCAGGTGTCGCACGAGATGGAGAATAGAAAGATTGTGCCTCTCTCTCCTTATGTCGAAAAACCTTTAAACTCTAAGGTAATAAAATGTTTCGTACCTGAACTGAGAAGTCGTTACGTGTTTTTCGAATTTCGAGATTCCTATGTTCTATCTTTAAGGATATTCTATGTACGTTTCACACATAGCCATATCATGGCTATGGTACAAGATTTCGGCTGCCAAAATTGGTTTCAAGAAATGTTTTTTTTTTAATTCTTCTGAGGTAATCTTTTCTTCATCTGCGCTTTTTTGATAGTGTCTCTTTCCAATATTTCCAGGTTTTTCTAATTTTCCTTCTCTAGAAAAATCTTAATACTGATTTGGCAGTTCTATTCCTTTTGTTATTTCTCTTTACCTACTTTTCATTATCAACCTGGCATATTTTTCAATGCCAGATTTCACTCCTGTATCCAAGCTGTATATTCTTAAAATGTTATCAGGGTCACCATTTTTTTTTCTTTTTACAAATACCTTGATATCTTTCATTTTACTTTTACAGATAGATTATTATCTTTATTTTAGACCTTGAGAGTTTTTCACGTTAGCGTTAGCCGATGGTTTTCCACCGGAGTCTGAGTGACAGCAAGTCTCTTCAAGTCTCTAGGACTCTTCATAGTATTCTGACCAATGTCAACAATGTTGTAATTTTCATGGTCTCCATCCGTCCTCTTATTTCCAAGTCCTCCAGTACCTTTACTAGTCCTTTCCTGACTCTACCGAGCGCACCAGTTAAGATTGGTATCACCGTCACTTTCATGTTCCATAGTTTTTTCGGTTCTTTAGCAAGGTCTAGGTCCTTATTTCACTTCCTTATTATTATTATTTGCGAGTTTTTTTCCCTGGAAATTTGTTTTTCACTGGGTATTGAGTGACATCAAGTCTCTTCAAACTTCCAGGACTCTGCTCAGTAATCTGTCCAATCTCACTCATCCTCTAGTCTGAATGGTCACAATTCTTCCTCTTAAGACCTTTCAAAGTGTGTCAGTTAAAAATGGTATTACCGTTACCTTCATGATTAACAAATTACTTAATTCTCTCTCTTCGATTTTTATTCTGTGATCCGCCGTGACGACAAAATCCCTTTCTTAGCAAGTTCTCCTTTTTGGTTAATTATCCCTAAGTTCTGTCTCCTGACTGGGATTACGTGATCTATCTGTCTGTCAAAATCCCTGAGAATTTTATACGTATAATTCTGAAGTACAATTTCTCATTTAAGCATGAACCATTTCACAGCGTGGCCATTTTTTAAATGATATTCAGTGGATCCCTCTCCTAGTCTGTCGCGCCTAGTCTTAAACTCTCTTTGTGCAAGTGTGATGCATTCATTTATTATCTGATTAACTGTCTCTTCTCCGATCTTCATAAAGTACACTTGGGATTAAGTTATATATTATTTTTAATACTCCTTTGAGAGTTTTCGATACCAGTGCTAGTTGATGGATTTCCACTGGAGTTTGATTGACACTTAGTCTTTTCAAGTCTCCAGAACTCTTCTGAGAATTCTGGCCGATCTTAATTATGCTATAGTTTGATGGTCTCCATTTGTCCTCTTATTTTCAAGTCTTCTAGTTTCTTCACCAATTCTTTGGGGATTGTTCCGATCCCACCAAATACAAATCGTATCACCGTCACCTTCGTGTCCCATAATTTTTTTTTTCCGTTTTCTACCAAGGTCAAGGAACTGATCTACCTTTTCCCATTCTTTTAATTTTACTCTGTGGTATGCCGAGACGACAAAATGTACAATTCGACAGGACCTCTTTTTTTTTTATAACTGTCTCTAAGTCTGGTTGTCTGGGCGAGATCATGTGATCTGTTAGTATTATTATAATAATTATTATTATTTCAATACTTGCAAGATTATCACACCAGTTAGTGGTCTTTCACGATTGTCTTGGTTACAGCAAGGGCCATCAAGTTTCCTGGACTCTCCTCAGTATTCTGGTCGATCTTAACAATGCTGTGGTCTAGATCGTTTCGATTCTTCCTCAAATATCAAATTCCTTCAGTCTCTTTTCTAAGTCATTGATAATTCTTCCAAGTTTTCCAACTACAATTGGTGTCATTGTCACATTTATATTCCCTTATATTTTCAGCTTTCATGAGAGATCCAGCTATTTCTCAGTCTTTTCGCTTCTTTTTATTTTCACTCTGCGCTTCGCTGGGACAGCAAAATCGACAAGATCGCAAGTTCTTTTCTTCTTGTTAGTTAAAACAAGTTAAGGGTTTTCTGGCCAGAATAGGGTTATTCGTTTGTGCCTCAAAATCCGAAACAATTTTTTGGGTTTCTTTTTCTAAAACAGATTCTGATTTGTGTATATACCATTTAGTAGTATGGGTAAATCTTAATCTCTTGCACAGTTCCCAGTCAGTCTTGTACTTCCATAGTGTTATTATGTCGTTAACTGTTTAATCTCTGTCCCCACATAAACCACCGGAGCTTTGGGGAATGCAGAGTACCCCTTCATTGCCACCGCTCTCAGGTCCATTCTGACCCGGAGTGGTAGCACCTTTTAGGGTCCTATTTATGGGTCGAATAGAACTAAACTGTGTACTTATGCTAAACTGAATTACTTGAAATAGAACTGTTTTGACATTTAACTGTGTGTAAACAAAAACTATTCTTATTCTAAACTGAATTGTTTGAATTATCTACTGTTTTACTACACTGAATAGCTTGAAATATAATTTTTTTTTACAATTAAACCGTGAAATTATTCTATACTGAATTGTATGAAACAGAACAGTTTGTTTGTATAAAAATGGATTTGGCCATAAACAACCTACAAAGGTTGATATGCAATAAAATCCAAACAAATGCTTTGCTATTCAGTTGCATTTTATCAGTTTTGAATTTGATATAAGTAAAGTTGGCGACCGTAGTCGATGGCGACCAGAAGGCTCCCTTTTCAGTACCTACTAAACCGAGGTGTAGGGGAGGGCACTACTCCATTCCCTGGATTGCTCCACTTTACCTTTGATCCTTACCTTATAATGTTGAGTGTTAAGCAAAGTGGCATTGAGTACCATTTTTGAGTCATTGGTATGACTCGACCTTAGATTGAACCCCGGTCTCCTGGATCATTGGTGAACACTCTTCTCATTAGGCTAATGGTTGATTTTTACGTCATTGTTTTGTGTTTCTATTAGAAGAGATTTGGTTTCTCTTTGAGATTTCTCTCTCGAAACCAACTCCCGGTTTTTTATATGCAATTTCGCCAAATTGTCGCTTGAAGTATCCGTGTAGTTGTTTTTTTTCTTCCCCTGTTTCTGTTTTCAGCTTTTTATTGCTGTTGTAATTAGTTATGTTACAAGATGTTGCAATTAGTAGCTCTTCACTCTTTTTGGTGTATTTCTAGAATCCTAAAATTAATACACCTACTGTTATATAATTGCGGAAGGATTTTTTTATATTATCATTTTTCGTTGGTTATATCTAATCATTCGAATTGGTTAGGCTTTGAACTGTTCGGCTCTTAGAGCGGGTGTTCACGCTCGTGCGCGGAGGATGGGACAATCACAAATGTCATAATGAAAATCCCAGATAGGAAATAGGACTGGGGTGGGAATGACGTCATGCACGGAAGTGATGGGCTGGGAATTTTGCGATTTTTGAAAAAAGCAGTTAGTTGAGATTTGAACCTGGGCTAGGGCAGTCCAGCTGAGGGCTACAGGATGCGCAGCACGTTTGTTGGGTCAGTGAGTTGAGATTGGACTCTGGGCCGGCCAGTGCAGCTGGGGGGTTGACTGAAGAACGATGTAGGAACAGTCAGCATAGTAAAAATTGTGTGTGTCTCTCTCTCTCCTCGTGTCAAAAAACTAAAAGTCAAAAAAAGTTATTAAACGTTTCATACCTGAATTAAAGAAAGTCGTCAGTGTTTCGGGATTTCTTTACATATTCATATCATGGATAAGTTACACTACGTGCCAACGATTTCTCTTCCACCGTTTCTTTTTGACACATAGAGTCCGTTATTATATTTCTTCTTGTGAGTTTTTCACAGGAGCGTCGGCTGAAATTCTCTCAGTGGAGTTTGAGCAACTGCAAGTCACCTTAGGTCTCCAGGAATTTTCTCAGTATTCTGGTCAATGACAACAAAATCGTAATTTGGATGGTCTCGGTTCGTCCTCCCATTTCTAACTTTTCCAGTCCCCTTTCCAAGCTTTTGGAGACTGTTCCAAGTGCGCCAATTACAATCAGTATCACCATCACCTTCATTTTCCACAACTTTCTTAATTATCTGGCAATGTTATATTATTTGTTTCTTTTTTCGCTTTCTTTGTTTTTCTCTCTGTCGTTTTTTTTTTTTAGATTATCAATCGGTATGGTCGTCTGGCTGGGATTAGATGATCCGCTTGTATATCAAAATCTCAGAGAAATTTATGCGTCTTATTCTAAAGAATGGATACTGGTTTGTGCATGTACTATTTCGTAGTATTAAATTTCTTGCCTAATTCCCAGTGGATCGCCTTTCCCACCCAGTCATGTCTAGTCTTATACTCTTTTAGCACTAGTTTGCTACGTTCGTTTATAAATGGGAATAATCATTTTGTCTGTATCACCACATATTCTTTAATTTCTATTTCCTTGCGTATCATCGATATTGGCTATAATAATAATAATAATAATAATATAATATGGCGTTATCTTGTGTTGCTTTTAGAAGAGATTGGGTTTCTTTCTACAGGTTTCCTTTTCGTAGGCACGCCCAAGTTATCTTGAGTGACATTTCGCCGGTTTGTTGCTTGAAATAATCGTACAGTTGTTTTATTTTTCTTTTTTTCATTTCTGTTTCCTAATTTTTGTTAATGTTCTGTTTGTCCTTATTTAATCGGGGATGTTATAGGCCACTGCAATTCGTCGTTTTTGCTCTTTTTAATACAGGCTTCGATTGGTTGGTTGGTTGGTTGGTTGGTTTTATGGCATATTAAACTTTGTAGGTTATTTAACGCCAAATCTATGTTTATGTAATAATCAGTTCTATCTAAAACAATTCAGTTTAGTATGAGTACACGGTTTAATTGTCAAGAACATTTCTATTCCAAACTATTCAGTTGATTCAAACAGTTATATACAACAATTCAGTTTAGTGAACAGAATTGGTTACATTTGAAAGAAAGAAAGAAAGAAAGAAAGAAAGCGTGTTAGAAGAAAGAAAGAAAGAAAGAAAGAAAGAAAGAAAGAAAGAAAGAAAGAAAGAAAGCGTGTTAGAAGAAAGAAAGAAAGAAAGAAAGAAAGAAAGCGTGTTAAAAGAAAGAAAGGAAGAAAGAAAGAAAGAAAAAGGGAAAGCAGAAAAGAGAAGAAAATTAAGATGTTGGTTGGTTTGTTGGGTTTTATGGCATATCAACCTTTAACGCCAAATCCACTTTTATGGAAATAATCAGTTCTATTTCAAACAATTCAGTTTAGCATGAGTACACAGTTTAATTGTCAAAAACATTTCCTTTCCAAACTATTCAAGCAGTTATATATAACAATTCAGTTTAGTATAAGTACAGTTTCAATGTCAAAAACAGTTCAATTTCAAATAATTCAGTTTAGCATAAGCACGTAGTTTAAATGTAAGTACAGTTTAATTGTGAAAAACATTTCTATTTCAAGCTATTCAGTTTAGTCAAGCAGTTCTAATTCAGATAATTTAGTTTAGTATAAGTACTGATTTTGTTTACACACAGTTAAATGTCAAAACGGCTCTATGTTAAACAATTCAGTTTTGTGTAAATACAGTTTCAATATCAAAAAACAGTTCTATTTCAAATAATTCAATTTAGCGTAAGTACGGTTTAATTGTCAAAAACATTTCTATTTCAAGCTATTCAGTTTAATCAAACAATTGAGTTTAGCATACGTATACCGTTAGTTCTATTTAACCCATAGATAAGGCCCTATCAGGTGCTACCACACCGGGCCAGAATAGACCTGGGAGCAATGGCAGTGAAGGGGTACTCTGTATTCACCCAGGGCCACAGCATTACTGGGACCTCAGCATCAGACTGTTTTGTGTCATATCCAGGACACTCATTGGAGGGGGGTCTTACCCCTCTGGATAGGTGCAGTCGGTGTATTCTACTGCCCCAGCCGACTTGGCAATACACTCATCGAGTCCGCGTATTGACGCATCAATGTTGGTGAGTTCTCTCCCACCGTTCTTATCTCTGTCTATATCCTCACTCAGATATTATCATTATTATTATTAGATACTTTCTTGCTCCTCAACGGAACTGTAACATTTGGTTTGGTTTGGTTTCTTTGCTTAATGGCATATCAACCTTTGTAGGTTATTTAATGCCAAAGAAATCCTAGAAGAACAGCAGTGGTACTATTTAACCCATAGCTTGGAGGAGTAGGGAATTCATACCTTTTCCAAGGGTATTTGTCCGAAAGTGAACCTAATAGAGTGACTGGAGTTCGAACTCGCTTCCGAAGGCAGTATCAGCTCATGTTGTATATTGACCTCCGACCCGGCCGGGCTGTCAAAATAGGAAATGCACATGTGTAAATAACAGGTGCATCCGATCGAGGAATATCAGAATATAACCTTGACCGTGGACAGGTTGAATGAGTGCGGTTTGTGACGCCCACAAGAAGAAGGTGGACGTTGAACTATTATATAACTCAGGGCACAGAAAGTTCAATCAGTTGGATGTAAGATGCAGTAGAGAAAACCAGCAGAGTGGGCCCCCAGGCCCCCGGTTGAGCAGCCCAGGAGAACAGGAAAGAAACTCTATTATGGCCATAAGAGTGGGGGTCAATATGTTGCAGTTCTGTTCGGTCACCAACTCCCTCTCACACACAACCCTTTCAAATAAAGTATATTTTTCTAAAGAACTGTGTCGCTCGTCTTTATTGTGTCGTCGTTATGATTCTGCATGCAGATGTATATGTATAATGTGGCTATACAACACTCATATTGGTCGATACTTGCTGATCCATCGCCTTTATAGATGACCGGCTGGAATCTAGAGAAGAAAGAGACTTAAATGAAAGGAAATACAAGTAATAGCAACATTTTAACATGGGAACATAACATTATTACTGCTGGGAAATATGCACTTCATATTAAGCAGCCAAAGAGGAAGAACTGGTAAAGGGCTGGATGCGTTTTCATGGGGTGAGTTCTTTCAGTTGCCCAGTTTTGTAATATATAGCTAGCTAGCTTTAAAACATTACATTCTTAAATACATTGAAAACTTTTTTTTTTTTTTTGGCTGAATATACCTAGCTGAAACGGGGGAGTGCGTCTGATATGTACGTGCGCTAAGTCTCCAAATATAGTAATTAGGTTCCTTTGACTTAATGCAAAATATATGACGAAGAATCAAAAGGCGATGGTTGGCTAGATCTCACAGTATTTATCAGTTGGTGACATTAGGTCAAATTCTCATGCCTAGCAGCACACTGACCCAGGGTCAAGAACTAATATATCAGAGCTAAAATCGATAACGCATAAAATGGCGAGCCTGAACTACTGAGAAAGAGTTTGGTTTGGTTTGGTTTTATGGTATCTCAACCATTTAGGTTATTTAATGTCAAATCCTTTTTATACATATATATTGAATATATGATTTCGTTGGTCGGTTGGGTTTTATGGCATATCAACCTTTGTAGGTTATTTAACGCCAAATCTACTTTTATACAAATAATCAGTTATATTTCAAACAATTCAGTTTAAGATGAGTACTCAGTTTAATTGTCAAAACATTTCTATTTCAAGCTATTCAGTTTATTCAAACAGTTCTAATTCAAACAGTTCAGGTTAGTATAAGTACAAATTTTGTTTACACACAGTTATATGATTTCTAAAGACATTTTATGGTGAACATTTTTAAACGAGCCTGAGCTCATTTTTTGCACGCAGTTAAATAGTTTCACTTATTTCTATCTAATACAAATAATTCTATTTACTATTAATTATTTGTTTGCACACAGTTTAACATTTTCAAGTATTTCTATGTATCACTAATAATTCAAATAAACACCAGTCATTTGTTTACACACAATTAAATGATCGAACATGTCAACAAAGTTAAATGCTTCAAAATATTGTTATACATCACAAACAATTCAATAAAACATCAGTTATTTGTTTACCCACAGTCAAATGAGCAAACAGTTCTATTAAAAATCATTCATTTTGTCATAAGTACACAGATTTTTGTTTACACATAGTTAAATGTAAAGACGGTTCTGTTTCAAATCATTCAATTGAGCATGAGTGAACAGTTTAATCGACAAACAGATCTATTTGACCCATAGATAAAACCCTATCAGATGCTACAACTCCGGGAATCATGGCAATGAAGGGGTGCTCCCCATTCCCAAGGCTCCCGCATTAATGAAGCCTCACCATCAGATTGTTTTGAGTCATACCAGGACACTCGTTGGGGGAGTCTTACCCCTCTGTTAAGGTGCAGTCGGTGTATTCTGCAGCCCCAGCCGACTGGGCCAATGGAGAGAGCGAGAGAGAGAGAGAGAGAGAGAGAGAGAGAGAGAGAGAGAGAGAAACAATTAATCATATAACGAATGTATAGAATGAACATAAGTGTAGACATGACTTGGTGGAGGAGGTGATCTACTTGGAACCGTGCAAGAAATTTAATCGCCACCTCCATAAAATCGGTCTTGTGAACAGACCTTGAAATACTTGAAATACGTAATAGCATGAAATATTGCAAAACTCTAGGCGTACCTCCAGTACATAGTTGAAATGTTAGAGAACAACGAGAGGATAAAGTCTCAAGGCGTTGCTGGAACAAAATAATTAGATGACATAATTGCTTTGTTAGGCCAACTAATCCGAAAAAAAAATCTAGTAAGTTTGTGGCAGAGAAAATGATTAGTGAATTACTTTGTATTAAAACTAATAACTTTCTTTTTGAAAAGCTTCTAAACAGAACTGATTTAGCAGGAGATTATCTATTCGTTCATTCTAATCCGAATTTAACGAATAAAAAAAGCCCAGTCAAGTGAGCCTGCAGAATTAGCTGACTGCATCTATGCAAGAGCATATTTACCAACCCCTCCGCTCGGGTAAGATGTGACACAAGGTCAATTTTTAAGCGAAGTTTAATAGGTTTGAATTCAGAGTTTTCGTTCTCCTAGACTAGTTGCCTCACCAAAGCTGAAGAACCTAGTCTGCCCTACTATTTACCCGTCGCTGGAGGGAGAATAATTGGATTCATACCTTTCCCAACGGTATTAGTGCTATGTGAATTGCAATTAGTCTCAGCCAGGATTTGAACTCGTGTCACCGTGTTCATTTCCTCGGACGGTAACCATTACACCACTATGCAAGAGGGTAAGAAACCCCACTTACGAAGGCATCCGATACTCAGACTCCAGTCTTGTGACATTAGGGTGAGTGATAATTCTATTTAATGTACATATTCTTTTGGTGGGGAGGACATGCTCCTGGGGTTGGGTGACCGTGTCCTCTGGAAAGAGTACGGATGTAACTTGCAAGACACATTTAGGTTATTTGGCCGCGCAATTACCATGACTAGATGATTTGGCGTTACTTGCGTGCGATATGAACTGGAAGCTCAGTTGTAGAGTTTCGGCACAGCAATCGCTGGTTCGATCTCCAGTGGTGGAGATTACGATATACACTGCTGATGAGACCTAATAAGGTCGAAACAGCTGTCCAGTGTTCCCGTATATCGTGCGTAGGTGTTCGGCGGATTTTCTGGTCGTGGTAATTCAATTCATAATTCTATTTAATATTAATCATTTGTTTGCACATTGTTAAGTGGGTTTAAGTATACCTATCAACCACGAATAATTCTATTTACTTTTAATTATTCGTTTCAAACCAGACGGCTGGGGTTTTAGATATACACCAACGAGTTCTGCATATGACATTAAACTATCTACTTGCGAGAGTCCAGTGATGTTGGAGCTACGGGAAATGCGAAGTATACTTTCATTGTGATTACTCCCAGGTCTACCCGGAACTGAGGTGGTAATACCGGTTAGGGTCTCATCTGTGGGACAAATAGAGCCGTTTAACTGTGTGAAGACAAGTGATTGATGTCAAACTGAATTATTCGCGCTAAATAGCAATACTTAAAAGCGTTTAATCGTGTGTAAACAAGTGACAAGTTTGGATTGGTTTGGTTTTATTGCATATCAGCCATATTAGCTTATTCAATGCCAAACCCTCTTCAAATATATATATATATATAGTAGCGTCCAAAACTAAGGGACAAAATTTTAAAACCTAATATTTGTTAGAAATAACAACTGTGAAAAGCTGAAATTTTGACAAATGGTAGTCGTTATCATCCATAATAACATACTAAAATTTGAATCATTTGCAAAGGATAGAAAAAGAATTATAAAAATTATTTATTTTCAAATTTGGAACGTTCAAAAGTAAGGGACAACATCGAGAAAAACAATGTAAACAGCTAAAAAAACAATAAAAATACATGTACAATCAATATTTAGTAAATGAGCCCTTGCTCTCAATGACAGCTGCACATCTTCGACTACAAGAACGAATCAGTTCTTGACAATCCTCGATACTAATTTTAGACCATTCTTCTTGAAGCTTCACCCACAAATCCTCCGTATTTCTTTCCATAACTTTCACTCCTAAGGTCTTCCAAAGATTTTCTATTGGATTTAAGTCAGGATTTTCCGGTGGCTAATCCATAATTTCGAAATCTTGCTCGTTAAGGTAACTCATTACCACCTTTGCCTTGTGACCGGGGGCATTATCTTGCATAAAGGTAGCCCTATCGAAACCTGAATTCTGTATGATTGGCACAACATGATCTTGAACAATGTTTTTATAGATCTGCGCGTTTACACGAGTTTCTAACCGGACAAGAGGCGTTGTACCTTGGCTAGAAAACATTCCAAATACCATGACGCTTCCGCCCCCAAACTTGAGAGTTTTCTTAGTACACTTTGCACTTAATCTTTCACCAATACGTTTCTTTACATTGTTTTTTTCCATCATTTCCAAATAAATTAAACTTCCTTTCATCACTGAAAAATACTTTTGCCCAATTTTCATATGTCCAAATTACTTACCTGTTTGCAAACTCTAATCTCTTCTTCTTATTCTTCGAGCAAACAAGTGGTTTCTTCCTTGGGGTTCGATTAAAAAGCCCTATTTCTTGAAGTCGTCTAGAAACAGTCTGACTTGACACATTAACTCATGAGGTACTATTCATAACCCTTTTAATTTCTGTGCAAGACTTAAAACGGTCCTTTAATGACATACGCTGCATTATTCGATCTTCTCTTGCCGAAGTTTTGCGGGGTCTGCCGGTTTTAAAACCACTAACTATTTTGTCAGTATTATTGTAGGATTTAACAACTCTGCCTACAACACTCTTGGAACGTTTCACTTTTTCTGATATCTCTCTAATAGTGTGCTTTTCCTTGTGTAGCTTCACAATAGCTTGTCTCACAGAGTAATCAAGTTTTTGGCATTTCGCCATGGTGCCTGCTGATGCAACGTTTACAAATGACTAAGTAAGATGTATTCTTTAGAGGAAATCAAAAAATTTGAATATAGCATACTGTTTACATTGCTTTTTTCACAATTTTTCCCTTACTTTTGGACGTTCCAAATTTGAAAATAAACGAATAATTGTTATAATTCTTTTTCTATCCTTTGCTAATGATTCAAATTTTAGTATGTTATTATGGATGATAACGACTACCAGTTGTGAAAATTTCAGCTTTTCACAGTTGTTATTTCTAACAAATATTAGGTTTTAAAATTTTGTCCCTTAGTTTTGGACGCTACTGTATATTTAGGGTGGAACGATAAAATTGTCGCCCAAGAAAAGACGACATGATTCCATTTCCGTTTAATGAAAACCGGTTTTCTTTTTTCTTTTTTTTTTTTTTGTTGCAGACCATCTACTAGTTGGCCAGTTGTGTATAAATCCCAAGAGCGATAGGAGCCTTCTATCATGTCTGAAAGTGACACAATGTTCAATGAGCGAGATCGGAGATGCGCCACTGTACAACTCATGCTCTCTACCGATCCAAGTTATGACAACAGGACCATTGCCAGCACCCTCAAAATGTAAATCCGGATGGTTCAACGGTTGAGGGCACAGCTCAATCGCATTGGCCGACCTTTTGGAGGTGGTGAAGCGGAAGGACACCGCCAGGAAGACCCGGACCAAGGAGTTCATCGAAAAGGTCCAGGCAATCATTGATGAAACTCCCTAGCGGCCGATTCGGCAGATTGCTAGATATTTAGGCTTCTGACACACACAACTGTGAATGCATGTGTGAAGGAGGACTTGAAGTGTAGGTCCTACTGGCGCCAGACAAGCCAGATCTTGACTGAGAAGACAAAGACCCTCAGGCTAATCAAGTCCGTCAGGCCCCCTCCTCCCCCGACTACTTCGTTTGAAAATCCCTAACATGACCTCCCACAACACCAAAGCCAGCCTGATCGCCGCCATTCGCCAAGTATTCGCCGAGCCCCCGCCGGCGCTTGTGGAAAAGGCATGCTCCCAGTTCCGGATCCGTATCGAGGCGGTGATTGAGGCTGAAGGCGGCTACATTGAATAGATGTCAGCTCTACTACATAATCAAGTTACCCGAATTGATTTTTTTCAATAAAAGTTTTAAAATAAAGCTGTAGTGTTGTTTTCTTTAGGACGACAATTTTATCGTTTCACCCTATATATATATATATATAATATGTATGGTTTGTAAAAATACTTTGTTGATAATATCTTTAAAACGAGCCTAAGCTCTTTCCTTTGTACACAGTTAAATTGTTCCAAGTCTTTTATTTACACACTATTAAATGATTAAATATTTCTATTTCAAAAAATTCAATTCAGTATCACTCATTTGTTTGCACTCAGTTTAAATATCAAACAGTTCTATATGACCCATGGATATGATCCAATCAGATGCTACTACTCCGGGCCAGAGTAGACTTGGGAGTGATGGCAATAAAGGGGTACTCCGCATTCCCCCAAGATCCATTATTACCATCGGATTGTTTAGAGTCATATACGGGACACTCGTTAAGGAAAAGTTCACCTGAAGAGCCAACGGTTGTGAATGCGGTGGCAGCAAGAGTCATTAGAGCGACAAGAGCAGGACGTGGCACCCAAAGAAGTCCTGGTCATCCACTGCAGCCTGGCAGTCTCTCGTCGTAACGGTTCTTCGTGCCACTGGATCAAGACTTCCCAAGCCGAGAGAGAGGGATTGCCCCTGTGCACAGGTTTTCTGACTTTAAAACTTTCTCGCACAGGTCAGTTTTGCAGTGTCTGGTGTTTGACACGCTGTGATTGTTTCTTTTGCTTGAGTATAAAGGAGTGTATAAGTCTTGAGAACCAATGCGCAAACGGGATATAGTGTCTTGTTCTTTTCTGGATTTTTTTAAAGATTATTTCTGTTCTCCTGGCAACTTTTTTTTAATCAGGAAGAGTTTATTGTATATATTCTTATTCCTATTTTTTTAGTTCATTCAGTTGGAAGGGTTGAAGAATATGCTGACGGCATCTCTTACTGAAAGGTAAGCCCACCCAATAAATGTCCTCGATATGACGCTAAAGTGCTCTTGATCCAGAGGATCTAGTCATTAAGCTTTGGGAAATATAGAGTACCCCTTCGTTGCCATTAGTCCCAGGTCCCCACTGACCAGGAGGTTTAGTATTTGTTTGGGTCTCGTCTTTGAGTTAAATATAACTGTTTAACAATTTACTATACCTGAAACCATTTAACTGCGTGCAAATGAGTGATTAATGTTAAAGCGAACTGTTATAATTACATAGCAATACTTGAAACCATGTAACTATGTGCAAACAAATGATCTCTGGTTTGTTTAAAAGAATGTTACTAACAGAGCATTTAGTTCTGTACAAAGAGAACTGACTGCCATAAATGAGCTCTGGCTCGTTTAAAAATATTCCTTGTTATATAATTAAGGAGGATAATTAATTATATTAGTTGATTATTTGATTTGTAGTAATAAATTGAATGAAGTGTAAGGCGCATGCGAAGGTCAAATGATTCACATGTCGCACGAATGGTAGGATGTCGTGTTGATAGGTTGTTTTCAAAATCACCTAGGACGACATATTGGAGATTTGTTTTGAAATCATTGTTGGAGGCCGGCTATTAAAAAGTAAAAACTCTGTTGCCTTACTTAGGATAAGGTGACGTAACGGTAGAAATTTAATGATACGTGTTCTTACCATTATTAAGGAATGAGATAGTTAAATATTATATAAGTTGTTTATTAGTTTATTTGTTTATTAGGAGTTGTTTATTTCAGTTGAGTCACTTCAGAGTTCAGTGAGTCGAGAGCAGTTGGTCGAAGTCAGACGAACGGCCCACTCGGGGGCAGGATTGGTTGGTTGAAGAAATCAGTGTTTTGATTGTTTGTATACCACCTATGAATCTGATAACATTTCTATGACACAAGAAATTCTCTCTCTCTCTCTCTCCTTCTCTCTCTCTTTCTCTCTCTCTCGTTTCGGTGATGACTGTGCGATTATTAAAATCAGCTAAAAACCTTTTCATACTAGAAACAATGGGTCTGTCTTGTATTTAAGAAATTTAAGACCTATTGATATTCGAGATGGTATCATGGCGTTATATACTTACAGCTCATTTTAGCCGAGTGCAAATCGAACAATTTCTTTTTTGATAGCAATACTTAAACAGATTTCACTGAGTGCAAACCAATGAGCTCTGGCTCGTTTTAAAAATGTAATTCACAAATGTTGATTTACAAATGTTGATTTCTTTGCTAAATCAAATCAAGTTGCGTACGAGTCTAGCCAAAGTGACGGACGATTACGCTTCCTGACAAAACAAAAGAGTTCTCTCCCTTTGATTCAGAAGAGAACTCCAAAAATAAAGTAAAAAGAAAATTAAAATTAAAATTACAAAGTAAGGGACGTTCAATAATAAGAAGAAAAAATTTAACTCGTCCACAAAAGAGAAATAGTTTGCATCCTTTAGTGTTTTATTCTCCATATTCCTTTACAAGGTGAATTCAATAAGTTTCCAGACTTATTTTCTACAGGTATTTAGAAATGTCGTAGACTCTTGAAAAGTCAGTATGTTATTGCTATACATCTTATGAGATGACTGACCAATTTTTATGATTTCAGGTTCAAAGGAACAGCTACAGCAGCAATTGGAATATACCCTACTAAAGCCTGATTGTCACAGCTGGCGAGTTTCAAAAATGCAATCAGACACTTTAGAAGAACGATATGCAATAAAATTCTGTTTTAAACTTGGAAAAAATGCTGCCTTAGAAACGTATGGAATACTTCAGATTGCTTTTCGACCATCTTGCATGAATTGAGCATCAGTTTTTGAGTGGCATAAGAGATCCAAGGAAGACAGGGAGTCTGTGAGGGATGATGAGAGGTGTGGGAGGAGTAAGGAAGTCAATACACCAGAGTTGATTGGCCAAACGGTTAGGGTTAGGGTTATTATGTTGAGGTTTTAAGGGAGTTCAGCAAGAGATTCCTTGGGAAGAGGCCATCATTCTGCAAATCGGGTCAGCGGCATTTCCAGCCGGACAATGAACCAGTCCACAACTCCATCCTTGTCACAGACTATTTGACCAAGATGGGCATCAAGACAGTTCCTCAGCCTCCCTATAGTCAAGACCTTGGTCCCTGTGACTTTTGGTTATTCCCTAAGCTCAAAGGCTGTCGTTATGACAATTGAGGAGGTGAAAGAGGCTGTGACGAAGGTCACTGATACGCTCACACAAGAGGACTTCCATGGGTCCTTCCAAAAGTTGTTGGAACGGCACAAGTGCATTGCTGCTGGAGGAGATTACTTTGAAGGGGACTAAAGTTTCACATGTGTACTCTCAATAAAAGTTCCCATACGAAAAAAGTCTGGAAATAAATATAAATAGTTTTATTTTATTCACCTTCCCTTCTTGTTTTGTTTATTAAAGTTTAGTAGGATTCTTCTCCAATTTTTTAATGTTATTTCTTTCACTTACCTTTGCTATTACCTTTCGTGTATATTGCATTGTTCCTCCCAATAGACTATTCAATATTGGAGATGTCTAACTAACGAGCCAGACCTGGATAATCTATTTTTCTTTCTACTACTTATGAGTTTGGGATATAGAAATCTTTATTGACAAGAATTCCTTTGTGATTTTCGATTATCTTTCATATCGACCCCCAAACAAACTATTCACTTCAAGATTTGGCATTAAATAACCCAGAACTATATATATACCATAAAATCTCAACCGATCAACAGCCCATGTTGTTGCTACTGTGTATAGAAGAATCTGTTGATTTTGTGTTTTAACTCAGGATAAAGAATTCTGACTTTGTCAGGACAATGTTTAAAGCCGATTTGCTTGCCGACTCAGCTTTTTCGTTTTCCTTTTATTCAAATGCGGCTTGGGGTCCAGCATACGAGAATCTCTACTGAATTGGACATAAAATCCAACGCTGATTAATAAGATTAAGGAGACTTATGCGATTAATGAGATTAAGAGGTCTTCAATTTTTTTTTTATCAAAGAGGAAATATCTCCACACTATATGGCGGTTCTCTGAAACTAGTACATAAATTCACCTACTTCCGGAGCAATGCCTCATCTACGGAAATGACTTAAATACGTGTCTATTGAAGGCATGGACAACTGTCGATAGGTCATCGATTATATGGAAGTCAGACCTATCTGATAAAATAAAACGCATTTTTTTCCAAGCAGCGATCGTTTCCATACAATATGGATGCACCACATAGGAGCTAATCGTATAGAGAAAAGGCTGGACAGTAATTGCGCGAGAATGCTATACTGAACAAGTTCTAGAAGCAACATCCCACAAAACAGCTGTCCGGTCACCTACCACCCATCTCTAAAACCATCCAAATACATGAGGGACACTGTTGGAGGACGAACTCATAAGCGACGTTCTCCAGTGGACCCCTAAACACGGACAAGCAAGAGTTAGACGACCAGGTTGAACATTTATACAATAGATCTGTACGATCACAGGATGTTGTCAGTAGGAATTACCGGAAGCGATGGACGATAGGGACGGTCGGCGAGAAAGCGTCAGGGAAATCCGTACTCGTGACACGACATGATGATGATTATGAAAAGTGCAAATCTCTACATACGATAAACTTTTGTATCGTTGCTTTCTTTCTTAGATTGTTTTGTTTATCATGCCGAATGATGTTTACCCTGTTTATATATATATACATATATATATATTTTCCTTTTCTTAACTGGTTGATGATTGTTGTTTTGCAAAAACTCCATGAAACCCAGGGGTTGCTGTTTAAATTCCATGAATTGAATATATATATCTAATATATATAGAGGTATATCTAATAATATAATATATATATATATATATATATAATATAATATATATAGAGGTATATCTAATATATATTTATTATTATTATTATTATTATTATTATTATTATTATTATTACTATATAATAGCTCTATCCTAGATATTGAGCACTCTCCATATCATACTACACTTGGTTCGACACAAACCCACAAAGTGATTTAGTGACAACCAACACTGTTACAATATATATATATATATATATATATATATATATATATATATATATATATATGTTAAATGTATGATTTTTAAATGAATAGTTGGTAGATGACATTCTTAAACGAGCCAGTTCTCATTTGTTTGCACATAGTTAAATAGTTTCAAATATTGCTCACGCTAGTATTATTTTTGTACACAATTGCAAGGTTTCAAGTATTGCTATTTAACACAAATAATTCTATTCAACACAATTCATTCATTTTCACACTGTGAAATGGTTCCAAGTATTGCTATGTAATACCAATAATTCAATTTTTGCAGTTGAACGGTTTCAAGTAATCCTTTATGACACAAATAATTCTATTTCGTATAAATCATTGGTTTTCACACACTTAAATGGTTTTAAGTATTGCAATCTAGCACCAATAGTTTTATTTGCACACAGTTAAATTGTTTCAAGTATTGTTATCAAACACTTGTAGCTTTATTTGCACACAGTTAAATTATTTCAAATATTACTATCAAATTCTAATAGTCTTAATTGCACAAAGTTAAATGGCTTCAAGTATTGCTATCAAACACCAATAGTTTTATTTGGACACAGTTAAATGTTTTTTTTTTGTGTTGCTATCAAACACTAGTAGTTTTATTTGCACACAGTTAAATTATTTCAAGTATTTTTTATTAAGCACTAATAGTTTTAATTGCACACAGTTAGATTATTTCAAGTATTGCTAAAAAAACACTAATAGTTTTATTTGCACACAGTTAAATGGTTTCAAGTATTGTTATCAAACACTATTTGTTTTATTTGCACACAGTTAAATTATTTCAAGTATTGCTGAAAAACACTAATAGTTTTATTTGCACACGGTTAATTGGTTTCAAGTATTGTTATCAAACACTATTTGTTTTATTTGCACACAGATTATTTCAAATATTGCTATCAAACACGAATAATTTTATTTGCACACAGTTAAATTATTTCAAGGATTGCTATCAAACACCTATAGTTTTATTTGCACACAGTTAAATTATTTCAAGTATTGCTATCAAACACAAATAGTTTTATTTGCACACAGTTAAATTATTTCAAGTATTCCTATCAAGCACCAATAGTTTTATTTGCACACAGTTAAATGGTTTCAAGAGACGCTAAGTTATATTAACAATTCAATTCAACGCCAGCCATTTGTTTGCACAGAGTTTAATAGTTCAACTATTCTGGGTCAACAAGTTCTACTTGACCCATAGATGAGACCCTAACAGTAACTATCACTCCGGGTCAGAGTGTACTTGGGAGTAATAGTAATAAAGGGGTACTCTATATTCTTCAAAGCTCCAGGCTTGGAGCCTTATTCTCCGATGCAGTTTAGTGTCATATCAAGACACTCATTGGTAGGTGAGAGCGTGCACCTCTGCAGAGATGCAGCTGGTGTATGCAACACCCTCAGCTGACTGGGCTGTTTTCTCTTAGAGGTGCTCGTGACGTAGCAGTTGTTAGTAGTGGACTCGGCTATCCGAGGTTAAACCATTAATGAGTTCGTTTTGTTGTATTGTAATCAAACATAATGAACGAACGAAACACTTCTTTATAAAAATATATCTCTCATTTTATTCTTGAAAGGGGCCTACTATTTGTAGTTTGTTTAGAGATAGATAGGGAGACGTATACTCAGAGAGGGGACTTCCTCTTGTCCCATACCTTCTTCCGGGAGCCAGGGCGTGCCAACGCTTGCACCCCCTTGCAAGCCGTATCGCCAGAGACGCCTCTGCTCGGCTGCGTGTCCCTGGCTCGACTCCCGATTCTCTGTCTCTGTCTAAATCTGACCGCGTGGTTATCACATGGTCTCCTTATACACCTGTTGGACCTGACTGCCATGACGCGCTGCCACCCCCCTGTTTACTAATAGCAACCTGACAGCTTGTCAAAGCATACAGAGTCACTAGGAACAAACCGAAAATCCATGTCATATGTTATATAACAGTTTTGCATTTCACGTAATGCTAATTCTCCTTCTTGCCATTAATAAAAATGTAGCATAGAACCAAAATACGTTGTGTCTGAAAGAAAGAAGCTCGAAGGAAAGAACCACTCAGAACTTGAGTTTTAAAGAAGAAAATAGTAGTCGCTTTTATTCTTGGGGACAACAGCGGACTGTAGTTAAAAAGGTTTGTTCTATAGCGTTCTTCCTCCCTCCTCTTCTTGGCGATGACGGCGGCGTCGTTATCGTTGGCTTGTTGATACTTTCATATCAGTTGAATTGCTGACAGGTTGAGTCGTCATGGACCTCTGTTGAACCTGTTTGGAAATTTGTCTTGAACTGCCAAAATCTCGCTACTTGGTTTCCTTATATAGCGGTTTGATGGATCACTTAGACAGTTCGATGATCACCAGTGAAAACAGTAGTGTAGAACGTGAAAGTTCACGCGTGATTATATTAAAATAACGCTTGAACTCTACAGGTCACTCTGCCTGCACGAGCGAGGTTCGTGACGTTTTTGATCGTCAGACCCATGTACCCAACAACCGATGACAGCTGATGTGCTCGCGCGATCTCCAACCTTGAGACCGCCGGAATTCAATGACGGCACTCATCCGTAAGCCTGGGTTCTTTAACCTTGGTATGGCGACCGGTCTTAGTGAAGGAAAACTCTAAATTCAAACCAGGCCTGGAGAGGAATGTGCTCCGCCAGTCTATTTTTGTTCGAGGCACGCTATATGAGTAGCGCTACCACGATTAAACCAGGTAACGAGATAAGTCTTTTTGTCATACAGATAAGCAAGGTTTTTCATTATAAAACCGATGGCAGGGTCGATTTTACCCCCGGACGGAGAGAACCGATTACGTCGTGTGAAATTAGTTTTGATCCTAGCACCCAACGACCAGACGTTGCTCCAACTATCGCTTTTCATGGCAGTAAATCTCGCGAGACTAAAACTGCGAAGATTAAGAGAATCTGAGGGCGGAAAAAGATAACACAAACCCAGGCTTGCTACCCCTATGAGTGAGTGCTTCTTCGAATTTGTAAGGGAAATCGATTGACGCAAAAATCGATAAGCTCTCGTCGGCAATATGTACTTGCTGTTAGGGGGTCGCAGTTTTTGTTGCTGGGGGGCATATGTTCATTGAGAGAACAGGCAGAGAAAAGAATAATATATATATATATATATAGTCAAGAAGGGCTGCACTCTGTGTCTGTGTGTATGTTCAAATGTGTGCGTTGACTCACGTAAGTGCTTGTCTTTATGAATAGTTAGCCACAAAATGTGTCTGCTATTGAATAGTATTTTTTTATTCGGTACAATAAAGTGTGTGTTTCAGTCTTAAAGTGTGTGTTTGCCAATGTCTCATCGGTTCGAGAAATTAGAATTGAATATGTTCTTGAAGCAAAGTTGTATTGGGTTGTGGAGGTTGGTTTTAAGGCATAACAACTATTGTTGGGTTATCGAAATCTCAAGTTAAGGACGGATTCTTAAGCAATGTTCTTCAATGGACTTCCACTAACGGACACACCAGTTTTGGCTGACCAGCAAAGATTTACATACAATAGCTCTGTGCAGACACAGGACACAGTCTGGATGACGTACCAGAAGCAATAGATAATAGGGACGGCTGGCAAGAAGGAGTCATGGAAATCAGTTTGATTTGATATGATAATGATGTGGTTTCAAGGAACTATTCTTGTGATTATAATAATCTCATTGTAAGGGACATTATTGGTCGGACTGTCTGTTATCAGGGCTACGTCACCACCGTCGTCACAATTTCCGTAGTTATTTGTGTTACATTCTCCATGATACTATTTTATCTAAATATTTATGAAATGGTTTTATATAATCGATTCTGTTGAATATATATATATATATATATATATATATATATATATATATATATATGTGTGTGTGTGTGTGTGTGTGTGTGTGTGTGTGTGTTTCGAAGGTGATTTTCTAAATGTTGAATTAATCTATCAACCGGTATATTTGTGTATTGGGATTTGATGTCAAGACTAGCTAAGGATTTATTTATCATATTGAAGTTAATTTCTTCGTTAAGAAATGAACTAGGGTTATTGATGTGTGCATCGCTGATAGTAGCCAACAGTGGGGATAATGTTTTGACTAAAAGTTTTGCTATGTCATGTGGGGGCAGAAACTATACCAAAGAGGATTGGTCTAAAGGGAATATAAGGTTTATGGGTTTTAGGAAGACCGTACATTTTAGAGATGGTGGGGCAGTACTCAAGAAACGAAGACCAAGATTTGTCCTCTTTTTTCTTGAAAGATTTACTTGATGATCATAACACGTGTGAACAGATCTCCCCACTAACTACTTTATAAATTGTGAAAGATTTTTAAAAGTCTTTTACCGAAAACATAATCCCCATTGTTGATTATTCTCAGCAATGTAAAAGCTGTAAAGTTGTCTCCCTTTAGTCGAGGGTGACCAGAAGGTTCCCTTTTCAATAGCTACTACACCGAGGTGTAGGGGAGGGCGCTACTCCTTTCCCTCGATTGCTCCACTTTAACCCTCGATACGTACCTTATATTGATGAGTGTTAAGCAAGGAGGTATCATGTACCATTTTTAAAGTCTTTGGTATGACTCGACCGGGGATTGAACACTGGTCTCCCGGACCATAGGTGTACATAACAATTCTAGCTCATTCCTTAAAAAAATAATTAATATGGAAAAAAATCTTAGCTACTCTTGATATCAAATCCCCATACACCGGTTGATAAGTGTGTTGAACATTTAAAAAATCACCTTCGAAAACCAGCTATGGGTAAATAGTAG
Source organism: Sepioteuthis lessoniana (assembly GCA_963585895.1). NCBI lineage: Eukaryota > Metazoa > Mollusca > Cephalopoda > Myopsida > Loliginidae > Sepioteuthis > Sepioteuthis lessoniana. Next base: position 66,780,000 of record OY757931.1, on the reverse strand, counting down.
GACGGACTAGGTTCTTCAGCCTTGTTGAGGCAACTAGTCTAGGAGAAGGAAAACTCTGAATTCAAACCTGTTAAACTCCGGTTAAAAATTGACCTTGTGTCATATCCTGCCCGAGCGGAGGGGTTGGGTAAATAGTACCTTCGAAAACCAAGCGCTATCTTTCGCCTACCCGTCTCTAAATTGATGAACATTTGTCTTTTACATATGCAAACAATGGTTTACAGGGTGAACAGGAGGCTAATTTGCATATTGATTTGAAAAAATTGATTTTTGTAAACATTTGCTAGGTATTAGTGATTTCTAATTGTTTGTTTTTTAAAAATAAATATTAGAAAAATTCCCGTTGGTATATCTTAAAAAAAAAAGATGTATATTTTTCATTGCCTAATTTAGTTAAAGAGTTATAAAAAAATGAAAGCTGTTACAAATGGGAAGATCTACCGTCTTCATCATCATCATCATATCGCGCTGGTAGCACGGATATCCCTGACCCTCTCTCGCCACTCCTCCCAATCGTTCATCGCCCTAGGTAGGTCTTCAGGACAACATTCCGTATCCTCACATAGCTGCTGAATGTATGTTCGTGCTGGTCGTCCTGCTTTTGCACGGCCATGTGTGGGGGTCCATAAGAGTACATCTCTTATGAGCTCGTCCCTGCTTCTCCAGCAGTTTCCTGCATGTCTGGTTCGTCTAACTTGAATAGTTTTCGTGATAGGGGGCAGGTGGCCGTACAGTTGGTGTCTTGTGGGGTGTTGCCGCCAGGACTTGTTTAAGATTGCACGTAGCATTTTTGTGTAATTGCCGTCTAGCTTCTTCTCCAGCCGTTTTGTTAGCGTCCATGTAGTGCAGCCATATAGCAGTATCGATGTGACCGCTGCCTGGAAGAAACTGCGTTTCATTTTATCGGTTAGGTCTGATTTCCATATAATCGATAGCCTATTGATAGCTGTCCATGCTTTCGTTAACCTGGTTTCGATGTCCTTTTCGGTTGATTCGACGCTGCTTCCTAGGTAAGTGAATTTGTCTACTAGTTTTAGAGCGGTTCCTTCTAGAGTGGAGATGTCCCCCGTTTGATTATAGCACATATATTCCGTTCTACCGTCTTAAGTATTCTATTCACTGATGATCCGACCATTGTTTCAATTAAGTTTAAGAAAATGACTGATAATTTGTAAAGAAATCAATTAAAATTAAGTGTAATATTGTTGGTCTGGTTTCTTAGTTGGCATATACACCTTTGTGGGTTATTTAAAGGCCAATCCATTGTTATAGAAGAAAAGTAGTGACTCTGAAAACATCACAGAGAGGATAAGGGGTTTCGTAGGTTTTCCAATGATAATTGTCCGAAAGTGGATATAATAGCGCGACTGGAGTTTGAACCCGTTTACTTCGAAGCCGCAGCTGGGCACTTTAACCACTACAATACGTAGATTCCACTTTTATAATCGTTCTTCTTTAGTTTACCTTGTCTTTTTAATTTAATATTTTACTTCTTTAAAACTTACATAATAGTGCCCGGATGGTTCATACTTTGTCTAATAATAAAAAAAATAATTATAAAGGCGTGCAGACAGCACGGATTCTTTCTCTTTCTCTCTCTCTCTCTCTCTCTCTCAACATCCATTCTTATATGTCATCACTCTTGGTAAGTCTTCTAGATGGCGCCCAGTTTTCGCAAAAAGATGATGAATACAATACTGGTAGGACCTGTATAGTCCATTGTAGAACGTCGCTTTTTGACATCGTTCTTAATCTAATTGCAATGCCCAGCATGTCTTCGTTGACTTACATGGATAGTTTTGAGAGATGGGTGGTATGTGGTCGTAAAGCTGTAATTTTGCAGAATGCTGCATCCAGGATTTATTTCAAGGAACGGGCAGCACCTTTTTGTTTCTCAAGGTCTTTCGTAAAAGTCCAAAATGGTGCAATCATGCAGTAGTTCTGTGGGAAATCTCGCGCGCAATCCCTTTGCGTGGGTTTCGCGCCAAAACAGACAAAGGACTCATCTGACTGTCACTTATCCACTCCCACAGAAACTAATGCTACCCTTGGTGTCACAAATGTAAAAAAAAAGACATAACTGTAAAATGTGCATAGAATGAGCGCGAATTTCTAATGTCTACGCATAAAATAATCCTAGACGTGTTAACATGCCGTTGAAATGAATCAAGCACTTAGTTGAAGCAAGCCGATTTAAAATAGGCTAATTGTTGCACCGACATTTGCAATCAAATTGAAAAAATACCCCAAAAAACAACTGCAATTATGAATACTTAACAAATAAATGTGCAAGCTGCATAGAAATTAAAACATTCGCACTTAGGAGGTTAGTACTTATGTTTCCTTTTTTGAGCAGCAAAAACGAGTCATTGATCGTCGCTATTAATTCAAGAATTCAACAATACTGTTCAATAACAAACTCGAATATCTACCAAAAAATTATGAAAAATTGAGTTAAGTTCACTCCGATAATCAGTGATTGATAATTGATATTTGATGAAAAACGAGAACTTTGGAAGTTCGGACTTTCATTTATATTCATAAATGATCTAAAGTTGTTATATAACTATATATATATATATATATATATACCTATCATGCCATATATATATATATATATATAGTGCGATGGGTAGATTGATGTATGAAATACGCAAAATCAAAATAGCTCAGTCTGCTGGGGCTGTAGAATATAGCGACTGCATCTGTAGAAGGGTAAGAACTCCCTCAAACGAATGTCCAAGATATGACATTAAACCATCTGATGGCAAGGATCCAGCCTTATAGATTTGGGGAATGTGGCGTATACATTCATTGCCATTGCTCCCAGGTCCTCTCTGACCTCGTAGCACTTGATAGGGTTCAATCAATGGGTCGTATAAAACAAAGTGCTGGAAAAAAGGATTGGTGTTAAATTGTGACTAATATACAGCGATATGTGAAACCATTTGACTGAGTGCATATATAATCCGTTTTTTTAAGAATGTTCACTACAAAATAGTTTCACAAATCATGCATATATTTGATATATATGCATAAAGACGATTTGGCATTAAATAACTTACAATGGTTGATATGCCATAAAACACAGCCAAACCATATCGTATATATCTAATATGTATGCATAAAGACGATTTGGCATTAAATAACTTACAATGGTTGATATGCCATAAAACCCAGCCAAACCATATCGTATATATCTAATATGTATGCATAAAGACGATTTGGCATTAAATAACTTACAATGGTTGATATGCCATAAAACCCAGCCAAACCATATCGTATATATTTAATATGTATGCATAGAGACGATTTGGCATTAAATAGCTTACAATGGTTGATATGCCATAAAACCCAGCCAAACCATATCGTATATATTTAATATGTATGCATAGAGACGATTTGGCATTAAATAGCTTACAATGGTTGATATGCCATAAAACCCAGCCTAACCATATCGTATATATCTAATATGTATGCATAAAGACGATTTGGCATTAAATAACTTACAATGGTTGATATGCCATAAAACCCAGCCTATCCATATCGTATATATTTAATATTTATGCATAAAGACGATTTGGCATTAAATAACTTACAATGGTTGATATGCCATAAAACACAGCCTAACAATATCGTATATATCTAATATGTATGCATAAAGACGATTTGGCATTCAATAACTTAAAATGGTTGATATCCCATAAAACCCAGCTAAACCAAATCAGTCATATCTAATATATGTGTATAAAGAGGATTTGGCATTAAATAACATACAGTGGTTCCGGGAGACATGGATTCAATGCCAGGTTGAGTCATAAAACTTAAAAATGGTACTTGATTCCGCCTTGCTTAACACTTATAAGGTAAGGATCAAGGGTAAAGTAGAGCAATCCGAGGAAAGGAGTTGCGCCCTCCCCTACACTTTGGTGTAGTAACTATTGAAAAGGGAGCCTTCAGATCACCCTAAACTATATTTACTATATATGTATAAAGAGAATTTGGCATTAAATAACCTACAATGGTTGATATGCCATAAAACCCAACCAAACAAAATCATATATATTCAATATATATGTATGAAGAGTTTTGGGCATTAAATAATCTACAATAGTTGGTATACCATAAAACCCAGCCAAACCAAAATGAAAATAACACTGATATCTCACTTTGTCAGACATATTTAACAAAATTACCTGAAAATATCGGGAAATATGTGGATTAAAATCATTCAAAGAAATCGCCATTTCACGACTGCCCTTGAGACGTCTTTAGAATCTACAAGCCTTTCCGAATATCTTTGTTTAAATCAGTAAATGCTGCCATTTTCCTTGCTTTCAGTTAATCTTTTGTGGTACACAGAGTTTTATTAGACTCTTGCTCAACCGAGCCCCACACATAATTATCAAAGAGATTGCAACCTTGGGAGCAATGCAGTCAAATTTTGAGGTTATGTAGTCGAAGAAATTTCCTCATATCTAAGAGATGATAGTCTAAAGGCGGTAAATTTTGACAATCAATATTATCCTCCTGCATGACAATATTCGATCACACTTAAGCTTCAGGACAAGAGAGATAGTGGTCTCATTCGGGTAGACAACTTTACCGCATTATCCATACTCACCAGATTTGGCGCCTTCAGACTATTATCTCTTCGATCTCATAAAAGTGGCTCTTAAGAGGCAAAACTAATACCAGTGATGAGAAGTGAAAATTGCAGTGATGAAGTGGCTCAAAGAACAGTCCACAGAATTTTACAAGGCAAGGATAGATATACTCCGTCGAGGGTGGAACATTGCAATTGAGAGAAACGGTGACTATGTAGAGAAGTAGGGATGTGATCCACAGAGGACCGGCTTCATTTTGATGATATGATAGAAGTTCCAGTATCAGTAATTATTCCTGTACGAAAAAAAGCATTACGTTTTTTCTCACTCACGAATAATTTTTTACAATGGTTTATTATTATTATTATTATTATTATTATTATTATTTACTCCTTGAGAGTTTTTCACATCAGTTTTAGCTGATATTTTCTCAATGGAGTTTGAGTGACAGTAAGTCTCCCCAAGTCTCCAGGACTCTTCTCAGTATTCTGGTCGTTCTCAGTAATGCTGTCATTTGGATAGTCTCTACCTGTCCACCAAATTCCAAGTCGTCCAGGCCTTTTAATAATCCTTTAGTTATTGTGTCAAAAGCACCAATCACAATCGGTACAATCGTCACTTTCATGCTCCATAGCCTTTTCAATTCTCTTGCAAGGTCGAGGTACTTATCTTTCTTTTCACATTCTTTCAGTTTTATTATTATTATTATTATTATTATTATTATTATTATTATTATTATTATTATTTACTCATTAGAGTTTTCATATCAGCGTAAGCTGATGGTATTTCACTGGAGATTGAGTGACAGCAAGGCTCCTCAAGTCTCCAGGACTCTTCTCGGTATTCTGGCATTTTTCAATAATGCTGTTTTTGGATGGTCTCCACTCGGTCGCCAATTTCCAAATCTTCCAGGCCTTTTAATAATCCTTTAGTTACCGTGCCAAAAGCACCAATCACAATTGGTATAATTCTTACCTTCATATTCAACAGTTTTTTCAATTCTCTAGCAAGGTCGAGGTACTTATCTCTCTTTTCACATTCTTTTAGTTTTATTCTGAGGTCCGCCGGGACAGCAAAGTCGACAATTTTGCAGATTCTCTTTTTTTTTGTTGATTATTATAAGATCTAGTCTTCGGGCCGAGATTAAGTGATCAATTTGTATATCAAAGTCCCACAGGAGTTTGTGTGTATCATTTCCTAGGACAGGTTCTGGGTTGTGCATATACCATTTGCTGGCATGGTCAAATTTAAATTTCTTGCACGTTTCCCAGTGGATCACCTTGCCCACCCAGTCATATCTAGCCTTGTACTCCTTCTGTGCTAATTTGCTGCATTCACTTATTATGTGATGGTTGGTTTCGTCCCTGTCACCACATAGTCTTCACTTGCTATTTTGTTGTGTCTTATCTATCCTCGCTTTGATATGGTTGGTTCTTATGGCGCTGTTTTGTGCTGCAATTAGGAGAGATTCTGTTTCTCTTTTAAAGTTTCCTTTTCTTAGCCATGTCCAGGTTTTGTCGTGCGAGATGTTGTTTATTAGTCGTTTAAAGCGCCCATGGAGTTGTTTTTCCTTCCATTTTTGTTTCCAAGTTTTGTCATTCTGTTATCTATCGTGTTGTCAGTATTGTTTCTGATGGCCGTTATCAGTCCTCCTTCGTGTTTTTCTATGTAGTCTTCGAGTCGTTGTATGGATGCGTCAACGCTGTCTTCGATATTGGTAAGTCCTCTTCCTCCCTCTTTTCTTGATACATATCGTCTGTCCCCGTCGTCTCTGAGATGCAACGCCTTGTGCATGGTCATTAGTTTTCTAGTTCTTTGGTCCATTTGTCTAAGTTCATCTCTAGTCCACTTGAGAAAGGGTCTCGAGTATCTAACGGGGAGTTCAGCCCAAGTATTTATTCTTTTGATAAGGTTTCTGCTATTAAGTTTTGTCTCGAGTAGTTTTCTAGTTCTCCTGAGATATTCTTTTTGAATTTTGTTTTTCATTTCGACTTGTTTGATTGTGTCAGCCTCCAAGATTCCTAAGTATTTGTAGGTCTCATTTTCTGCAAGCGTTCTCATTTTGACTTGATCTGGTAGTTCTATTCCGTCAGTTTTATGTCGTTTGCCACTTTTCATGACGAGCAGGGCGCATTTTTCAATGCCAAATTCCATTCCTATGCCTTGACTGTATATTCTAATTGTATGTATTAGAGTTTCCTGTTCTTTTTCATTTTTTGCAAATAGTTTGATGTCATCCATGTACATTAGTTGGTTGAGCCGTTTGTTTCTCACTTGAGTTTGAGTGACAGCAAGTCTCCTCAAGTCTCCAGGACTCTTCTTGGTATTATGGTCGATTTTTAATAGTGCTGTAGTTTGGATGGTCTCTATTCGTCCTCTTATTTCCAAAAGTCCCTGTAGTAATCCTTTGGTGACTGCTCCCAGCACATAAATTACAATTGGTATTCCATTTGTATCTCAAAATCCCAGAGAACATTGTGTGTCATATTCTCCAGGACGGATTCTGGGTTTTGCAAATACCATTTGTTCGTATGCTCTAATTTCAATTTCTAGTTCAATTCCCAATGTATCACCTTCACCATCCAATCGTGTCTAGGCTTTTACTCTTTCTGTGCTAATTTGCCGCTTTCGTTTATTATGTGATGGATCGTTTCGTCTTTATCACCACATAACCAATATTTGCTTTTTTGTCGTGTCTTATCTATTATTACTTTGATATCATCATCATCATCATCATATCGCGCTGGTAGCACGGATATCCCTGACCCTCTCTCGCCACTCCTCCCTATCGTTCATCGCCCTAGGCAGGTCTTCAGGACAACATCCCGTATGCTGAATGTATGTTCGTGCTGGTCGTTCTGCTTTTTCACGGCCATGTGTAGGGGTCCATAAGAGTACATCTCTTATGAGCTCGTCCCTGCTTCTCCAGCAGTGTCCAGCATGTCTGGTTCGTCTAACTTGAATAGTTTTCGTGATAGGGGGCAGGTGGCCGTACAGTTGGTGTCTTGTGGGGTGTTGCCGCCAGGATTTGTTCAAGATTGCACGTAGCATTCTTGTGCAATTGCCGTCTAGCTTCTTCTCCAGCCGTTTTGTTAGCGTCCATGTAGTGCAGCCATATAGCAGTATCGATGTGACCGCTGCCTGGAAGAAACTGCGTTCCATTTTATCGGTTAGGTCTGATTTCCATATAATCGATAGCCTATTGATAGCCGTCCATGCTTTCGTTAAATAAAAGTAAAGTTAGGCGATCTTAGTCGAAAATGACCCGAATGCTCTCTTTTCAATAGCTACAACAGCCTGGTGTAAGGGAGGGCAATACTCCAATGCTTGAAATGTTCAACTTATCCTTGATCTTTACCTTATAGTGCTGAGTGCTAAGCAAGGCGGCATCAAGTGCCAATTTTTGAGTCTCGTCCTGGGATTGAACCCTGGTCTCCAGGACCATTGGCGAACGCTCGACTCATCAGACCATGGCGTTGTTTTGTGCTGCTACAGGCCATTGGCCTAATGAGTAGAGTGTTTGCCAATGGTTTAGGAGACCAGGGTTCAATCCCAGGTCGAGTCATACCAAAGACTCAAAAATTATACTTGATGGCGTCTTGCTTAACGTCCAGCATTATAAGGTAAGGATCAAGGGTAAAGTAGAGCAATCCGAGGAATGAAGTATCAACCCCCACTACACTACGGTGTAGTAGCTATTGAAAAGGGAGCTTTTAGGTCAACTTCGACTATGGTCGCTAACTTTGCTTACTGACTTATTATTGTTATTATAAGCCTAAAACTATACAGAGAAATTAAACAATATAATTACTTGCAAAAGAGACTGATGTCTGCTTGAATAACCCAACAAGGGTTGACATGAAATGAAACCAACCAACCAACCAGCCAATCTATCTACTAGCCAACTAAGTCTTTTTGATTTCAATCTTTTATAATTTTTTTTTTTGTTGCTATATTTTGCTCAGCGGTCGGTCGAGTTGGCAGATAGAGAACCGTGGACGCAGTGGGGGCATAAGGCCCCCCCCCCTGGCGAGGACCGGTTTAGTATGTCTCGTCGGAAGAGAAGATGTAAAGCCTTGAAGCAAACACAGAGTGGCTAAAAAGAAGTTATGGGGCAATATGGCAGTTTGTCTTTGCCTCCATATCTCCCTCCGTCTCCGTATCTCTCTCACACACCTACTGAAGATTTGAATCCTTTTTTATAACCAATATTATGGTCATTGTTCCTTCATGAATATTCATTCCCTATGCCGCTATATAATAAAAGGCGCAGTTGATCACTGTATAGTAACAAAATTCACTCGGATTGCAATAACCTCTTTATTCAAGTAAGATGATAAAAAAAAGCGTATATTCTGAGGTTATGTTTCAAAGCATTGAAGCAAATTCTGCAAGTAGCACTGGAAGAATACCAGGCGAGATTAGTATCTCACAGTGTTGTTCGTCATTTTTACAATTTCGGTAAAAGTATCTGGAACTACCGAATTGGGATTTATGTGGCTAAAATATTAAGAAAAAACATTTGACTTATGAATTTTTTTCTATAGGGTGATATTCCCCATGACGTCATCGCAAAATTACGGTGTACAATAAAGATATCAAATCAACATAACATTTTATACCTATTTTATCTAGCCTTTTTTGCTGGTCTAGATGGCCTGACCCTTTGATCTTTGGTTTGACTTGGGTTCATCTTGGTGTCCATTTCAGTTTTTAGGTTTAGTTTGGTTTGGTTTCTTTGTTTAATGGCATATCAACATTTGTAGGTTATTTAATGCCAAATCTATTCTCCTAGAAGAACAGTAGTGGTACTATTTAACCCATATCTGGGACGAAAAGGGAGTTCATACCTTTCCCAAGGGTATTTGCCCAAAAGTGAATGTAATAGCGCAACTGGAGTACGAACTAACTTACTACGATTCCGCAGTCCATCGCTTTAAACATTACCCTACGAGGACACCCCCTTCAATTTTTTTTATAAATGGACACGTTATATAGCGGTATAAGGAATGAATATACATGGAGAAAGAATAGCCATAACACTTCATTATAAAAATATAACTCTCAGGCTTTATTCTCGAAAGGGGTTAAAGTTTCTATGGTGTATGAGAGACAGAGACAGACGAAGACGTATGGAGACGAATGGAGATTGCCATATTGACCCATAATTTCTTCTTCTCTTGACTATATCACTCTGTGTTATCTTCAAGGCTTCGTGTCTTTTCTTCCGACGAGACAAACTCAATCGGTCTTCGCGAGCGGGCCACTTGTGCCCCTGCGGTTATCGTTCTCTATCTGCCGACTGAACCGCTGCAAGCTGAGACTGACTCAAGATTGAGACTACCCCTATCTTACGTGTGTATCTGCATATATCATTTCCTAAGACCCACACATTTCCGTTCAACCACGTGAATGCTTCTCCTTATTTTCACAGGTGCATCCTGCGCACAGAATATCTGATTGACAGCTCGGTCAAGGGTCAATAAGAAAGACTCAGCAACTGAGTTTATTTATCTTAAACGTCCTTATTTCCCTCAAGTCCCATACAGCCATTTAGCTGGAGAATTAGCCATTCCAATCACCTGTATCTTCTCATCAGTGCCTGCTGCTAAACTGAAATACTCAATCACTCTTCCCTGTTCCCTCGACTGAAGCAACCAATCAGATAACTGCAAGAAGGGTCAGTTATGAGTCAAGCTCTATCAATCACAACATTGCTTTTTCCATGACTCTTCAATCTAACCAATTACCCGTTAAATTTTTTGAATTCAAATATTTACACTGTGTTACCAAATGAATAGGTACACTATTCAGCAGGTAACAGCTAAACTGCAATATCGGGGTAAGCGATTTCGAGCCCCAGTCGCGCAATTACGTTCACTTTCGGGCTAACCCCCTTATCCCCCCAGCTATGGGTTAAATAGTACCACTACTATTCTTCTTCAAGGATGAACTTGGCATTAGATAACCCAGAAGGGTTGATACACCATTAAACAAAGAAACCAAAACACGAGTGGAGCGAGTAAATTTCTTCATCGGTTGCCCCCCCCCAAAAAAAATGTAAGAACAAATAAAACGCCTGAATGTCTATGCTTATAAATTTACCCTTTAACATACAATTTCCATCTTTCCTTCGGCACAATTAGTGCCTTTACGGTGATGGACCCACTTTCAATTCACGACACAGTAGACCCCTAGGGGCATCAAAATGAGATGTATACCTTGCCTTCATGACCAGTTCTCGAATGAATAGGCCCTACCTTTAATGGAACCATTCGTTTGAAGATTCTGCCTTTTTCAAATTTCAAGCAGCTTTCAAATCGCCGCCATGATTCTTCTTTTCGTATTCAGTGAATGTAAATGCTGTCTTCATGGGATCACATTCACATTCACTTCCTGTTTGGGGTCATTCACTTCCGGCTAACGAAATTGTTTGTTGTTTATTCCCTTGTCAATCGACTTGACTTCCGGGCATCTCTCTTGTGCCGTCCATTCCTATATGTCTTATTCGATTAACATATGCTTCTAGATCTATCCACCAATCGATTTTGGTCTATTGAAATCTATCTATCTTACCTATCGATCAATCAGTCTTGATCTATTCAAATCTATCTATCCATTTATTTTGGTCTGTGCAAAACATTTTCTTTTTTCTTATTTATCTGTATATTTATCTAGCTATCAATGTTGTTCTATTTAAATCTATCTATCTATCTATCTATCTATCTATCTAAGTTTGTTCATATCAATCTATCTCAATATGTTCATATCTATCTATCTATCTATCTATCTATCTAAGTCTGTTCATATCAATCTATCTATCTCAATATGTTCATATCTATCTATCTATCTATCTATCTATCTATCTATCGAAATCTGTTTATATCAATCTATCTATCTCAATATGTTCATGTCTATCTATCTATCAATCTATCTATCTATCTATCTAAGTCTGTTCATATCAATCTATCTCAATATCTTCATATCTATCTATCTATCTATCTATCTATCTAAGTCTGTTCATATCAATCTATTTATCTCAATATCTTCATATCTATCTATCTATCTATCTATCTATCTATCTATCTATCTAAGTCTGTTCATATCTATCTATCTCAATATGTTCATATCAATCAATCTATCTATCTATCTATCTATCTATCTATCTATCTATCTATCTTATTCAATCACTTCATGTCTTTTTGCGTATATCTTACCATCTTTCAATTTATCTTTTCCTTCTTTTTTAATTCCCTTCTTGTTCTCATTCATTCTTTTCCTCCTTCTTTCCTTCTATCTATCTATCTATCTATCTATTTTGGTCTATTCAGAATTTTTTCTGATCCATCTATCTATCTATCTATCTATCTATCTATCAATCTATCTATCTATTTTAATCAATTCAAATCTATCAATGGTATTTTTTCTTCTTATCTTTCCGTCTATCTACACCCATTCAAATCTATTTATCGTATTTTTATCTATCTATCTTAGTCTGTTTAAATATTTTTCTTATCTATCTATCTATCTATCTATTGATATATATATATATATATATATATATATATATATATATATATATATATATATATATTTCTTTGTCTCTTCAAATCTATCTATCTATCCATCTATCTATCTATCTATCTATCTATCTTGCTCTCATCAAACCAGCTGTTAATGATATTTATCAAGCTTTGTTTTGTTGATGGAATAAAGCCGGATTTGGGCGCACCCTCTGAGACCTGGACTCACGAGAAATATTTTTTAGTCTTGCTTGCTAACCATTATACCACCCGAGGTATCTGATCTATTTTCATATCTGTCTCTCACTCTTTCCCTCTATAACGCTCTCTCTCTCTCTCTATCTCTCTCTCCCTCAATCTCTCTCTCGATATATATATATATATTTATGTAGGTATCTATCTCGGTCGGTCCATACCGGTTTATTTTGGTCTATCTAAATCTATATATTTTGGGGTATTCAAATCTCTCTCTCTACTTTTCTGTCTGTCTGTCTGTCTCTCTCTCTATATATATATATAATGATAATAAATAAATATATATTAGTTATATATATATATCTAATCCATGGAAAATAGTCTGCGACCCTGGGCTTCATGGAGATTTTTGCAAAACAACAATCATCAGTCAGTTTTGTAATAAACTCTATGAAACCCAGGATCGCAGACTATTTTCTATGGATTATATATATATATATATATATATATATATATATATATATATATATATATATATATATATATATGCGTACACAGTTTAATTGTCAAAAACATTTCTATTTCAAACTATTTAGTTTATTCAAACAGTTCTAATTCAGTTAATTCAGTTTAGTATAAGGAGAGGTTTTCTTTACACACAGCTAAATGTCAAAACAGTTCTATATTAAACAAATTATCTTAGCGTAAGTAAAGTTTCAATGTCAAAAACAATTCCATTTCAAACAATTCAGTTTAGCGTTAGCACGCAGTTTAAATGTAAGTACAGTTTAATTGTCAAAGCATTTCTATTTCAAACTATTCAGTTTAGTCAAACAGTTCTTATTCAAACAATTCAGTTTATCATAAGTATGCAGTTTAGTTCTATTTAACCCATAGAGAGGGCCCTATCAGGCGCTACCACTCCGGGCCAGAGTGGACCTAGGAGTGATGACAATAAAAGAGTACTCGCATTCCTCAAAGCCCCAGTATTACTGGAACCTCACGATTAGAGTGTTTAGTGTCATATCCAGGACATTTGTTAGCGGGGGTCTTACCCCTCAGTAAAGGTGCAGTATGTGTATTCAACAGCTCCTGCCAACTGGGCTACAGGACACTTGTTGGTGGGGGTCTTGCCCCTCAGTAGAGGTGCAGAATGTGTATTCAACAGCCCCTGCCAACTGGGCTACAGGACACTCGTTGGTGGGGGTCTTACCCGTCAGTAGAGGTGATGTATGTGTACATAACAGCCCCTGCCAACTGGGCCACAGAGCACTTGATGGTGGGGGTCTTAACCCTCAGCAGAGGTGCATTAGTTGTATTCAACAGCCCCAGCTGACTTGGCAATCCAATGTTTTAAACGCAACTGGAAATCACCTGATTAAAGAACTCCATTATTAGTTATTCTTTTTCAGCATTGAAAGTGCCTGCTTCATAATTTAATCTATGTAAAATCAAGGAACTGAACGAGTTTATTCGACATGTAATGTTGTAGGAGTTTATGATAAACAAAAACGTTACAACAGCAAAGAAAATTCAAAGTGTTTAAGGCCAAGGTCTCATTAACAATCACCTATTCCGAAACAGGTTCTTAAAGTTTCGTTCTGTCGATACGTCATTAAGAAGTGAATCCAGACCAGGACACTTATCACACGTGAATAAAGATGCTTTTAGAGAATTGATGGAATACAGGCCTCGCAAAAGTATTCGAGAATTAGCACTTGATCTCGTCCCATCCCATTCTATAATCTGATACCACTTGAAAAAGATGAGAAAAGTGTGCACGCTAGGTGAAAAAATAAGGAAGATTGCATATCTATATCGACAAGTCTTCTTTCAATCAATGTGTCTATCATTTACCAATCATAAGTATTATATATATATATATATATATATACACACCTATATATATATATATATATATATATATATGTGTGTGTGTGTGTTGATGGGTGTATGTTAGTGTGGGTAGGTGTGTGAGTGTGTGTGTTTACGTGCATATATATATATATATATATATATATATATATATATATATATATACATTTTCGGATTTACTTTAATATCAACGAAGTTTTAAAAACGTATCCATACAGATGTGTAGAATTCTCTCCGGCATTTTTTAAAAGCTGAATATCAGATAATTTTGTATGTCTGATAATTCATATGAACGAAATTATCTGTTTCTCGAGTATATCATTACACGTGATGGAAAATATTTGGTTTTTTTTAGATTGGTTGGTTGGTTGGTTGGTTTTGAGGCGTATCATCCCTTTTCAAGTCATTTAATGCCGAATTTAGTCATTTTGATAAAAGTTTCAAATAATTCAATTCAGTATCGATACCGTACATTGGCATGATTGTTAGAGTGTTCGCCAATGGCCCGGGTGACCTAGGTTCAATCCCAGGTCGAGTCATACTAAAGACTCAAAAAATGGTACTTGATGGCTCCTTGCTTAACACTCAGCAATACAAGGTAGGGATCAAGGGTAAAGTGGAGCAATCCAGGGAAAAGGAGTAGAACCCTCCCCTACACTTTGGTGTAGTAGCTATCGAAAAGGGAGCCTTCGGGTCAGCCTCGACTACAGTCGTCAACTTTACTTACTTATAAGTTCAGTTTTCTTTACACACAGTTAAATGTAAAAAAACAGTTCTATTTTAACAATTCAGTTTAGCATAAGTACACATTTTTTGTTTACACATAGCTAAAAGGAATAATGGTTAATTTTTAACAAATACACTTAGCGTAATTACAGTTTAGGTCTAGTGGTAGCACTTGATAGGGTTCTATTTATGGGTCAACCATAGATAGGACCCGATCAGATCCTACCACTCAAGACCAAAGTGGACCGGGGAACAATGGCAATAAAGGGTTACTCCGAATTCCCCAAAGCTTCATTTTTATTGGTGCCTCACCATCAGATTGCTTAATTTTGATAAAAGTTTTAAACAATTCAGTTTATTTTAAGTGTAGTTTTTTTTTTTGGCTTACACACAGTTAAGTGTCAAAACAATTCTATTTCAAAGAATTCAGTTTAGCATTAGTACGCAGGTTGAATGTCAAAAACAGTTCTATTTTAAACAATTCAGTTTGTATAGATACACAGTTTCTTGTTTACAAACAGTTAAATAGAAAAATAATTAATTTCAAATAATTCAGTTTAGCTTAATTACAGTTAATTCTATTTGACCCATAGATAGGGACTCTATCAGGTGCTATCACTCCGGGCCAGAGTGGACTTGGGAGTGATGGCAATGAAGAGGTACTCCGAATCCCCCAAAGTTCCAGAATTACAGCAGTTTCCCCATCAGATTGTTTAGTGTCATACCTGGGACACTCGTTGTGGGAGTCTGACCTTTCTGCAGGAGATGCAGTCAGTGTATACTACATCCCCTAGCGGACTGGGCCAAACAAGTCAATCAGGTACTCAACCAGAGACAAATGAGTATCTGATTTTCTTATCAGGCAGGTAGTGCATGAAGACATTCAATATTTCTCATAAAAGTGGAGAGAGGGCCAATTTTTATCACAGGTCATGAAGGACCATTGGTAAGACTTCGCTGTTAAGGTTTTCAACAAATTCAAGCTTCCCCCTCCAACTGTACATGCTTTGCTTTTTCACAGATGAGAAAAACTTAGGCTAGGATCAGATAGGGAATTCACAGACCAACCGTTGGCTTGCTCTGTCCCCACAAGAATGTACCAATATTGATAAAAACCAAACACTCGGTCAACGTCATGGTATGTCGAGTGGTCATTAGCGATGACGATATTGTGCCTTTATTTATCTCAGATTCAACATGGACGCCTATATTAAGTGTTTGGATCAAGAGTGTAGATGCTGGAAAACCCTGCGTCATGTAACAGGACTTTGCACAATACTACACATGAACAAATTATTTCAAAGAAAAGAATCAAGCTGACCACTTGCAGCACTTGAGTTGGCCTGAGTGGAATAGGAGAAGTAATCACTGTGAATTTGGGACCAAAAAGCTACCTCCCTCTTTTTGACCACTACTGAACCCTTAGTACGAATTCGGGGACAGTGTAAAGACACGAAAAACTTAAGTTAGCAGATGGGTTTCGTCACTCGCTTCTGGAATGGAGCTTCCCAAGAAATAAAGTAAAATTAAACGAAAGTCGCCCTACTGAAATTCTACCAAGTAAACGACTGAAAGAAAATTCAACCAAGAATTCCGATAAAAAAACTTTAAAGAAAACTCACAATTTAATGAACTCTGAATCTTTTCGACAAAGCAAAAGACAAAAACAAAAAAAGATGAAAAGCAAAGAAAAATACTCAAATTCAAAGTACTCAGAAACATTTCTACAAAACAAAAAAAGAAAAGAAAAATACTCAAATTCAAAGAACTCTCAGACATTTCTACAAAACAAAAAAAGAAAAGAAAAATACTCAAATTCAAAGAACTCTCAGACATTTCTATAAAGAAAAAAAAAGAAAAATACTCAAATTCAAAGAACTCTGAGACATTTCTACAAAACAAAAAACATTAAAGAAAAATACTCAAACTCAAAGAACTCTAAGACATTTCTACAAAACAAAAAAAAAAAAGAAAAATACTCAAATTCAAAGAACTCTGAGACATTTCTACAAAAAAAAAAAGAAAAATTCTCAATTTCAATGAACCCTCAGACATTTCTACAAAACAAAAAAGAAAAGAAAAATACTAAATTCAAAGAACTCTGAGACGTTTCTACAAAACAAAAAAAAATTAAAGAAAAATACTCAAATTCAAAGAACTCTCAGACATTTCTACAAAACAAAAAAAAAACAAGAAAAATACTCAAATTCAAAGAACTCTGAGACATTTCTATAAAAAAAAAGAAAAGAAAAAAAAAGAAAAATACTCAAATTCAAAGAACTCTGAAATATTTCTACTAAACAAAAAAAGAAAGGAAAATACTCAAATTCCAAGAACTTTGTTTCCCGGACACTCTCTCAGAT
>OY757931.1:66752711-66760211 GCA_963585895.1 Sepioteuthis lessoniana | reverse complement strand
ATCACCTCAATTGTCTCATAACGACAGCCTCTGAGCTTAGAGAATAACCAAAAGTCTCAGGAAGCAAGGCCTGGAATATAGGGAGGCCGAGATACTGTGTTGATGCCCATCTTAGTCAAATAGTCTGTGAGAAGGATGGAGTTGTGAACTGGTGTATTGTCCTGGTGGAAATGCCACTGATCCGATTTGAAGAGTGCTGGCCTCTTCCAACGAAATCTCTTCCTGAACTCCCTTAAAAACTCAACATAGCAACCCTAACCCTTACCCTAACCCTTTGGCCAATCAACTGTGGTGTATTGACTTCCTTACCCCTCCCACACTTCTCATCATCCCTAACAGACTCCCTGCCTTCCTTGAATCTCTTATGCCACTCAAAAACTGATGCTCGATTCATGCAAGATGCTCGAAAAGCAGTTTGAAGTATTCCATACGTTTCTGTGGCATTTTTTCCAAGTTTAAAACAGAATTTTATTGCATATCGTTCTTCTAAAGTGTCCTCACGTCCAGATTGCATTTTTGAAATTCACGAGCTGTGACAACCAGGCTTTCGTAGGGTGTATTCCAATTGCTGCTGTAGTTGTTGATTCGAACCTGAAATCATAAAAATTGGTCAGTCTTCTCATAAGATGTATAGCAATAATATATTGAATTTTCAAGAGCCCACGTCAATTTTAAATACCTGTACAAAAAAAGTATGGAAACTTATTGAAGGTTCCACGTAAATTCACAACCAGTCAAATGTATTTTAAATTGAATTATCACGATCAGAAAATCCGGCGAACACTTGAGCATGACATACGGAAACACTGGACAGCTGCTTCGACCTTACTAGGTCTCATCAGCAGCGTATACCGTGATCTCCCCCACTGGAGATCGAACCAGTGACAACAGAATTCTGAGCCGAAACTCTAACAAGTTACATCTGCACTCTTTACAGAGGACACAGTCACCTACCGGGCCACTTCTTCCCAGAAGGATTGGAAAAGATTCTTATAATCTCAAGGGCAAGGATATAGATGTACATTTTCTTTTTTAAGTAGAGGACTTATATTATGAATTGAATTACCATGACCAGAAAATTCGGTGATGTAACTTGCAAGACACATTCAGGTTAATTAGCCACGCACTAACCATGACTAGCTGATTTGGCATCACGTGTGTGCGATATTGACTGAGGGGTCAGTGGTAGAGTTTCGGCTCTGCATTCTGTGGTCTCTGGTTCGATCTCCCGTGGGGGAGATCATGGTATACGCCGCTGATGAGACCTAATAAGGTCGATGAGACCTGATAAGGTCGAAACAACTGTCTAGCGTTTCTGTGTGTCATGCGCAAGTGTTCGCCGGATTTTCTGGTAGTAGTAAGTCAATTCAAAATACCTTTGACTGGTATTGAATTTGGATGGTTTTTGAGATAGGTGGTAGGTAGCCGTACAGCTGCTTCTTTGTGGTATGTTGCCTCATATCTTTAATTGCTATAGATTAAATTTATGTTGACACTGAGGCCATGTGGGACGATAAATGAAAGAATGATATCGTCATTGCTAGTGAACCACTAAAAAGACCATAATGAGGACGGTATGTTTGGATTTCATATCTTGAGGGAACAGATAAAGCCAATGATTATTCTGAGAGTCTACACTCTGATCCAGACAGAAATTCTTTCTCATCTGACAAAAAAAAAAAAAAACGAAGTATTTTCGATTGAAGTGGGTGTTTTAGCTGGTGTAAAAGCTTTACAGTGCAGACTTTCCTCTTGTCCTTGATAGCCTGGAATAAAATTTGTTCTTTTCTCATATAGCATGAGAGAACACGAATGTCTCTGTGCACTACCTACCTGATAAGAAATTAATACACCCCCATTTCCCTGGTTACGGATCTTAACAACTTGCTAGGATTGCTGTCAATAATGGCCCAGCCTACTCAGTTGGGACTGTAGAATACACCGACTGCATCTCTACTGAGTGGTAAGACCCACCCTCCAACGAGTGACCTTGTATTGACACTTAGCTCCCGTCTTTGAGCTTTGGGTAACGCGGAGTAACCTTTCATTACTATTGCTCCAAGGTCCTCTCTCTTCCGGAATGGTAGTAACTTATAGGGTCCTATCTA
The DNA here is from genome assembly GCA_963585895.1 of Sepioteuthis lessoniana. Lineage (NCBI taxonomy): Eukaryota > Metazoa > Mollusca > Cephalopoda > Myopsida > Loliginidae > Sepioteuthis > Sepioteuthis lessoniana. Next base: position 66,758,103 of record OY757931.1, on the reverse strand, counting down.
TGGGTCAAATAGACACTTTTGACGTTTAAACCGTGTACAAACAAATGACTTATGCTAAATTGAATTGTCAGAAATAGAACTGTTTGACCATTTAAGTGTGTTCAACAATTGATGTATAATAGAATTATTAGTGATACATAATACTTTGAACCATTTAACGGTGAACAAACGAATGAGTAACAGTGAATAGAATTATTATTTAATTGCAATGCTTGATTCTCGAACTATGTGCCTAAATTGAATTATTGGTATTTCATAGCAACACTTGGAACCGGTTGACGGTGTGCTAGCGAACGAATAATGTTGAATCGAATAATTAGTGTCGAATAGAAACACTTGTAATGACTCCATTATCATCAAACAGATTGATATAGAATAGAATCATTAGTGTCAGCCATTTAACTGTGTAGAAACAATATCAATACAAGGGTACCAACAAATTAGTTCTAACTCTTATCCAGGGTGAGCATTTGAACTTCTTCAACAGACCTCGAACTATATATATATTTATATATATATAATACAATCAGAAAGAACCTCAAACCTGGTTAAATTGTCATTATAAATTTATTTCGGAGAAGAATATCGTTATACTCTCCGTCTCATTAGATGACTCCACACGTTTCGGAAGAGACGAAGAGTATAATGATATTTTTTAGTGGAGGTGCCCGTGGTGTAATGGTTATCGTCGTAGGAAATGGACACGGCGACACGCGTTCAAATCCTGGACGAGACTGATTGCATTTCACATAGCACTAATACCCTTGGGAAAGGTATGAATCCAATTATTCTCCCTCCACCTATGGGTAAATAGTAGGGCAGACTAGGTTCTTCAGCCTTGGTGAGGCAACTAGTCTAGGAGAAGGAAAACTCTGAATTCATACCTGTTAAACTCCGCTTAAAAATTGACCTTGTGTCATATCCTGCCCGAGCGGAGGGGTTAGGTAAATAGGATCTCTTATGAGTTCGTCCCTGCTTCTCCAGCAGTGTCCTGCATGTCTGGTTCGTCTAACTTGAATAGTTTTCGTGATAGGAGGCAGGTGGCCGTACAGTTGGTGTCTTGTGGGGTGTTGCCGCCAGGACTTGTTCAAGATTGCACGCAGCATTCTTGTGTAATTGCCGTCTAGCTTCTTCTCCAGCCGTTTTGTTGGCGTCTATGTAGTGCAGCCATATAGCACTATCGATGTGACCGCTGCCTGGAAGAAACTGCGTTTCATTTTATCGGTTAGATTTGATTTCCATATAATAGATAGTTTGAATTTCTAATTGCGTTGTATACGCTCTGTATGTGAGTTTTGTTATATAAACCTGGTTAGAGAATATATAACAATAGCCATAAACCGAGCATGCAAATAGTTCTATATGAAATTCCTCATATATTCTATACACGAATTATCCCCATCTACTGTCTTCGGACACTGACTGGATATTAATGATATATATATATATATATATATATATATATATATATATATATATATATCTACAAAACCTATCATTTTTATTACCTGTCCATAATTACCATGCCTCATAAAAAAAGTTACATGATGATGGTTTTGATGTTAATCATCATCATCACTTAACAAAATTCCCCATAAAACAGAAATTCCATATTCAAATCAAAATAAACCTTTAGCTACCATAGAATTAGAAAGAAAAGGAAACTCTGATTGCAACAATCCGTTTTCCCCTCCCTCACCTAAAAAAGGTTCGAGTCTCATCAGAAACCTCATTCATATGGCTTTGTGCCACATATGTTGTCTGACGAAAACAACCAGCTGGAAACATACACGTATGTAAAAACAAAATAAATAATACTCTACATTCTCCTTGGATTATAACGTTTTAGTCTAATCCTTAGACTATTTTCCTTGGGTTTAACCGGCTCATTTTTAAAGTCTTTGGTATGACGCGACCTGGGATTCAACACAAGTCTCCCGGAACATTGGCGAACATTCAACCCACTAGCCGGTTTAACCCAAGGAAAATAGTCTAAGGATTAGACTAAAACGTTATAATACAAGGAGAATGTAGAATATCCAACGGAGTGCTCAATGCCAACGGCTATCAAATATACAAGTAATTTCAATTTAAATATATATCAGAAATTATGCGCAGAGCAAAAGCATTTTTTATAAATTCTCAGTTAGAAAACAGTCACGTATTTGAATCCATGATTGAACATCATAATCTAATTTATAACTGTTTTCCATCTGAGGGAATCACAATAACACCAGTGGACTGAAATAAATTTATAATGGAATAACTAAATTGAATTCATTTTCATTATAATTTGCTTGAAGCTTTGGTCAAATTATCTTATAGTATGGAATTAATTTAGAGTGACATATATAGATACAGGCTAAGGTAAATGCCCAGGTAGGAAGCTGGTTTCCAAGGAGGTTGTCCTTAAAGGGCACGGTGGAGGTGTGCACTGTGTACATCTTCCTCTTGATCCGCTACTGATTGTCTGTGCTTCCTTTGCCTAGGGAATGTCGGCTGGCGCTACAACAATCCCTCACCAGATTACTCTGGGGAGGTCGAAGGCTGATGCTCCGTTGACAGGTCTGCATTCAACGTACAAGCAATGGGGGTCTGGGTATGCCCGATTTGGAGAGCCACTGACTCGTTGAAAGACTTGCATCCTTGGCCGATCCTTGTCGGGGGATGCGGTGTGGAGACGAAAGGCGAGTAGGACTTTTCCTCGCCACCAGTCTGACCCAAAAGCTGAAATTCGACGTAGGTCGATGGGCAAAATACCATTTGTCTGTGAATGCTGTAAGGCTCTTCGTAACCTTCCTGAGTCCAATGACCTTTCATAGCTGTAGCCAGAATGGTGATTTGGACGACGCGAAAGAAGGAATTGTATGACGATGGAAACTTTTCTCATTGTGATTTGATATTGTTTTTTAAAGTATCAGCCTAGGGTTCAGATCAGATGCGATAGAAAACGCTTATACCGCATAACATTCGATAATAGGTGGGTGAATGCAGCGAGCCTGGTCGTACGAAAGGGGGCAATATTGGATTCATCCTTCCTTCCTCTTCTTGCGCATGGCATCTACGGTCCGGGTCCTTCAGGACCCCATCCCGGGTAAGTAGGTTTTTTGCCCTTCAACCCTAGTCAGCAGTATGTTGTGAGTCATGATTCCTGTCCCCTAGTTGTTAGTCTCCAAGATCTTCCTCATCCCTATTATTTTCATTCCCTAACCCTTACTCCAGCCCGCTTTTTCTGAAGATCTTGGAATCTCACTTGTATAAATTCATGCTACCTGTCTTCACCGCGCCCAACCTTGTTTTTTATCTTTTAGTCCCAGTAGATTAGATCTCTCTCCCATTTAGCGTAGGTCCGGCTTGTTTTTGGTGTTCTTGGACATCGAAAAACAGTCGTCCTCCATATCGTAGAATGGGGGATGGTAGAGCAACCAAACGGGGAATTTTTTCGCTGTTTTTCTCCCTTCCCATCACATTTTATATATAAAATCATTTTTGTAAATAAAATCATACAGTCCATTCGGGGTTTAAAGTAGGTCTTTTCACAGAGCAAATGTGGTATTTTGATGTTAAAATTTTTTTAACTTTGTAAACATGGTGCCACGTGGGGTGTTTAACGGTTATGCGAAATAGAGGTTACTTCAGTTACCCTAATCAATTTCATTTTATTTCATTTGATTCTTACTTTTATTTTATTTTTTTAAAAACTCGTATGCGTATTTAAAATATGCATTTCGTATTGCAATAGCCCTCTAAATTAATTCAATACAATAATATATATATATATATATATATATATTACATATTTGTATCGTATATATATATTGTATATATTACTCAAAACCGGATTCAGTATAAAATAACTCAACAAGGGTTGACCTGCCACAAAAGCAACCAAAAACTTAACCAACCAACTATCTATTGTAGAGATCGTGACAAAGATTGGAATTGACAGTGAATGACCCTCAGAGACCATTTACGCGCGAAATATTTGGGAGTGGAAGGTCAAGTCTTTATTGATTGGTTTGTTTTCTTTCCACACCCCCACTTTTCGCAGATAACCCCCCGCTTCTATGGTTCCTTTTAAAAGCCCACTTCAACTTTACGAAGAACCAATTAAGGAAGCCAACAACAATTAACGTTCCAAGTGAATCCACGAGTCGATGTTTTACATCCTATTAGAAGCGGGCATTTTACAACCATGGTTTTCAAGAACTGACAAGATGACAGAGGAAAGAAAACAAGGGAAAAAAAAGTGAGAAGTACACCGACAGACAGACAGACAGAACAAAATACAGAGATAGAGACATAAAAAAGAGAAAAATTATCCTGGTTTTTTTTTTTTTTGTTATTTTCTTTCTTTCTTTCTTTCTTTTACCTCATCCTCACTCTTTCCTTTCTCACTCATTCTCACTCTCTATTTCCAATCTCTCTCTCTTCTTATCTCTACCTTTCGTTCCGCCCTCTCGCAACCATCAATCTCTCTTTATCTTTTTTATTCTCATTTCCTAATGTAATGACTAAATTGCTAAACAATGGTCTCAAAGGAAGTAAGTTCGAACTCCAGTCGAGGTATTATGTTAAATTTTGAACGAATACACTTGGGAAAACTATGAAGTCTCTTATCGAGCAGCCATTGATTAAATTCTATCACTGCTGATCTTTTACAATAATGGTTTTGGCATTTAACAACCCACGAAGGGGGATATGCCATTAAAACAAAGAACCAGCTATTTAAATGAAAAATATCTTGATTTGAAAACACTGTACATAAGTTATAAAGTAAAATTAATGTTTTAAACTCAATTAGTTTAGTTTTGAGAATTAATTTTTTTGTTATTGCAGTCTTTTTGTCCTCATCTTGGTAGTTTTTTTTCACTTACGTTTCGGCCAAACTTCTCCTCAGGTCTTCTTCAGATGATTAACCTGGACCTCGGATAGGAATGTTGAGTCTTGTAACCGTATCCCCAGTAATTACTGGCTTCCATAGTTGTGGTCTATCGCATTTGATCGAGTAAACCTCTGGCCGATTTGGGTAGGAATTGAAACGGCAATCTTCTGACAATGCTCACTTGGAACCGTAGAAACTCAACGCCACTATCCGCTGCGCCACGGGCACCGAAGCGTGATCAAGGTTTGATTTTTTGGTCATTTAAATCCAATTATTTATTCTCTTTATCTGGTCTTCTATAGTCGGGTCCGTACCGAATTTGTAATTGTCTTTATTGAGAATCCTTTTGAGATGAGGCTTCTTAATCTGAGAATTAATTCTTTTTTTTTTATTTATTGCGGATTTTTTGTCCTCACCTTGGTAGTTTTTTGTTGGTTTAGTTTTGTTTGATTTAAGGCATATCAACCATTGTTGGTTATTTAATGCAAAATCCTCTTTTTACATATA
>OY757931.1:66742711-66747711 GCA_963585895.1 Sepioteuthis lessoniana | reverse complement strand
AATGCAATTAGGCTGGTCAAGGATTTGAACTCGTGTCGCCGTGTCCATTTCCCACGACGATAACCATTACACCACGGACATCTGTAAATTCAGATCTTTTATCAGTACATTAGCATGGAGTAAAACGCCAACTATACTGTCCAGGATTTGAATTCCGATTCCACTCTCTATGAAAGTAACCGTTACACTAGGGGCGCTTCCTCTCCTTCCATCTCTCTCTTTCTCTTTTTCACTTTCTCTTTCTTCATATATATATATATATATATACAGAGAGAGAGAGAGAGAGAGAGAGAGAGAGGAAAAGAGCTACAGTAAATGGTTCTCTATGAATATTTTATCATTTTTGTAGATCTCCAGGCCGCTGAGATATAATCTGACGTCTTTTGTATCATATTCTTTTGTTTTAGCTGCAGACCGAAATATCAACTTGATCATCGCTAAGCGCTTTATATAGTTTTCTTGGGGAGTGGCTAAATAATAATTTCGAAAACTTACAACTTGGATTGGTTGGTTGGTTGGTTGGTTGGTTGGTTTAAGCCGTATCAACCCTATTCAGGTCATTTAACGCCGAATTATGTTATTTTGATAAGAGTTTAAAACAATTCTGTTTAGTATAAGTACGCAGTTTAGTTCTATTTGTCCCATAGATAGGACTCTATCAGGTACTACCACTCTAGGCCAGAGTGGACCTGGGAGCAATGGCAATGAAGGGATACTTCACATTCCCTATAGCCTCAGCATTACTGAAACCTCACCATCAGACTGTTTAGAGTCTTTATCAGGACACTCACTGGAGGATTTTTAACCCTCTGCAGAGAAGCAGTTAGTGTATTCTACATCCCTAGCTTACTGGGACATTACAACTTGGAGTTTATCATTTAGCTGAATATTGACTGAGTAAGAAAAATAAAACCCTTAACTGAAACATGAGTTTCAATGAGTGAAAAATATTCGGTATTTCATGAATTATATAGATATCTCGTCTTCATAACATGCACGTTGAAATGATTTTGTAAATATAACGAAAAACATAGTTTTAGAGGTAGAGGACTCATAAAACCTTTGTTTACATACCTGCATTTGGACATTCATTTTTTTTTTAACGATTTACAAACATTCGGATATTCACTGAAACAGAGAGAAACACACGTATATATATATATATATATATATATAAGATAGAAAGATTTTGGATTTGACCGAATTTGTATCATTACTAATTATTCTATGTAGATAACAAAACGATATAAACTCAGTCGACTGCATCTGTGCAGATGGATGAGACTCCTTACAATGAATATCCTGCTTATGACACTAGACTATACACCAGGAGCTTTTGGGAATGTGAAGTACCCCTTCATTGCCATTACTACCAGGTCCACTCTGACCCAGAATGGTTCTACCAGTGATTGTCTAATCTATGGGCCAAATAGAACTGTTTAACCACTTCCCTATGTGCAAGATTAATGCAATACTTACAAAACATTTTATCAATATTAAACAGTTTTTGGTATTCAATAAAAAAAAACGGTGGACTTGCTCGAAAGTTCAACCAACCAACCAAACATATACATATATATAGAACCGGCTCATTGGCCTAGTGGGTAGAGTGTTCGCCAATGGTCCGGGAGATCGGGGTTCAATCCCAGCTTGGGTCATATCAAAGACTTGAAAAATGGTACTTGATACTGCTTAACACTCAGCATTATAAGGTACATGTTGTAGCTATTAAAAAGGGAGCCTTCAGGTCGCCCTTGAACACCGTCGTCAACTTTACTATATATATATATATATATATATATATATATATATATATATAAGCACCTGCATATAAAACGAGTTGAAAACTGTTAGCAATTGTTAGCTATGCATTGAGGAAAACATATACTCATCAAAATATCTGGATGTATGCAAATTGTTTAAATCGATCAGAAGGCTACCTTTAAAGACTTAGGTCTTTAGATATTCCCAGAAAAACTAATCAGAAAGAGATGGATCTGCAGACTACGTTTCTACAGAGTAAGAGGTCTCCTTGAGATAGGTCTGTAGCATAGATTAAAAGACACTAGCCAGCAGGTATCTCCAGAGGAAAAACTCTCAAGGGGATAGATTTGCGGCCCACGTTAAAAGACTTGAGCTTTCGGGTATCCCTAGAGGAAGTAATTTCAGGGGGATATATCTGCAGCTCACATTAAAAGACTTTCAGGTATCCGAGGAGGAAATAATCAAAAGGGGATAGACCTGTTACTTACGTTTAAAGCTTTGAGCCTTCAGGTAACCCAAAAGGAAATAATCACGAGGGGGTAATCACCTGCCTATGTTTAAAAACTTGAGCCTTTAGGTATTCCCAAAGGAAATACTCTCAAGGGGTTAGATCTGCGGCCCACGATTAAAATTTGAGGCTTCAGCTATCACCAGAGGAAGGTATTAGATCTGCTGCCAGCTTAAATGGCCATGTATGCTAAATGGATTTTATCAATGAACTCGTAAGCGAGCTGACCTCAGAATAGCACAACGTTGTGAGATGAGCTTCTATAAGAATAAAACACACACACACACACACACACACACACACACACAATGTTCACAATTCCATGCCATGATGGCTAACTGAAATGACATTGTAACCGGTGCTTATAGACTTATCTCACACAATAGATTTTATTGTTATATCTATTTTGTTCAGATCGAGGAATTTTCAGCTCTGCTTCGTCGAAGGTAATTTCTATTTTTTTTTTAAAGAGGGAATGTTACCGAAAAAAGAATTTTAAAAAATCTTAAGGGTGGCAAACTTCGTTTTGATACCCACGTCAGTTTTTTCATTTTGACATATTTCCGGGTCATATCGGGAATGCTTGAGAGTAAAGGATATCCTGGTTTAAACACCGTCAGGGTGAGGGGATAATTCCAGATATTCTTGTTGTGGCCAATCAATTCTAACTTATATATATATATATATATATTGTCACGTGACATCCCACGGAGACGATAGAAATAAGATTAATACTATCCTCCCGTTCGAATGAACAGTGGCAACCCGTCAAAAAAGTGACCGTTAAGAAAGAATGTAGGTTACAGAGGGGATATCAACAGATGTTGGTACTTAGTAACCTCAGGTCGCCGGACACCAGGGGGAGGAAGGTAGAAGCCAAATGATTGGCTGGGGCCCTAAAACGGAAGTGGCACCCTTCTCCCCGTCGGCGAAAAAAACGAGAAGAAATGTTAGTTATTAGAACGGGCTCGTGGCAGACAGACCCATAGCCATTTACTCCGGGTAGAAGACAAAAGAATATCTGAGACACGAGGAACCCAAGTTCTTCAAGCCAGTGTTAAAAATAGCTTAAAGTCTGTTAGCCCGTGAAAGAAGAAAGATTCTCCAGTGGAACCCCGTCGAAAAATAAGATAAGTAACTTTGGGGCTATTTCTCCTTTATACCCAAATTTTATATACCACTCTCTCTCCCTCTCTCAATTTGAAGAAAAACAAAAGTCAAGAAAAGACATTTATATTCGTGGACTGTCCATTTATCATATATTTGACACTTTGAAAGTGTATCTTTTTGTATAGTAAAGGATTCAGGTATTTTTATGTTACCACGTGGTCGAAGTTGTTCTTTGCCGTATCTTCTACGAATTTGTTACCTCATGCTTCCTTTTCAGCTTCTATTCGCCTTATGTTATCTTGCTTAGAATTGTCCTATTAATTCCTTTAAAATATCACACGGGAAGCCGGAGTTGCCGACTACTACAATATAATATTATTACGACTAAAACCTATAGGTCCATATCTTCCATTGTCTAGGGGAAGGAAGGAAAGCGGCCTAGTGGGTGTGTGGATAGTGATAAATTTGGAACCCCTTGCCAGCGGCGGTCAGTCTAGCCCTAAATTAATCCCTCACGTAATATGCCAGTTCTTATATGCCAGAGAAAAAAGCTCTGAACGAGGACTTATTCTAGAAGGGATCAAGTGCCAACTTGCCCCGTCTTCACACGTGCGAAAAATAAAGTCCCGTTTTGGGATTTTAGTCAATTTGCTGTAACAATATATAAGTAAAGTCGGTGACCGTAGTCGAGGGTGACCTGAAGGCTCCCTTTTCGATAGCTACTACACCAAGGTGTAGGGGAGGGTGCTACTCTTTTTCCTGGATTGCTCCACTTTACCCTTGATCCGTACCTTATAATTACTGAGTGTTAAGCAAGGTGGCATCTAGTACCATTCTTGAGTCTTTGGTATGAGTCGATCTGGGATTGAACCCATGTCTCCCGGGCCATTTGCGAACACTCTAACCATCATGCCAATAAACTACCCCAGATGTCAGTTTGTATAATATTTTTTATTTACAAATTGTATCGTAAAACACCGTTTTTATTACACAGTTTTTCCCTATAAGTAAACAAAAATTTAGGAAACTAATATTTAATTTATTTATATTATAAGTTAGGAATTATTAGTTACATTATTAAAATATCTATTACATATTAATTCTTTGTGTATTACGATTAACTTAACATTCGATATGTTAATTCTTTCCTGATGTAAATAACATGCATCTTTACGATAATTTTAATTATTAGAAAAATAATTTTGTAAATTGAAATCAGCATTGAATTATAATTTCCTGATAACACGATTTATAAAATATTGTTTAATATGTATAATACATTTCAGCGGAAATAAGAATGTATATTTTATCTATGATTTTAAATAAGTCGTATGCCACTATTTAATTTTTTGCAGATATATTCATTTTCATTTTCAGTAGTATTTAGATTAGTGTAACATATTGACCCTCGACCGAGCTGTCAATCAAGAGTTGCACCTGTGTAAATAAGAGGAAGAACTGCGGAAGCAGGTGGACGTAAACAATAATATAACCAGGGCACAGACGGCTTGAGTCAGTTGGAGACAAGATGCCGAATTGAGAGCCAGCAGCAGACAGAGGGCTTTGGGTCCTCTGTGACCCATAGTTGAGCAACCCAGCCAAGATGAAAAGGAAGTTC
>OY757931.1:66722711-66740211 GCA_963585895.1 Sepioteuthis lessoniana | reverse complement strand
GCAGGATATGACATAAGGTCAATTTTTAAGCGGAGTTTAACAGGTTTGAATTCAGAGTTTTCCTTCTCCTAGACTAGTTGCCTCACCAAGGCTGAAGAACCTAGTCTGTCCTACTATTTTACCCATAGCTGGAGGGAGAATAATTGGATTCATACCTTCCTATTGCCAACTTCTTCGACGAAATTCCCTTTATCTATTGAATGACGTTGATATATATATATATATATATATATATATATATATATATATATTATAATAGTTTTGGTTGTCACTGTCTCACTTCGTTCAAAATCAACAACTTGCTACTGTTTTATAAACGGTCTGCCACAAAACCCACGAAGTGAGATAGTGACAATCAACACTATTATAATACATAAATATATAATATATATATATATATATATATATATATATATATATATATGGGTTTTTTGAATAGTCTTGTTATATATATATATATATATATATATATATATATATATAGCAAGACTACTGAAAATCAACAACTTGCCAATGTTTTATAAACGGTACCTAGATGACACCTTCGTGATTTTCTCCTCGAGGTTTTTAATACTATTAACCAACTATATCCTGCGTTGACATTCACCTGCGAATTCATCCATTGCAACACCTAGCTCTTTCTCTACGTCTTAGTCGAGCCCCCCTTTATATATATATATATATATATATATATATATATATATATATATATATATATATATATATATATATATATAATAAATAAAATAACTGACACGCCCTGCTGAATCTCTAAAACTGAAAAGTTTAACATTGGGAAATAATTCATTGAATAAAACCCTCCTCCGAAGACCATGCATTTTAGCAGCTGAACACCTCCCCTACATATATATATATATATTTTGGTGGGGGGAATATATATATATATATATATATATATATATATATATATATATATATATATATATATATATATATATATATAATCCAATGCCAAGTCAGCCATCGGTGTGAACGATTCTCTTTTAGGATTTTTCCTCCAATATCGGTGAAATTCAAAATCCATTAGAGAACTCAATGTAAAATAATTAAAAACCGAGCAAATAATTCCATGCGAAAAGAAAAACCTTTAAAAATCCTTCTTATTTTTTGTGATGATATCTATTTCAGCAGACACTTTTTTTTAAATACAAGATCCGCATCTTCCGAGAAAGAAATGAGATGAGAAATTTCACATCATTCTTTATCAGAAGATGCAGATTTAATTTTTTTTAACTAAATGATTTGCTGAAATAAATATTATCGCAAAGAAATATGAGTGATTTTTAAAGCTTTTTCTTATACATGAAATTATTTGGTATTATATATATATATATATATATATATATATATATATATATATATATATATATATATATATATATAATTGTGTGTGTGTGTGTGTGTTTTTGTGAAAATGTTCAGATGTAAAGATGCATGGTCTTCAGAGGAGTGTCTATGTATGTGTGTGTGTGTGTGTGCGTGTGTGTGTGTGTGTGTGCGTGCGTCCGCGTGCGCATTAATTTTAATTTGGGAACTACTTATGTATCTCAGTCTACCAAACCAGTCGGCCGAGGCAAAAGAGTACACCGACTGCTTCTCTGCAGAAGGATAAGAACCCCTCCTCCCAACGAGTGTCCTTGGTATAACACTAAACAATCTGATGTTGCGGCTCCAGTATTGCTGTAGCTTTGGGGAATGTGGAGTAACCCTTCACAGTCATAGCTCTCAGGTCAATTCTGGTCTGGAGTGGTAGCCCCTGATAGCGTCCTATGTATGGGTCAAATAGAACAACTGTAGTTTCGAGAGTTTCCTGTTTTTGCATTAAAACTGCGTATTTATTCTAAAGGGAATTGCTCGAAATAGAACTTTTTGATATTGAAACTGTGCTTACTTAAAAGCGAATTGATTGAATAAGAATTGTTTGACTGAATAACTTGAAATAGAAATGTTCTCGACAATTAAACTGTGTACTCATGCTAAAGTGAATTATTTGAAAAAGAACTGATTATTTGTGTAAAAATGGATTTGGTGTTGAATGACATACAAAGGTTGATATGCCATAAAGACCACCCAATCAAGAAACCAACCAACCAAACAAACAAACCACACCTCTATTGTGGGTTCATGAAAAGAGCCAGTTACATTTTTATTTTTACCGAAAGTTTGGCCTCATTTTCCTTTTCTCGATTCCTGTATAATACTTTCATTACTGTTATATAATTAAGGAATGATTTTTTTTTATATTCATCATTTTTCGTAAATTATATTTTATCATTCAGTTTAGTTGGGTTTTGAACTTTTCGGGTTAAGAGTTCAGGTGCATTGTCATTGGGTGCAGTTTTACACTTGTGTGCAATGGATATGACAATCACCATTGTCATAATAAACCCCTGACAGGAAATGGAGCTGGAGTGTGGATGACATCAGGTCCGGAAGAGACGGTCCTGAGAATTTGAGGATTTCGAAAAAGAGTCAGTTGGGAGCTGAGATTAGACTGTGGAGGAAGACAGTTGAGTTCTCTGCCATTGAGGCTTACTCTTGAGTTTGTTTTTTTTTACCGTTGCGGCGGCGGTTAAGTTTTTGGGGTCTCGACCGGCGGAGATGAATTGAGATCTTAAACACCCCAAGATGCGCTGCACGTTTGTGGGGTCAGATAGAATGGTTAGCATAGTAAGAATTTTGTCTCCCTCCTCGTGTCGAAGAACCGAAGTCAGAAGTTAATAAAACCGTTCGTACCTGAACAACAGATTCCGCTTGAATATGAATCTGTATTTGAATATGAATCTGTATATCTGATATATAAAGTATATAACATCCTTTTCACCATTCCTGTAGAATACTTTCATTACTTCTGTTTATCAGAGTGCTTATAAAATGGTAAGTTTTAATGTTAATGCTTCCTTCAAAGAAATTATTGAGAAGTAACACATATGGTTGTTGAACAGAATCATGTTGGTCAGTTGGAAGAAACTTATTGGATCTTTATTTGTGCAGTTAAAAATGACATGCGTGCTTCTTTCATCTATCAATAACGTCTGTATATGTGCTTCACTGGTGCCGTGGGCCGGAAATGATGACATGTTGATCTGTGATGATATACAGTAGAACTGATGTATTGGCTGACATTTCTTCGTGGAATAAAAATGGCACTGGGACTGAAATGTTGGAATCGATTGGAGATTGCGCTGTCTATCGAAGACACCAGCCGTAAATATGAGTTAGATGATAAACAATATTGAGTGGGGATCTGTTGTAGACATATTAAGGCGCCATTTGTTCCAGTTTGGTAAATTCTTGTTTTGGAGATGTCTTTTATAATGGTTTCCAGCTTCCGCAGGGTTTTTATTTATTTTTTTATTTATTTATCAAGCATGTCCTTCATATAGATCAGCAATATTAACTATAATCAGTTCGTAATCTTTTCGTCGTGGTTTCCCCAGTCTCACCGGATAACTGTTTTGATTATTTTCCAAAGGAGATTTTTTAACAACATGCGGGTTGATCAAAACCGTAAAAGTCTTGAGTCAGAAGAAAAAAATGAGTTCCGAAAATATCGACGTATGGCCGTGTTTTTTGGCTTTTTTTTCTGTTCAATTTTTCTGATTTGGTTTGGTATGGTGTGGTTTGGTTTTATGGCACAATAACCATTGTTGGTTATCAATGCCAAATCCATTTCTCTACATATAAGTGTTGCGTTCTGGTTAGTGAACACTTGTAACATTAAATAAAGGACAAACCACGATATAAGAGGAAATAGAGATATATTCTCAGGAAAAAGTATATACAATAGACTATTAGTAGACTTGAACATAGGATTAGTGAATGCTTGTAATATTAAATAAAGGACAAACCACGATATGAGAGGAAATAGAGATATATTCTCAGGAAAAAGTATATACAATAGAGAGACTATTAATAGACAAGGACATAAGATTAGTGAACGCTTGTAATAAAGGACAAACCACGATATGAGAGGAAATAGAGATATATTCTCAGGAAAAAGTATGTACAATAGAGAAACTGTTAGTAGACAAGAACATAGGATTAGTGAACGCTTGTAATATTAAATAAAGGACAAACCACGATATGAGAGGAAATAGAGATATATTCTCAGGAAAAAGTATATACAATAGAGAGACTATTAATAGACAAGAACATAGGATTAGTGAATACAGAATAAAGATATAGTCTAACGATTGGCTTCCGTTATTACGGTATCAAGTAAGGTGATCTAGTGCGATCTTCAGTCTCCAACGCTGCGGTATTTGTTCCACGCCCCACCGAACGTGGAAGTGTGGCACAAGGCCTTTTTTGGTGGGTCCGGGCGCAGGGCCGTAGCCCACACGCGCGCGGCATTTCCCAAAAATGCCTAAGGCCCCGTCGGCATTCCCCTTATTAGGGGCTCCTCAGGCGCCGGGCGATCAACCCAACCACACCAAAGGGGGTAATAGCCTGGGGGAAAGGCCCCCTGAGGCCGTAGGAAAAATCCAGCTATCGAGACACACCCGGCCAGATCCACGCCGCAGCCAGGACGGCCGGCCAAAGTGAGACCCGACAACTGAATCAGCAAAAAGCTGCTCCTATAAGAAGCTGCTCTTCACCTTCTAGTCTGCCCTGGTATTAGTAGCTACTGCTATATATGGCAGATGGACTAGTTCATTGTGTGGAAAAAGGTGGGTGATACCCAACAATAAGTAAAGTTGGCGACGTTAGTCGGGGGTGACCCGAAGGCTCCCTTTTCGATAGCTACTATACCAAGGTGTTGGGGAGGGCGCTACTCCTTTCCCTGGATTGCTCCACTTTACCCTTGATCTGTACCTTATAATACTGAGTGTTTAGCAAGGAGGCATCAAGTACCATTTTTTGAGTCTTTGGTATAACTCGACCTGGGATTGAACCCAAGTTTCCCGGGCAATTGGCGAACACTCTAACCATCAGGCCGATGTCCGGTTGTATACATGTAAACAATTCTATTTCAAACAATTCAGTTTAGTATAAATATTATTTTTTGTTCACACACAGTTAAATGTCAAAACATTTCTATTTAAAGCAATTCAGTTTAGCATAAGTACACGGTTTAGTTTTAATTCACCCAGTTTAGTTCTATCTAGCCCAGTTTACTTCTACTTGGCCCAGAATGAGCCTGGGAGCGTGGCAATAAAGGTTACTCCTCATTCCCTAAAACTCCAGCATAACTGAAACCTTACTATCAAATTGTTTAGTGTCATATGCAGGACACTCGTTGGGGTATGGGTCTGACACCTCAGAGAGGCAGTCGGTTTATTCTTCAGCCCCAATCGGCTGGACAATTTTTCTGGCTCAACCTGGGTCACATCAGGCAACATAATATTAAGCGTTTAAGAGTTTCTAATCCCAACAAAGTTTCTCATCCTCTGGTCAGTGATTGGGTATCATTAGTGGGTCAACTAAAAACATTCTGTTATTTACAATAAATTTTCATTTTAAGTTGTTTGAAACCTTAAAGCTGTTTAGAAATTGTTCGTATTAGATAGGAATACTTGCTAAATGGAATTAATAATGTTTAAAATCAAAACTTGAAACCATTTAACTGTATGCAAATAAATGATTATTTCTTAATAGAACTATTTGTATTAGATAGGAAGACTTGAAACCATTCAACCGTCTGCAAATAAATGACTGATATTAAATAGAATTTTTAATGCTAGATAGGAATATTTCAAACCCTTTAACTGTCTGCAAACAAATGATTAACATTATATAGAATTATTAGTTTTAAATCGTAATACTCGTACCCACTTCATAGTCTGCAAACAAGGGAATAGTATTCAAAAGAATAATTAGTGTCAAATAGCAATACTTGTAACCACTTCACTGTCTGCAAACAATGATAAATATTGAATAGAATTATTAGTGTTGAATCCGAATACTTGTAACTTCTGTAAATAAATTATTAATAATGACTTAAACTATATGTGTTAGCAATAACTGAAACTATCAAACTGTGTAGAAAACGTAACAATACAAGAGTATAAAACCATTAGTTCTTAATCTTTTAAAAATAGAATTATTTGCTTTCGATAGGAATACTTGAGATCATGTAACTGCTAGCAAGCAAATGATTAACGTTAAATGGAATTATTAGTGTTACATAGGAATACTTGAAACCATTTAAATGTGTGCAAACAAAAAATTAAAAATTTATAGATTTATTAGTATTTGATAGGAATATTACAAACTGGGAGCAAACACATTATTCATATTAGATAGAATTATTAGTATCAGATAGCAATACTTGAAACCCGTGGGCAAATAAATAAGTTCTTCCCAGTTAAAAAATAAAGTTAGCTACTAACTATTCAACCGCCACAGCACCTTTCTGGCATTCGTTCCCTGATTATTGAGTACTTTAAAAGACTACAATTTGAAACACATAGGTGACAACAGGTTTTGAATGAGCATTCTACTCACAGAAGTGATAGATTGCTAGATAGATCAGCATAAAACATAGATAGATAGATAGATAGATAGATAGATAGATAGATAGATAGATAGGGACATTCCATATGTGTATCAGCGGTTTCCTGAGTTCTGTAATATTCTGATTCGTATAAAAGTTGAAAGATATTGTTTCGCCAATTCTTCTATTCAGATTGATGACACTGGTCTGAAATTCCATTCCTGAAACTTATCCCTCACTCTTTGGTTTGGAACACAGAACGTTTCCAGTTGGAACCAACTCAGTCCTGACAACCGTAAGAAAACTGACGACACAAAAGAATCGGCCACACTGAATTAGAAATGAACGCAAGTTTAGCAGACGATATAGAGTCTTGGCGGCCAAGTGCCTTTTGGCGCGCTTTTCCTTGGCTCTTCACTATATTAAAGCAATAAGGTTAAATTGGAAAGTTCTTGCGAGAGTTTCTGGACATTGCCCAGCAAAAGCGTGCCTTTACCGGCCCCCGGGGACAGGTCTTTAGTTGGCTGCATTAAGGCGAGGCTTTAAATCAATATTGATTAATTACAGATACAAGAAACCTTTAGCACTATACCAGGCAAAGAGAAAGGTAAAAATGGATTTTGAAACAAGTAGCGTATTAAATCACATACAGACTTATACAAATTTGAAACACACTATAAAAGTATTTTACTCTATTATACACACATATAGAAAGATAAATGTTGATATATATATATATATATATATATATATATATATATATATATACGTAATTAGCTTGATCTGGAATAGGGCCACACTCATGCACATACAGACATTGAGAAGATTCTACGCACACACACACGTTCACACACACACACACACATATATAACAGAAATATGCCATTCTTAATCAACTCTAAGATGATACCCAACCCACACACCAACAAATCCACATGCCATCAGGTATAAAAATATACACCCATACCCTCAGTCAAATTACTTTTCCTGCCACGCGTGATTATCGTTGTACGAAACAAAGTCAGTAATCCAAGTTCAAATCCTGGGTGAGGCAGTTTGCGTTTTAATTCGAGTTGGTGCTCTTTCGTAAAAGCATCAATCCGTCTGTTCTGCTGGGTAAATATTAGGGAATATTAGGTTCTTTAGCCTTGCTAAGGCAATCAATCTAGGAGAAGGAAAACTCTTCATTCAAACTACCTGATCCTCGCATAAAAATATTGTGGGTCACCCGTGGCGGAAAAATTTGGGTCACGCATTTTCCCGAATATATATATACATATATATATATATTTACCAATCCCTCCGCTCGGGTAGGATATGACACAAGGTCAATCATCATCCCTCACAGACTCCCTGCCTTCCTTGAATCTCTGATGCCACCCAAAAACTGATGTTTGATCCATGCAAGATGCTCCAAAAGCAGTCTGAAGCACTCCATACGTTTCTGTGGCAGCATTTTTTGCAAGTTTAAAACCGAATTTTATTGCATATCGTTCTTCTAAAGTGTCCTCACGTCCAAATTGCATTTTTGAAGTTCACCAGCCGTGACAACCAGGCTTTAGTAGGGGGTATTCCAATTGCTACTGTAGCTGTCTATTTGAACCTGAAATCATGAAAATTGGTCAGTCATGTCATAAGATGTATAGCAATAACATACTGAATTTTCGAGAGTCTACAACAAATTTTAATGCCTGTACAAAACATTCTGGAAAGTTATTGAACGCACCACGTACAACGAAACAGGATGACAATAAGTATATATCTATATATATATATATATATATATATGTGTGTGTGTGTGTGTGTGTGTGTGTGAGAGAGAGAGAGATAAAAACTCGTAAACAAAAAGGAATAAATAAATAAGCAAAAAAAAAAATCAGACAAAACTGGGTCTGTAGAATACACTAACTGCATCACTGCAGAGGTGTAACCCCACCCCGCTATGTGTGTCCTGGATATGATACTAATCAATCTGATGGTGAGGTTCCAGTAATGGTCGAGCTTTGGGGAATTATAGGGCCTCTTTATAGCCATTGCTCCCAGGTTCACTCTGGTCAGGAGTGGTAGCACCTGGTAGGGTCCAATCTATGAGTTAAATAGAACTAAACTGTGTAATTACACTAAATGCTTGAAGATGTTAATCGATTGTTCGCTTCGTCTCTATCGCCACATATCCTACATTCGCTACATTATGTTACTCCTTGAGAGTTTTTCACATCAACGTCAGCTGAATGTCTTTCACTGGTATAAAAATTTCAAAAAGTAAAATAATAATAATAATATTATACCATTTGTTAAATTCGACCATACTAACAAATGGTATATGCACAACCCAGCACCTGTCTTAGAAAATGCCACACATAAACTCCGATGGGACTTTAACATACAAACGGATCACCTTATCCCGGCCAGAAGACCAGATTTAATAATAATCAACAAAAAAAGGAGAACTTGCAAAATAGTCGACTTTGCTGTCCCGGCTGACCACAGAATAAAACTGAAAGAATGTGAAAAGAAGGATAAGTACCTCGACCTTCCTAGGGAATTGAAAAAACTGCAGAACATGCAAGTGACAATTATACCAATTGTAAATGGTGTGTTCGGAACAGTAACTAAAGGATTGCTAAAGGGACTAGAGGACTTAGAAGTTGGCGGACGAGTGGAGACCATCCAAACGACAGCATTGTTGAGAACGCCCAGAATACTAAGAAGAGTCATGGAGACTTCAGGTGACTTACTGTCACTCAGACTCCAGTGAAAAACCATCAGCTAACGCTGATGTGAAAAGCTCTAATGAGTTAATAATAATAATAATAATAATGAAGCTTGGTTCGGTTAGGCGGGTTTTATGGCATATAAACCTTTGTAGGTTATTTAATGCCAAATCTATTTTTATGTAAATAATCTGTTCTATTTAAAACAATTCAGTTTACCATAAGTACACAATTTAAATGTCAAAAACATTTCTATTTCAAACTATTCAAGCAGTTACATGCAACAATTCATTTAAGATTAAATACAGCTTTAATGTCAAAAAACAGTTCTATTTCAAATAATTCAGTTAAGCATAAGCACGCAGTTTAAATTTAAGTGCAGTTTAATTGTCAAAAACATTTCTATTTCAAGCTATTCAGTTTACTCAAACAATTCAGTATAGCATAAGTATGCTGATGTGGGAGATGTGGGAGGAGTAAGGAAGTCAATACACCAGAGTTGATTGGCCAAAGGGTTAGGATTAGGGTTACTATATTGAGGTTTTAAGGGAGTTCAGGAAGAGATTCCTTGGGAAGAGGCCAGCACTCTTGAAATCGGGTCAGTGGCATTTCCAGCAGGACAATACACCAGTCCACGACTCCATCCTTGTCTTTTTGACTAAGATGGGGATCAAGACTTTTTGACAAAGATGGGGATCAAGACAGGTTCGTCGACGTTCCTATAGTCCAGACCTTGCTCCCTGTGTCTTTTGGTTATTCCCTAAGCTCAGAGGCTGTCGTTATGAGACAATTGAGGAGATGAAAGAGGCTGTGACGAAGGTCATTGATACGCTCACACAAGAGGACTTCCATGGAGCCTTCCAGAAGTTGTTGGAACGGTACAACAATTGCATTGCGACCGGAGGAGATTAATTCAAAGGGGACTAGAGTTTCATGTGTGTACTATCAGTAAAATACCCGTGGTGCCCGTAGTGTAGTCGTTATCGTCGTCGGAAATGGACACGGCGACACGAGTTCAAATCCTGGACGAGACTGATTGCATTTCACATAGCACTAATACCCTTGGGGAAGGTATGAATCCAATTATTCTCCCTCCAGCTATGGGTAAATAGTAGGACAGACTGGATTCTTCAGCCTTGGTTAGGCAACTAGTCTAGGAGAAGGAAAACTCTGAATTGAAACCTGTTAAACTCCGCTTAAAAATTGACCTTGTGTCATATCCTGCCCGAGCGGAGGGGTTGGTAAATAGTATCAGTAAAATACCCATATGAAAAAAGTCTGGAAACTTATTTAATGATCCTCGTATATTGTGTAAGTATGGGAGTATGTGCGTGTGTGTATAAAGAGACAGATAACTTGATTGCTAGATTTTTGAAAAGTATGAAATATACTGTCAGTATGTCATCTTCCCACTAATTTGATTATTACCCTTTTTGCTTTTTTTAAAAAAAATATTTTCACTCTTTGAAAAACATACTAATAAATACCACTCTCCTGCTTGCCTTAATTGGAAAGATGTTCATTAATATTCCCAGGGTTACATCCTCTTTTCTTAGCAAGTCTATCATCGTCTCGTTGTTGATGGCTTCCCGTCGACAACCGTAGTGAGTTGAAAGTAAATTTGATCAAAAAATAAAATAAAAAAGTAGGCCACTTAGGCTTGAGGCAAACTTAATTATTACTTACTGACCCTGTCCCTCAATTTCATGTAGCGACATCTCACCAAGGATCTATTTTGCCGACTTCAGAGTCTCGTTTTTATTTTCTCACATCGGTAAACATGGTTGCTAATTACATGAATTACTTTTTTTTTCTGTTTTTTTTTTATTTCATTTTATTTATTTTTTCAATACAACAGTAATACCTGAATTTAATTTAATTTAGATTTAAAATTATTTCTTTTGTTATATTTTTTAAATTTACTGTTTCTTTTTTTTTTTTATGTAAACAAATTATGCGCCATGTTTGATGTTAGGCTAATTTTCCGACTTGACCCAAATAAACGAATTTCATCGACAAACCCCTGAATTGAAAGAGGAACTCCATAGTGGCATTTTGGGATTTGATTATATGTTTGCAGCCCACCAAATTTGAAAAGGATTCAAAAGAGCTGATGTTACTGGATAATTATTTTTTACAATAACGATCAAAGTTACGAAAATAAGTTACAAGGAGCATGGAGGGATTCATTACCAAAAAAATTATTGGCAGAGAAAAATACTTGGGTGAGTCAAAAGTTTTGCAATATTATGGAATTACGTGATGCACAGTTCGATAACGCCGGGTGCTTTTAAGAAAGTCGTGAAAGGAACGAACTACACTGGACTGTAAGACACTGAGCTCGCCTGATACTCCCCGAGTGCTACTTGCCGAATTGGTTGGTGGCTAACGTACTTACCGGTGACATAGTAGAAGTAGTAGTAGGAGTAGTCTTTGGTTTGGAGTACCGCCTTGGAATCTACGCTTTTAGGTCTGTATAACCATGATCGAGTTCCTTGCAACTACAGGGAAAATTCTTGAACCATCTGGTTACGACACTGTCATCAACTTCCCGTTTAACTTTCGAACAACAAAAGTTTTTTGGTTATTCTGCGGTGTTATATAATAACGAAACCCTCCACGTAAACAAGATGTGACTCAAGGTCATTTTTTTAAAAGGCGTTTACTCTACCAAGTTTAAAGACCCCACTAATTGGATTCATATCTTTCTCAAGGGTATAAGTACCATGTGAAACTCAGAAAGACGTTCATAGTTTAATGGATACTGTCATAGGAAGTAGTCATGGCGTTACGAGTTCAAATCCTAGACGTGACTGCATTTCACATAACGCCAACATCCTTGCAAAAAGTATGAATCAAATAATTCTCCCTCCAGCTATTATTACATAGTTGGGTAGACTGAATTCTTCAACCTTGGTTAGGCAACCAGTCAAGGAGAAGGAAAACTGAATTCAAACCTATTAAACTCCGCTTAAAACTTACTTTTTATCTCACTCTGCTCGTACCGAGGATTACATAAAAAAAAACAACTTCAAACAGCTTCGCCCAGAATTTGAACTCGGGTCACCGTGTCCATTTTTAACGATGATTACCAAACAATGAATCCATCTCTTTCCCCACTGACACATCTATGAATAAATAAGTAAAGTTGGCGACCTTAGTCGAGGGTAACCCGAAAGCTCCCTTTTCAATAGCTACTCCATTGGGAGGACGCTACTCCATTCTCTGGATTGCTCCACTTTACCCTTGATCCTTACCTTATAATGCTGAGTGTTAAGTAAGGAGGCATCAAGTACCATTTTCTGAGTCTTTGGTATGACTCGACCTGGGATTGAACCCTGGTCTATTGGCAAACACTCTACTCATTTGGCCAATGAATAAATAGTTGGTCTAAATTGATTGTTTAGCCTAGGTCAGACAACTAGTCTAAGAGAAGGAAAACTCTGAATTCAGACCAGCTTTACCCCAACTAAAAATTGACCTTGGGCGGAAGAATATCCCATTTAACTGCGAGTAGATGTAGAAGAATATCATTCTTGGTCGAAGGAGAGGCTAGAAGAATATCCCACTTAGCTGGGGGAAGGGATGTGAATAAGCATATCGTGTGAACGAATGGACTTGCAGAATGCTATAATTATATTGACTCGACGATATTTTTACAATGAGCACTGTTTTATTGGCTACTGTTTCATTGGGGCTGTCATTTAGTTTGTTTAAACTGACTGTGACATGATGAGCAGAGATGTTTTATGAACGATATGTTTCTTTTATGCATCAAGGAATTCGTATAATCAACGAGTAAGTCATTGACGGTACTTTTCTGACGAACTTTCATTTCAGAACGAGGCTGTTTACAAATGGCTGACTCGTGACCAGTCGGCTGAAACATTGGGAGATTAAAAAAATACTCTTAGAGAATCTGTCTCTGTCTTTCTCTCTCTGTCTTTCTCTTCCTCTCTCTCTCTCTCTCTCTCTCTCTCTGTGTGTCTCTGTCTCTGTATCTTTTACCCTTTCTTTCTCCAAGGCATCAGTTTTTCTTTCTTTTTTCGGTTTCTTTCTTTCTTTCTTTCTTTCTTTCTTTCTTTCTTTCTTCTGAAAGCTTCAGTTTTTTCGTTTCTTTTTTCGGTTCCTTTCTTTCTTTCTTTCTTTCTTTCTTTTTTTTAGGCATCTTTCTTTCTTTCTTTCTTTCTTTCTTTCTTTCTTTCTTTCTTTCTCCGAAGCGTCAGTTTTTTCGTTTCTTTTTTCGGTTCCTTTCTTTCTTTCTTTCTTTCTTTCTTCATAGCTTCAGTTTTTTCGTTTCTTTTTTCGGTTCCTTTCTTTCTTTCTTTCTTTCTTTCTTTCTTTCCCTCAGTCACACATAAAAAAGGCAACTTTTCATTGGGATTTGACTTCTTATCCTTGAGACAGAAACAGACGAGTAAATAATGAACTTTCTTTACATTATTAATTTGAGATCGTCTATCATTGGCAAATGATGCAGTTCATTTGATGTCTGCGTAAAAACGAAAGATACAGTTGTCCATCGCCCGATGTCGTGTCCTGTAAATTCAAGGAATAGTAAATTTATCCCCTGAAAATTCATTGTGGCAAAATTCAAAAATCTATATTTCTATTAAAGAATTTAAAAAAGACATAAAAACTAAAATCTTAGGGTTAGAAAAACTATATGATATGATCAATTAATCTGATATGATGAATTCCCCGAAACAATGGAATTTTCAAACAATGGATTCATCAACGATAAATTTTCCATACGATGAAGTCACAGGCGATGAATTTACAAACGATGAATTCACAATGCAATGAATTTACCAAAGGATGAATTAACCAACGATAAATTAACCATAAGAAAAATTTACGACGAATATTAATTTAGCAACGGTAATTTTACCACACAATTGATTTACCAATGATGAATTTTACCAAACTATGAATTTACCAATGATGAATTTTGTGACACAATTAATTTACCAATGATGAATTTTTACCACACAATTAATTTACCAATGATGAATTTTATCATACAAATAATCTACCAATGATAAATTTTACCACACAATTAATTTACCAATGATGAATTTTTACAACACAATCAATTTACCAATGATGAACTTTTACCACACAATTAATTTACCAATGATGAATTTTTACAACACAATCAATTTACCAGTGATGAACTTTTACCACACAATTAATTTACCAATGATGAATTTTATGACACAATTAATTTACCAATGATGAATTTTTACCAAACAATGAATTTACCAATGATGAATTTTACCAAACAATGAATTTACCAATGATAAATTTTACCACACAATGAATTTACCAATGATAAATTTTACCACACCATTAATTTAACAAGGATGATTTTTTACCACACAATTAATTTACCAATGATGAATTTTACCTAACAATGAATTTACCAATGATGAATTTTACCACACAATGAATTTTCCACACAATCAATTTACCAAGAATAAATTTACCAAATGATGAATGTACCGTCGATGAGGTTACCATACGATCAATTTACCAAACGATGAATTCACCAACGATGGCGGGGGTGTCCTCGTGGTGTAATGGTTGAAGCACTGGATTGCGGAATCGTACTAAGTGAGTTCGAACTCCAGTCACTCTATTACGTTTACTTTCGGACAAATATCCTGGGGAAAGGTATCTTTATCTTTCCAGCTATGGGTTTAATAGCATCTCTGCTGTTCTTATAAAATGATGGCTTTGGCATTAAATAAACCACGAACGTTTATATGCCATTAAGCAACAACATTAAGCAACAACAAACAAACAAACAGACCAACGATGAATTTACCACACAACGAATTTACCGATGATGTTTTTACAACACGATGAATTTACCAACTTGGAATTTACCGATGCTAAATTTACCGTGCAATAAATTGACCATGTGAAGGACTTACAGCAATACATTTACTTAGAATCACCAGTTGTGTATAATTGTTAGGCTCAATCCTAAGAAAATAATTACTTCCCTTTTGACCAACTCGGGAATAATCGCCCTTGGGTTGAGGAGGTCGGCCATCACACATTTGATGAAGATCACAGAGTGGTAGAATGGGAGACTTATCATCGCACATCCAGTGGTTCATTCATTATCATCTCTTAGTGTAACTTATCTAATAAATCAGTGAAACTTTTCACTTGGTTCTGGTGTCATTTTTACGGGAATATTCACAGAAACTCCACCTTAAAAACCATAAAAATAAGTCAATCTTTGAATCGAATATGTTTGGATTTTTCAAACATTTTAATTAAACACAAAGTACCAATGTCATTAAAAATATTTGTACATTCTACGTGAAAATTATAAAAAAAAGAAACTACCTGGATTTAATCCTACCTTATTAAAGAAAATTAAATTCTACAAATAAAGCTCTATCAGGATCTACAATGGAATGAATGGAAGATTCTATTTTGATTTGGATCTTTCCATCGTGATATTTTTCAATCTCAAATCTGTTGAACCATCAGTCGACGTACTAGTGTTGTCTTGAGTATTATACAAAATTACATCCATTGCTGAGTCTTCATTTCAGGAGCGTTGGGGAGTTTGTAGTTAACCCTTAACTGCCATTACTCCCATGTCCACTTTGACCAGGATTAGAAGCACCCGTTGAGGTTACATCTATGTTTTACATAGATCTGTTAAAAATTATTCGTATTATATAGGAATATCTGATTGTTTGGATTTAACGGCATTTGAACGCTTCAAGGGTTATTTTATGCTTAGAGGTAAGGGAAGTACGTTCATTGTAAATTTATATTTGTATTCTTCATATAGTTGATTCTTAAGATTTCCCTTTTTTCCAAAGTGTTCCATGGAATGTAAATAATATTTAAACAGACCTTTTTGACTAATACATGAGACCTTAACAGGTGCTATTGCTACAACATTGATAGATAGATTGATAGATAGATAGATTTGGTTCGGTTGGTTGGTTTATAGGTTTTAAGGCACATCAACCTTTGTGGGTTATTTAACGCCAAATCCATTTTTATGTGAATAACTAGTTCCATTTCAAACAATTCAGTTTAGCATGAGTACACAGTTTAACCGTCATAGATATTTCCATTTCAAACTATTCAAGCAGTTATATGTAACAATTCAGTTTAGTGAAAGTACATTTCTTTTTCGGGCTATTACGTTCTAATTCGGCTAATTCAATTTAGTATAAGTACAGATTTTATTTATACACAGTTACATGTCAAAACAGTTACATGTCAAACAATTCAGTTTAGTGTAAATACAGTTTCAATGTCAATAAACAGTTCTATTTGAAACAATTCAGTTTAGCATAGGCACACAATTTAAATGTAAGTACGGTTTAATTGTCAAAAATATTTCTATTTGAAGCTATTCAGTTTACTCAAACAATTCAGTTTAGAATAGGCACACAATTTAAATGTAAGTACGGTTTAATTGTCAAAAACATTTCTATTTGAAGCTATTCAGTTTACTCAAACAATTCAGTTTAGCATAAGTATGCCGTTAGTTCTATTTAACCCATAGATAGGGCCCTATTAGGTGCTACTACACTGGGCCAGAGTAGACCTGGGAGCAATGGCAATGATGGGGTACTCCGTATTCCCCAAAGCCCCTGAATTACTGGAACTTCACCATCAGACTGTTTAGTGTCATATACAGGACACTCGTTAGGGGGGGTCTTACCCCTCTGCAGAGGTGCAGTCAGTGTATTCTACAGCCCCAACCGACTGGACAAGGTTTGGTTTAGTTTGGTTTTATGTCATGTCAACCATTGTAGGTTGTTTAATTCCAAACCCAGCATATACATATTTATTAAATATCTAGGATTTGTAAACAAGAGTCAACATAGTTAAATAGTTCCAAGTAGTGCTATATATCACTAACAAATCAATTAAACATCAGTCATTTGTTTACATACAGTTAAATGAGCAAACAGTTCTATTTCAAACGATTCAGTTTAACATAAGTCATTTGCTTGCACAGAGTTCAAATATCAAACTGTTCTACTTCACCCATAGATAGGACTGTATCAGATGCAACCACTTCGAACCAAAGCGGACCTGAAAGCAAAGGTAATGAATGGGTACTCCGTCTCATATTTACCACCCACTCCGCTCGGGCAGGATATGACACAGGGTCAATTTTTAAGCGGAGTTTAACAGGTTTCAATTCATAGTTTTCCTTCTCCTAGACTAGTTGCCTCACCAAGGCTGAAGAACCTAGTCTGCCCAACTATTTTACCCATAGTTGGAGGGAGAATAATTGGATTCATATTAGTGCTATGTGAAATGCAATGAGTCT
>OY757931.1:66692711-66720211 GCA_963585895.1 Sepioteuthis lessoniana | reverse complement strand
TTTATATACGGGGATCATTAAATAAGTTTCCAGACTTTTTTCGTATGGGCACTTTTATTGATAGTACACACATGAAAGTCTAGTCCCCTTCGAAGTAATCTCCTCCGGCTGCAATGCACTTGTACCGTTCCAACAACTTCTGGAAGGCTCCATGTAAGTCCTCTTGTGTGAGCGTATCAATGACCTTCGTCACAGCCTCTTTCATCTCCTCAATTGTCTCATAACGATAACCTCAGAGCTTAGAGAATAAGGAATAGTCACAGGGACCAAGGTCTCGACTACAGGGATAGTGAGAACCTGTCTTGATGCCCATTTTGCTCAGATAGTCTTTGACAAGGATGGAGTTGTGGACTGGTGTATTGTCCTGCTGGAAATGCCACTGACCCGATTTGAAGAGTGCTGGCCTCTTCCCAAGGAATCTCTTCCTGAACTCCCTTAAAACCTCTACGTAGTAACCCTAACCCTAACCCTTTGACCTATCAACTCTGGTGTATTGATTTCCTTATTCCTCCCACACCTCTCATCATCCCTCACAGAGTCCCTGCCTTCCTTGAGTCTCTTATGCCACTCAAAAACCGATGCTCGATTCATGCAAGATGGTCCAAAAGCAGTCTGAACCATTCCATCTCGTCCTTGCTTCACCAGACACGCAGGACACTGCTGGAGAAGCAAGGACGAGCTCATAAGCGATGTACTCCTGTGGACCCCCACACATGGATGTGCAAGAGTGGGACGACCAGCACGAACTTACATACAGCAGCTATGTGAGGACACGGGATGTAACCCTGAAGACCTGCCGGAGGCGATGAATGATAGGGAGAAATGGCGAGAGACGGTCAGGGATATCCGCGCAGGCGGCGCGACATGATGATGATGATGAAAGTGTTCTCACGTCCAGATTGCATTTTTGAAATTCACCAGCTGTGACAATCAGGCTTTAGTAGGGTGTATTCCAATTGCTGCTGTAGCTGTTGATTCGAACCTGAAATCATAAAAACTGGTCAGTCATCTCATAAGATGTATAGCAATAGCATACTGAATTTCCAAGAGTCTACGACAATTTTAAATGCCTATACAAAAAAAGTGTGGAAACTTATTGGATACCCCAAATATCATAATTCGCCGACAGCTATTCATATATTTCCGTTTCAATAAGGAATTTTAGATTTTTTAAAAATTTCTCTTTATTTATTAGTTACGCCTGGTATATTCTTTCTGTGTTTTGAAATATCTGAATAAGTTTCAATGTATGCGAAGATTCACAATGGAATTTTCCCAGATCAATGAATACCAAATAAATATTGATCAATTGAAAAGGCAGAATAAGAATAGATAAATGAGAAAACAAATATGAGAAATTTGGAGACCAATTCTAATTGCGTGAACCGTGGGGATGAATAATTTAGAATAAGCATGTACATTTCATGGTTCTCGATCATTACGTTCTTTGTTGGGCTGAGAACTTTTCACTACCTCCAAGCGTATATATGCCTATAGATATTGGTCAGAAGAAAAGAAAAGCGAGAAGAGGGCAATGTTCTGTATCTGGGTCCTAAAACGGCGGATGTGAATTTGAGTTAATCTAAGTAAAAATCTGAAAAAGATATTTCTTATATATTTTTTCATTCTTTGTCTCTCTCTGTCTCTCTGCCTCTCTCTCTGTTTCTCTCTCTCTGTTTCTCTCTCTCTGTTTTCTCTCTCTCTCTCTCTCTCTTACATGCACTCAAACGCATTCTCGCTTTCTTTCACATGCATATAGATGTACTCTTTCTATCTCTGTCTTTATTTTTTTTTACTCTCTCCTTTTATCCCGGGCTCTCTCTCTCTCTCTCATCCCCTCTCTCTTACACCCACACATACACACTATCGCTTTCTTTTTTCTCTCTCTTTCATACACAAACAAGTAAATGGTCTCTCTCTCTCTCTCTCACTCACACACACACACACACACACACACATACACATAAAAATCTATGTACTCTCTCTCTCTCTCTCTCTCTCTCTCTCTCTCTCTTTCACTCACACACATACATGAACATATGTTCTCTCTCTCTCTCTCTCTCTCTCTCTCTCTCTCTCTCATACACACACATACACATACACACTCACACGCACTCTCTCTCTTTCTCTCTCTCTCTCTCTCTTTCACTCACACACATACATGAACATATATTCTCTCTCGCTCTCTCTCTCTCTCTCTCTCTCTCTCTCTCTCTCTCTCATACACACACATACACATACACACTCACACGCACTCTCTCTCTCTCTCTCTCTCTCTCTCTCTCGCATAATTACCATCTCAACTAAGTATTATTCCCCGTTTTCTATATATTAACTTTTTTCAACTTTTCTTTCTTTCTTTCTTTCTTTGTAAATATCTCCTCTTTCTTTCTTGCTTTCTTTCTTTGTAAATATCTCCTCTTTCTTGCTTTCTTTCTTTGCAAGTATACCTTTCTTTCTTTCTTTCTTTCTTTCTTTCTTTCTTTCTTTCTGACTACATCTTCTTTCTTTCTTTTTTGCTTTCTTTCTTTGTAAATATACCTCTCTTTCTTTCTTTCTTTCTTTCTTTCTTTCTTTCTTTCTTTCTTTCTTTCTTCGTAAATATCTCCTCTTTCTTGCTTTCTTTCTTTGCAAGTATACCTTTCTTTCTTTCTTTCTTTCTTTCTTTCTTTCTTTCTTTGCAAATATCTCCTCTTTCTTTCTTGCTTTCTTTCTTTGCAAGTATACCTTTCTTTCTTTCTTTCTTTCTTTCTTTCTTTCTTTCTTACTATGTCTTCTTTCTTTCTTTTTTGCTTTCTTTCTTTGTAAATATACCTCTCTTTCTTTCTTTCTTTCTTTCTTTCTTTCTTTCTTTCTTTCTTTGTAATTATTCTTTTTTTCTTTCTTTGTAAATATATTCTCTTCCTTTCTTTCCAAAAATCTGCCCTCTCTATATATTTTTTCTTTCTTTCTTTTTTCTCCTCATTTCCTTTCTTTACATCTTTTTTTTTTTGTAATTCTTTCTTTCCTTCTCTCTTTCTTTCCGTTTTTCTTTTCTTCATTTATCAAAAATTGCATAATTCAATACCGAATAGAATTTTTTTGTTTATAGAGAGTCCAGACATACACATGTATATAAGAAATATGTCACATATACCCAGCTGAAATATGACTGGTGTGCCCCATGATTTAATGGTGAAAATACTGGAATGTAAAATCCTAATAAGCAAGTTTAAACTCCAGTCACACTATTACGTTCACTAATACTATTGAATTGGTATAAACCCTTTTATCCCCCACCTAGCTACGGGTTAGATAGTACCACAGCTGGATTTCTACAAAGGTGGATTTAGCATTAAATACCCCACGAAAGTTGATCTACCATTAAGCAAAGAAATATTAGCATTTGATTTTAGAAATAATTTGTCCTAAACTACCAAATCAGAAAGTAATAAAAATTGTAGCGAATATTCATTAAAACGTGTTCTGGTGAATTTGCCTAAATAATATTCAAGAATAAAGAAAGTTAAATCGAAGAAAATCTCTTCATTATAAAATACTGGAATGTTCAAAACTAGCAGACAAAATTTAAAACACACATGTGAATCAAATTAATATTATGAAATACAATTAGGGAGCGGGAGAAAGTGTGTGAGAGAGAGAGAGAGAGAGAGAGAGGCACTATGACAAGGGAGAAATAAATAGGAAGGGGAACTATTGGTTCCCGAAATCGTGGTCAGGAGGACAGCAGCCGCCCCAAGTTAAAAAAAAAATAAGCTGTTCGCTGGTTTTGATTGACGATAGACATTGAAGTGGATGCAACAAATAAGCAGGAAGAGAAAATTAGTAGGACACCGGTCGCGGAGCTGTAAAGACGGAATACAGGGCAAGCACATTCGAGAACTACAATAGAAAACGAGGAAGATAATATCAAGGTCTGTATTAGCTCTCTCTCTCTCTCTCTCTCTCTCTCTCTTCACGCGACTGTTTATCTCTGTCTCTTGCTCTCTCTCTCTCTCTCTCTCTCGCTCTCTCTTCACACGAGTGTTTATCTCTCTCTCCCTCTCGCTCTCTCTCTTTCTTCACACAACTGTTTATCTCTCTCTCTCCCTCTCTTCACACGACGGTTTATCTCTCTCTCTCTCTCGCTCTCTCTCTCACTCTCTCGCTCTTCACACGACTGTTTATCTCCTTCTCTCGCTCTCTCTCTCTCTCTCTCTCTCTTCACACGACTGTTTATCTCTCTCTCTCTCTCTCTCTCGTTCTCTCTCTCGCTCTTCACACGACTGTTTATCTCTCTCTGTCACTCTCTTGCTCTGTCTCTCTTCACACAACTGTTTATCTCTCTCTCTCTCTCTCTCTCTCTGTCTCGCTCACTCTCTCTCTCTTCTCACGACTGTTTATCTCTCTCTGTTTATCTAAAACAGTGGACTCGGTTCATGCTCTGTTTTCTTTCTCTTCAGCGACTACTAAGAAGGTTAGTAACGCATAAATTTTTGTATTAGTGAACCCACCGCGGAGTTTTGTAAAATTCGTCACTTTTTCTCACGATGAGATTACAGCGGGGATCTGGCTGGTATTTAAGGCGCAGTGCTAGATTCATAGACCCGTTAGAACCATGTTGGTACGAATATCTATGTGGATGTGAAGCGGTACCGTGGTGCTAACAAATATGTGTTGAGAATCGTGGTTGTGCAAGCGTCTATTTGGTGACGTACCATTACAATTATTGATTCAATAATTGTTGTGGACGAGTAATGGGTTTGCGTGGAACAAATTATATTAACGAAGGATAATACAAGATATGTCCAAAGTGTTAGAAGGCAGTTCGACTGCAAAGTGTTCGCCGGGAATAAGTACAGCTTTTAATCGTCATGGAAGAGTTCTTTACCGTCCGCAGGTTTGGTAACATAACAATATTGATGTAGGATATTAATCCCTCATCATCATCATCATCATCATCATGTCGTGCCGCTAGCACGGATATCCCTGACCCTCTCTCGCCACTTCTCCCTATTGTTCATCGCCTCTGGCAGGTCTTCAGGGCTACCACCCGTATCCTCATATAGCTGCTGTACGTATGTTCAAGCTGGTCGTTCAGCTTTTGCCCGGCCATATGTGGGGGTCCACAGTAGTATATCACTTATGAGCTCGTCCCTGCTTCTCCAACAGTATCTTACATGCCTGGTTCGTCTAACTTTGATGCTTTTCGTGATGGGAGGTAGGTGGCCGTATAGTTGGTGCCTTGTGGGGTGTTGCCGCTAGGACTTGTTCAATATTGCTCGCAGCATTCTTGCGTAATTGCCGTCTAGCTTCTTCTCCAGCCGTTTTGTTAGCGTCCAAGTAGTGCATCCATACAGCAGTACCGATACGACAGCTGCCTGGAAGAAACTGCGTTTCATATTATCGGTCAGGTCTGATTTTCATATGATCGATAGCTTGTCGATAGCTGTCCATGCCTTCGTTAGCCGCGTGTCGATGTCCTTTTCGGTTGATGAGACACTGCTTCCTAGGTAGGTGAATTTGTCTACCAGTTTCAGTGAGGTTCCGTCTAGTGTGGAAATGCCGCCCGTTTGATTAAAGCACATATATTCAGTTTTGTGTGCATTGACATGGTGGCCAATGCCTGCGGCGGCTCGTTCCAAACTATGCAGTAGTGTTTCGGCTTGGTTGGGTATATTTACCAGTATCGCTATATCATTGACGTAGTCGGCGTCGGTAATTGCTTTTTTGAGTATCTTCTGCTTCTTTTCTTCGTCAGCTCGAAGCCGTTTTCTCTGATTTAATCAATCGAATCCACGTGCTTAGAACATATTAATCCAATGAGTAGCTTATATTGGCATAATAGCTTGAGGGCTGAACAGTGGCTTCAATGGATGCGAGTTCGAACTCCAGTCGCGCTATTAGGATCACATTCGTACGAATACATCAGTGAAAGGAATAAACCCTTTATTTCCCCAGCAATAGATTAAATAATGTCATTGCTGTTCGTCTGTGAGTGCAGTTTTGGTATTAAATAATCCACGAAGGTGATATGCTATTAAACGAAGAAACTAAAACCATTGTGTTTAAATCTTTCTGCCCATACACGACAACACTTCACGATAGTGTCATATAGTTCTGGTGTGACAGAGTTTAGTTATTCTTGAAACTTTGGCGGCAAATCTGTCAGTGTCGTTGGTTTTCATTGCTGTTACCTTATTACTCAAAGATCTCCCAATGATTCATAATTGGATTGAGATTTCGACTTTGGGTGGCAGGACTTCGACATTTTTTCTTTTTTTCTGTTTTTTTAGTTAGACAAAGGAAAGGTAAAGAAAGAAGTAATCGTGTTGCCATATGCGTCTATTGTAAGCCTCTTCGTAAATGAATTGAGGTCTCGGCAACCGTTGAATGGATGTATGTAAACAATAGTAATTGTGATTCATAACCGTTTAAAAAAAATTACTTCGCAGCTAATGTCTCCTCGTGGCTGAATGGTTCGACGCCTTGGCTTGGCGTTTGAGTCAACCGGGTTTCGATCCCAGCTACGGGAAGATACTGTCTAGCCACACTGATAAGTTCTGATAGAACGAAACAGATCTGTCTGTGGATGACTAATGTGATATATATATATATATATTACATGGTAGTGTCTGTATCCCTGGGTTTCATGCTTTCCGAATTCGTCAGACTTATTATAAGTAAAAGTAAAGTTGGCGACCATAGTCGAGGGTGACCGGAATGCTCCCTTTTTAATAGCTACTACACCGAGGTGTAGTGGGGGGCGCTACTTCTTTCCCTGGATTGCTCCACTTTACCCTTGATACAACCTTATAAGGCTGAGTGTTAAGCAAGTAGGTATCAAGTATAATTATTAAAGTCTTTGGTATGAACCGACCTGGGATTGAACCCCGGTCTCCCGGGCCATTAACGAACACTCTACCCACTAATTATTTAATATCATTATCATTTAATGATATTGCAATATTTGGTCCTCCATTTACTTACCAAGTGAGCTAGTAAGAACCATAAAACTCTTATATATATATATTTATATATATATATATATATATAGACTGAATAGAAATATATATATATATATATATATATATATATATATATACAGACTGAATAGAAATATATATATATATATATATATATATATTCAGTCTGTTCATCGGTTGATGTGACGTTGCTTCCTAAAACACCGATCTGCATTTCAATTTTATATCATTAAATTGAATAAAAGTTTATGGAAAAACAGAAGCTACAAAATCTTTTCTTATAAGAAAAGTTAATATTATTCGTAGCTTTAGTATTTTAAAGAGAGAAAGTGAAGATTCATGTACGATATATAGCAGTTGTTGTTAGCCTGAATCTAACATCGACACGAGGTTAACGAAAGCATGGACAGCTATCAATAGGCTATCGATTATATGGAAATCAGACCTAACCGATAAACTGAAACGCAGTTTCTTCCAGGCAGCGGTCGCAACGATACTGCTATATGGATGCACTACATGGACTCTAACAAAACGGCTGGAGAAGAAGTTAGACGGCAATTACAAAAGAATGCTGCGAGCAATCTTGAACAAGTCCTGGCGGCAACACCTCACAAGACACCAACTGTACGGCCACCTGCCTCCTATCACGAAAACTATTCAAGTTAGACGAACCAGACATGCAGGACACTGCTGGAGAAGCAGGGACGAACCCATAAGTGATGTACTCTTATGGACCTCCACACATGGCCGTGCAAAAGCAGGACGACCAGCACGAACATACATTCAGCAACTGTGTGAGGATACAGGATGTTGTCCAAAAGACCTGCCTGAGGCGATGAACGATAGGGAAAAGTGGCGAGAGAGGGTCAGGGATATCTGTGCTACCAGCACGACATGATGATGATGATGATGATGAAAAGATCTGTGTGTTGGTATTTCACTATGTAGAGAGAAAATATTCATTATCGTTTATCGGGCTGCAACTAAAATTTTAATCTGCTGTGAACAGACTGAATAGAAATATGAATATTTAAAACCAAATAAAAATGTAAACAAATATATGTGTTCCCTTTAAGATAATTGAGTGAATTAAATACATTCTAAATGAAAAAGAATATAGATTTTCATAATAAAGAAAAAAAAGTTGAAAGCTTTTGAGTAAGTTACAGAATAGATCTACAAAAGCTTTTGAGTAAGTTACAGAATAGATCTACAAAAGCTACTAAAGGTATATTTATTTTATTATAAGATTGAGGTAAAATCGAAATTAAATTTTAAAAAAGTTAATGATTTAATTATGATTCTAATTAGTAAAAAAAATGTATTTTTAACAATCTAAAAGGGAAAAGATTACTTAAATGTTTGGTGGTGTTAATCGTTCAAATTTTTGTTCCAATCAAAAAAAAAAAGTTGAAAGCTTTTGAGTAAGTTACAGAATAGATCTACAAAAGCTTTTGAGTAAGTTACAGAATAGATCTACAAAAGCTACTAAAGGTATATTTATTTTATGTAAGATTGAGGTAAAAACGAAATTAAATTTTAAAAAAGTTAATGATTTAATTATGATTCTAATTAGTAAAAAAATGTATTTTTAACAATCTAAAAGGGAAAAGATTACTTTAATGTTTGGTGGTGTTAATCGTTCAAATTTTTGTTCCAATCAAAAAAAAAAAAGTTGAAAGCTTTTGAGTAAGTTACAGAATAGATCTACAAAAGCTTTTAAGTAAGTTACAGAATAGATCTACAAAAGCTACTAAAGGTATATTAATTTTATTATAAGATTGAGGTAAAATCGAAATTAAATTTTAAAAGAGTTAATGATTTAATTATGATTCTAATGAGTAAAAAAATGTATTTTTAACAATCTAAAAGGGAAAAGATTCCTTAAATTTTTGGTGGTGTTAATCGTTCAAATTTTTGTTCCAATCGATATGTGTTTATATATTTATATATACAAATTTCGTTGAATATGTAACATGTTGATCTCCGACCCAGCCGTCGATCAAGGAACAGGTGCATCCGGTCGAAGATATCAGGGTATAACCTGGACTGTGGACGGGTTGAATTGGGTGCAGATGTGACGCTCACAGGAAGTAGGTTAATGTCAAACAATTATATAACCCGGTGCGACAGGAAGTTCAATTAGTTTGGAGTCAGTTAGTTGGAGATAAGATGCTGTAGAGAGAACCAGCACCCAGCAGAGGGCTATGGGCCCTGAGGACACCTGATTGAGCAGGTCAGCAGAACGAGAAAGAAGTGTTGCTAAAGACAGTGGAATTTGGGGGTCAATATGTTGCAGTTTGTTCAGTCTCCAACTCACCTCTCACACATAACCCTTTCGCAACCATTTCGAATAAAGTGTGAGAGGCATATTTTTCTAAAGAAGTGTGTTCGTTCGTCACTATTGTGTTGACTACGTTTCCGCATGTATATGGTTGTGACTATGCAACAAATATAATAGACATTTCTGTCTACATATTTTCTTGTTGATCCTTTCATATTGCCGTATTGATTATATAGTATTTGGCTGGAATTGATTGATGTATTTTCCACAATTGTTTATTTCCAAAGTACTTTCTGTTCGACTTTATGTCATCATCAGAGGAGGTTGTATCAAAATATATATATATATATATATATATATATATATATATATATATATATATATATAAAGGTGTGGGTATATATATATATATATATATATATATTATTCTATCTTTACCTTTCACTTGTCATACTTCAAAAACAGAAAAAAAGAAAAAGAATTAAAGATGAAAACTGAATGTCGAGATCTCAACTCAATTATAAATCATTGCAAGATCAATGGGTAATAGGATAACGGCAATGGAAACCGACGATAATGTCTGATTTGCAGCAGAAATCAAATACAGAACTATATGACAATATTATGAAGTGATTTTTATCATTAAGGGTTTTCGGACTATTGTCTTCATATATATTGTTATTTCCACAACGTTTCGGCCGATATGTCCTCCGGCTTTATTCAAGTGTTTGTCGAACTCGGGAACCTACAGGGAACTTCGAACTACGTCCTTTATTGAATCCACTGGGGAACGCCTGTTCTGATTCCGTTAGCCATAACCGGGTACAAGTGTTAAGTATTCTTGTACTGTTACTCGCCCGCAGTAAAGATTGAATCTGCAACCTCCAG
The DNA here is from genome assembly GCA_963585895.1 of Sepioteuthis lessoniana. NCBI lineage: Eukaryota > Metazoa > Mollusca > Cephalopoda > Myopsida > Loliginidae > Sepioteuthis > Sepioteuthis lessoniana. The sequence continues at coordinate 66,710,074 of OY757931.1, read as the reverse complement.
ATGATTGTCTCCTTAGAAGATTAGTGAATCAACGCCTATAACCGTTATGCCATGTGTTCTGCTGCACAATTCAGAGTGAATTTTGGGGATTTATAAACTTAATGTTCTTACTTGACTCGAATTACTACTATAATGTATGATTTTTTACCTGTGCTCATATTCAGATTTTTTGTCTAGCCTTCTTAATTATCCGTTCCCATATTGTATTCAACTCTATACTTGGTCTACTCAGCAGGTCATTGTAGCTCAACATATGTGCTAATTCCTTAAGGCGACTAATCCTCCAATGTTCAGCCCTATAAATTATTTCAATTTCATCCCATAAGGGCAGATGGTTTCCCTTTTCCTTCCATATATGATACGCCATATAGTCAGGAATACTTAATTATTGGTTCCCATATTGTATTCAACTCTATACTTGGTCTACTCAGCAGGTCATTGTAGCCCAACATATGTGCTGATTCCTTAAGGCGTCTAAATGTACCATATACAGATATGGATATGCGAAATGGACATATAATGTTCATATATATATATATATATATATATATATAACATAAAACAGGAATCTCGAAACACGAAAAACACTTACGACTTCTTTGTTCAGGTACGAAACTTTTTATTACCTTTGAGTTTAAAGGTTCTTCGACATAAGGAGAGAGAGAGGTACGATCTTTCTATTCTGGCTTTTTCATCTGCCCCTCCCCATCTCGTGCGACACTTGCCCAAGGCTTCCGCGAGCAAGCGAAAGCCAACCAAAGCAGGTCTCATTTTAACTAACTGACTTTTTCAAGATCTCCCAAAATCCTCCGCACTTTTCGAGTGCGTGACGTCATTCGCACTTGCAGGCCCCGTTTCCGATCTCGGGCTATTGTGACATCTCTGAGTGACACGTCCGCTCCGCGCGCACGTGCGTAAACACCTGTATTAATGTTGCACCTATGTAACCCATGCACCGAGCCGAAAGGTTCTCAGCCTAACTAGACCCAAAGGCATAAAACGAAATCCCTCGGCCATTATATAGCATAAAGACAATAGTCCGAAAACCCTTAATGAAAAAAATCAACAAGCTTCGACTCAAAAATTTAGACAACTAATCTTATGAAGTGTTGTGATATATGGGTAGAATGATTTAAACGGCATGGTTTTAATTTATTTATTTAATTGCATATCACCCTTCATGGGTTATTTAAAGCCCAAACCGTGTCTACTCTAATACTTTTTTTGTGCTAATTTACTCCATGTACTATTTTTGCACGTATTATTGTCATATTTACCCAACCCCTCCGCTTGGGCAGGATATGACACAAGGTCAATTTTTAAGAGGAGTTTAACAGGTTTGAATTCAGAGTTTTCCTTCTCCTAGACTATTTACCACACCAAGGCTGAAGAACCTAGTCTGCCCTGCTATTTACCCATAGCTGGAGGGAGAATAATTGGATTCATACTTTTCCCAAGGGTATTAGTGCTATGTGAAATGAAATCAGTCTCGTCCAGGATTTGAACTCGTGTCGCCGTGTCCATTTCCTACGACGATAACCATTACACCACGGGCACTTATTATTATCATTCGAAACAATAAATCTACGTGCAAAGAATTTATGTTACATAGCAAAACTTGCGAGATAAAATTATTAATGTTAAATAGCAATAATTGAAACCATTTAACTGTGTGCGATAGATGATTAATATTAAATAGAATTGTTAATGCACTAGTTGGATGCTAACAAAACGGCTGGAGAAGAAGCTAGACGGCAATTACACAAGAATGCTGCGAGCAATATTGAACAAGTTCTGGTGTAATATTACGGACGAGTTCTGTCGTCAATCAGTGAAGGTATCATGAGACGAACGCGTGAGGGCAGAATGACCTGCAAATTTAGATGTGATTTTAAAATAATCACAGATGAATTATCACGTGTTTCACGACAGTTTCAAGGGTGACATCGAACATTCAGGGATCTTCGATTTGTTCCCCAAAATCTCTATGTAAGAAAACAAGTCAGGAGATTTGGGGAGAGTTGAAGGTAGCTTTCAAAACAGACGCGTCAAAAGGTTCCGAGGCCCCGACCTGTCCTACCCAGTCTGCTTGACAGGCGTGTCTCAACTGCCAGCTCTCACCCACACCGCTGTCACCACCAAGAGGAAGGGAGAAGAACGTAACTAAAATGAACTTTTCGAATTGCAACGATCATAGCCCTAAGTGAATAATAAACGACTGCTATATTTTCGAGTTTGAGTATTTCTTTTTCTGTGGACTTCTTTCTTTAAAACACAACACATTGGTCCTATGGCACACTGGAGGTAACGACCCACAAAACACCAACTATACAGCCACCTACTTCCCATCACGAAAACTATCCAAGTTTGACGAACTAGACATGCAGGACACTGCTGGAGAAGCAGGGACGATCTCATAAGTGATGTACTCCTATGGACCCCAAAAGCAGGACGACCAGCTCGAACATTCATACAGCAACTATGTGAGGATACAGGATGTAGCCCTGAAGACCTGCCAGAGGCGATGAACGATGGGGGAAGTGGCGAGAGAGGCTCAGGGATATCCGGGCTGGCGGCACAATATGATGATGACAAATGCTGCATAGGAATACTTGAAATCATTAAATCATATACAAACAAGGGATTAATATTAAATTGGAATATTTGTGTAAGATAAGAATACTTTTAACCATTTAACAAATGACTTCTTTCAAATCATCTAAACAAAATCTATGTAAAAACTATTCGCATACAAATCATTCATATATATATATATATATATATATATATATATATATATATATATATATATATATATATAATTCGTAGATCAATTGAGGTCTCGGCAACCGTTGAATGGATGTATGTAAACAATAGTAATTGTGATTCGTAACCGTTTAAAATTTACTTCGCAGATAATGTCTCCTCGTGGCTGAATGGATAGAAGCTTTGGTTTGGCGTTTGAGTCAACCGGGTTTCGATCCCAGCTATGGGAAGATACTGTCTAGCCACACTGATGAATGAAACAGATCTGTCTGTGGATGACTATATATATAATAAAAATATGTGGAAAGTGAATAAATCAAACTCTTGAAACGGGTTTTGTAATAATATTTCGTTGTTTCATTTATCTACTTTTCCACTTATTTTTATCATCTTATCAGATTTACCAAAATCTACCATTTCGAAATATATATATATATATATAATATATATATATATATATATATATATATATATATATTACTTTTAGTTTTCGATATATTCTATAATTATGCCGGGGTAAAAAAACAAAACATGATACGAGTTTTAAATAAAAAAAATATAACTCAAAATGATATCTGAGAAAAAATTCAATAAAAAAGAAGAGACTAAAAACATTTGTACTGCTTGACAATCCTTGTAGGTTATATAATGGCAAATCCATTTTTATACAAATAATCAGTTCTATTTCAAACAATTCATTTTAGCATGAGTACAGTTTAATTGTCAAAAACATTTCTGTTTCAAACTATTCAGTTGAGTCAAACAGTTCTAATTCAAACAATTCAGTTAAGTATAAGTATAGTTTTTGTTCTGACACAGTTAAATGTCAAAACAGTTCTATATTAAACAAATCACTTTACCGTACGTACAGTTTCAATGTCAAAAACAGTTCCATTTCAAACAATTCAATTTAGCATAAGTACGCAGTTTTAATATAAGTACACAGTTTAAGTATACAAAACATTTCTATTTAAAGCTATTCAATTTAGTCAAGCAGTTCTAATTCAAACAATTCAGTTTAGCATAAGTACGCAGTTTAGCTTTATTTAACCCATAGATAGGACCCTATCAAGTGCTACCACTCTGGGCCACAGTGAACCTGGGAGCGATAGCAATGAAAGGGTGCCCCGCATTCCCCAGTGCTCTAGCATCACTGGAACCTCACCATCAGATTGTTTAGTGTCATATACAGACGTGCAGTCGGTGTATTCTACCGCCCCAGCCGACTGGGTAATACGCATTTAGAGACACTCAATTATCTGCCATCTTGGCTCATGTCAATAGAACCTGCTCTTCGGCGTAGGTTTGTTCGGCATGACAAGAACAGATCTTTTGTGGATCAAGTGGATCATATTGAAGCTAATCCAATGTATTCTGGGATCAAGTATCCTGATGAACGAGATCTGTAATTTATGAGCGCAATTTAGCTGCATGTCCAGTACCTTGTGAAAATGATAAATTGACCCTTAATCAGCCTATAATCCAGCTCCAGTTGTCCCGTAAAATATTGAATGCCTACTAGATCCTAAACAGAAATCCAACAGTCTACTCCCTTACTTAAGGAGATATCCCTCTATTACGTTACCATAATTCTGAGTTTCATGCTTCTATACTTACCAGACGGAAGATATTACTAGTAGCTACATCAAAGGCGATGGTTTCATGGATTGATATACAGGGTGAAACGATAGAATTGTCGTCCTAAAGAAAATAACACTACAAGTTACCTGAAATGATTTTTTCAATAAATGTTTTCAAATAAATTTAAAAATTTTAATGAAAAAATCAATTCAGGTAACTTGATTATGTAGTAGAGCTGACATCTATTCAATGTAGCCGCCTTCAGCCTCAATCAACACCTCGATACGGATCCGGAACTAGGAGCATGCATTTTCCATAAGCGCCGGCGGGAGCTTGGCGAATACTCGGCCGATGGCGGGGATCAGGCTGGTTTTGGTGTTGTGGGAGGTCATGTTGGTGATGTTCTCGACGTAACTCCAAACAAAGTAGTCCAGCGGGTTGAGGTCGGGGGTGGGGGCAGTGAAAGAAGGGTACAAAGTCGTAGCACTCCTTCTGAAGCCAAGCCTGGGTCTCTTTGGACTTGTGGGCCGGCGCCGAGTCCTTCTGCCACACCCAGGGTCTGCCACCAGTCACCCAATTGCACCAGGGGATCACCACACTCTTCAGCACATCCAGGTACACTTTGGTGTTGACTTTCAAGCCGACTTCGAAAATGTGAGGTGGCATGATGTTGCCTTCCGCTCCACCACCTCCAAAGGGTCGTCCGATGCGTTGAGCTGTGCCCTCAAGCGTTGAACCGTCTGGATTTGCATTTTGAGGGTGCTGGCAATGGTCCTGTTGTCATAACTTAGATCGGTAGAGAGCATGAGTTGTACATCGGCGCATCCCCAATCTCGCTCGTTAAACATTGTGTCACTTTCAGACATGATAGAAGGCTCCTATCGCTCTTGGGATTTGTACACAACTGATCAACTAGTAGATGGTCTGCAAGAAAAAAATAGAAAACCCGTTTTCATTAAACGGAAATGGAATCATGTCGTCTTTTTTAGGGCGACAATTTTATCATTCCACCCTATATATATATATATATATATTAATCCATAAATAATTTTACCGTTCCACCCAGGACTCTTCAAAATGTGGTCAACGAGAAAAGGTAGGAGCCATATTACTAAAACCCTGAATCATCGTAAACGAGCTGGTCACCTTAACATTAACGTGGGAAGTACGCTTGGTAGAGTGGTTGAGGTACTGGTTTGTGAAATTGTTCTAAGCGGTGCTTAGTGTTTTACTGAACCATCGTCAGGACCATGAGGGGTGATATTAGCGATGTTAAGTCAACGACGGATGTTTAAAAAAATATATCACCCCTCATGGTCCTGATGATGGTTCAGTAGAACCGAAACGCTATAGTGTCGACTTCTCAATAAATCTCTCCTTCCACTTTGATTACCTTGTTATCAATTTTCTAAATATTGTCGGATTACAATCCTTTATTTACTTTGATATTTATATATATATATATATATATATATATATATATTGACTACGTTTCTTAAATATTTGATTGAACATAATAGACATTTTCTGTCTACATATTTTTTTGTTTATCCTTTTGAATTGCCGTATCGATCTTATGATATTCAGCGGAAATTGGTTGATAAACCTTTCATAATTAGCTATTTCCCAAGTATATTCTGCCCAACCTTGGGCCATCATCAGGGGAGGGTTGTATTTCAAAAGTGAAGTAACTTTTTTATGTACATAACTACTTTATAAGAATGACCGTTTGTACTGTTGTATAGTGTAAAATTTTACGATACGACCAAATGGTATATGCAAAAACCAGAATCCTTTATTGAAAACACGGCATTAAATTTTCTGCAATTTTGAGATACAATCAGATCACCTCATCCCGACAGGAAAACCAAACAGTGTAAATTAGCAAGAAAGAAAAAAACTTGCCATCGAGTGAATTTTGCTGTCCCGGCGGGCCACTGAGTGAAAATCGTAGAAATTGAAAAGTTAGAGAAATATTTTGACCTTGCCAGAAAACTGACAAAGCCGTTGAAGATGAAGGTGACACTAAAACCAATTGTAATTCGTTCATTGCTAATGGTCGAAAGAAGCTGGGAAAATACTGGAGGAATTGGAAATCAGAGGAAGAGTCGAAGCCATCCAGATTCAGCTAGAATACGGAAATGAGCCCTGGAGACTTGAGAAAACTTACAGTCACTCCGACTCCAGTGGAAGTCCACCTGCTAACGCTTGCCAAAAAAGCTCACGAATAGTGAAATGATTTTGATAATACGTGGGTCGTTCTTAAATGTCATAGCCCCACTCAAATTTAGATTTGTACATACCTCTTATATACGTGGTGTATTCAATAAGTTTCCTGGCTTTTTTTTTGTACAGGCATTTAAAATTGTCGTAGACTCTTAAAAATTCAATATCGTATTGCTATACATCTTATGAGATGACTGACCAAGATTTATGATTTCAGGTTTAAATGAACAGCTATAGCAGCAATTGGAATACACCCTACTAAAGCTCGGTTGTCACGGCTGGTGAATTTCAAAGATGCAATCTGGACGTGAGGAGACTTTAGAAGATCGATATGCAATAAAATTCGGTTTTAAACTTGCAAATAATGCTACCACAGAAACGTATGAAATGCTTCAGACTGATTTTCGACCATCTTACATGAATCGAGCATGTGTTTTTGAGTGGCATAAGAGACTCAAGGAAGGCAGGGAGTCTGTGAGGGATGATGAGAGGTGTGGCAGGAGTAAGGAATTCAATACACCACAGTTGATTGGCCAAACGGTTAGGGTTAGGGTTACTTTGTTAAGGTTTTAAGGAAGTTCAGGAAGAGATTCCTTGGGAAGAGGCCAGGACTCTTCAAATTGGGTCAGTGGCATTTCCACCAGGACAATCCATCAGTCCACAACTCCATCCTTGTCACAGACTATTTGAGCAAGATGGGAATCAAGACAGTTTCTCACTGTCCCTATCGTCCAGACTTTGATCCCTAAGACTTTTGCTTTTTCCCTAAGCTCAGAGGCTGTCGTTATGAAACAATTGAGGAGATGAAAGAGGCTGAGACAAAGTTCATTGACACGCTCCCACAAGAGGACTTCCATGCGGCCTTCCAGAAGTTGCTGGAACGGTAAAACAAGGACATTGCAGCCTAAGGGGATTATTTTGAAGGGGACTAGAGTTTCATGTGTATACTATCAACAGAATACCCATACGAAAAACGTCTGGAAACTTATTTAATGATCCTCGTATGAATAAGCCTCACCTGCATAGAGATTATGAGAAGAAATCTGCATTAGTTTTTTTCTTGTTTTGAAGGAAGTTGTAGTGAGTTGCCACAACAAAAATGTTCAGCTTTAGCTCTTCTTTCTTGGTGAGGCTTAAAACTTTTGGAACGATCTTCGTACAAGAATGATAGAATGTCTGAAAAGGTTCAGAGTATCCGAGCAAGACATACTCTTCATCAGGAGAGTAATGGAAAATTAGAAAGTGGAACTAACAGTAGGAAATCAAACCCAAGGAGAAGTAGAGATCCAAAAAAGTTTCTTTCAGGGAGAACCTTTTTAGCTACTGATATTTGTAAAAGCAATGATGTTGAGGAATTATATTCTAAGAAAATAAACTAGAGGCTACAAATTTACTAAGTGAATGGAAAAGATTAAGCACCTCATGTGTAAGGATAATGTTAAGATATTTACCAAGAATAAAAAAGAACTAAAAACTCTAATAAAAAAAAACTATTAGATCCGACATGCAAGATATCATCATCATCATCATCATCATCATCGTGACTCAAGCACAGATTTCCCAGACTCTCCCTCGCCACTCGTCTCTATCGCCCTCCGCTTCCGGCTATATCCTATGTTCGCACAGAGTTGCTGTAGATAAGGTCTCGCTGGTCGACCAACACTTGCTCATCTGTGTGAAGGGGTCCTGAAGAGAACGTCGCTGACGAGTTCGTTCTTGCTTCTCCAGCAATGTCTACCTTGTCTTGTTCGTCGGACTTGGATGGTTTTAGAAATCAGAGGAAGGCAGCCGTATAGCTGCTGCTTTGCGGGGATGTTGCTTCCAGGATTTGTTCAATATGACTTGTAGCCTTCTTGTACAATTCTCATCAAGTTTTTTCTGTATAAGCGTTGTCAGCGTCTATGGGGTGCATCCATGTAGTAGTATGAACACGATTGCAGTCTGGAAAAATTGCGTTTTATCTTGTCAAAGGAATAGAATTTGGAATTAAAACTACAAGGTGTCACAAAATTGATGCAACCCATTAATATGATAATGATTTATTACTGAGACAAGTGCAATGGCGGTCATTTGGAACATGTCTGGTAAATAAGGCATCCTTTGAGCTAGACACATCAAAATGATATTCTTTTCAATTGTTCACGAGTTCAAATCCTGGACGAGACTGATTTCATTTCACATAGCACTAATACCCTTGGGAAAGGTATGAATCCAATCATTTTTCCTCCAGCTATGGGTAAATAGTTGGGCAGACTAGGCTCTTCAGCCTTGGTTAGGCAACTAGTCTAGGAGAAGGAAAACTCTGAATTCAAACCTGTTCAACTCCGCTTAAAAAATTGACCTTGTGTCATATCCTGCCCCAGTGGAGGGATTGGTAAATATGTATATCTAGGACACTCGTTGGGTTGGGGTTCTTACCCCTCTGCAGAGGTGCAATTGGTGTATTTTACTGCCCCAGCCGGCTGGGCAAACCAGCAAAGCAGCATTAAAACTAAAAAGAATTTTAATCTCACTTTCCTTGTTTCTTATTTCATAACAAATAGTTTAGTCTGGTTTCCATTTTATGAAAAACAGAATTATAAGCTGAAACTGTGTTTTTTTAATGAAAAATCATCAGCCGAACCAGAATGGGATTGACTTAGAGCCAATTTAATTTGACAGTTTGTCACATAGCTTCCAAGTCCATTGATTAAATTCCCCAATAAATGAACATCATCATCCTAATCTAGGCATGCAGATAGCACGGATTCTCTCGAAGCTCACTCCACATCCGTCCCTGTCTGGCCATCACACTGATCAACTCTTCTAGATGACTCCTGGTGTCCGTACAAAACTGATGAATGTCAGTTTTTGCTGGTTGTCTAATACTGGTGTGTCCATATATGGAAGTCCATGACCGAACGTCGCTGATAAGTTCGTCCTTACTTTCTCTAGCGGTGCCCAGCAGGTCTTGTTCGTTTTACATGGATAGTTTGTGAGATGGGGAGTAAGTGGCCGTACAGCTGTTGTTTTGTACGGTGCAGCTACAAGAATTTGTTTGAAATAGCACAACACATCTTTGTGCCGTTTCCATGTTGCTAAGGTCCTTCGTTTCTTGGTTGGGCCGAAAACTTTTCTTCAACCCTTCGTATTCTAAATAAAAAACCAACATACCTACAAAAAGGAGAGAAAAAAGACGAGAACTACACAAATTCTAAATGACTACCGCCAGTCGTGAGCAGACACTGGCAGCCATGTGTCACGTACGATCATATCGTCAGAAACTTCAAACAGAATCTTTTAATTGAGTGAGGCGTTTTCTCTTGCCTTCATCGATAAGCCCACTGATCGAATGTGACTAAATATTGATTTTGTATTCGTGAGTGTCAACTCGGATTTTTTTAAGACGAAATCATGTCTTGTTATTTACTTGAATTTCTTTTTTCTTCACCCCAACGTTTAAATCAGAATTCTCCGAAGGAACTTTTTTTTCTTTCAAAATCAATACCTATCAAGATAGAACACTTTAGGGCCAGTAATGGACTGAATCATACACTGACGAAAAATTGACAAAATTTAAATATGATTGCTTTCAATAATTTTGATACACTTTCATCTTTTTAATTTTAATTGATTTTTTTCTCCTTTTTTTCTTCTTTAGCTTTTGTTTATTTTGATGTTTTTGCTTGTTGTTCAAGTGGCATAATGGCTAAAGTGCACGACTGTGACCTCCAAGTATACGAGTTCGAACTGAGAGAGTTCTATTATACTCACTTTCAAACAAAAACACTTTGAAAAAGTTTGAATCCTCTTATCCGCCCAGCTAGTGGGTAAATAATACCACTACTGTTCTTCTACAAGGATGGGTTTGGTATTAAATAACCCGTGGAGGTTAATATGCCATTAATCATAGAAACCAAAGCCTGACTGAGTCTCTCTCTCTATATATATTTTTTTCATCATACAACGTGTGAAAGCACATGCGATACCCAGTCCTCATCAGCCGCCAACCAGGGTGATAACACTGTTTCGGTAGCTCAAGGCGGTATAGCCATTCCTGGCGCTACCATGCGGCTTTTGCCACCGGACAGGGTATTTAAAAGAAATATATATCTATATATACGCCAGATCAACTAAAAGCAGTTGATCTGGCGTATATATATGTATATATATATATACACATACGTGCGTATTGTTGGGCAGCAGTCTTTCATTTAAGCATGTTTAATTGAATAATAATGATGGATTTTGTCCATATTTTATAAAGATCCTTTTAAGTTTCCGGATAAGTGTCTTGGTTTTAGGTTGGAATTAGTAGATGAATTCATCAAAATTATTCCGAGCACTTTCAGGATTTTTCAGAGACCATCATCTGGGATTGTTTGTATGTGTAAAGAGTGCCTTTAAAAGAGGTTTTTAGGTTTTTTATAACATTTGAAAATTACGTTATCTCAGTTTTATCCAACTTTGCGTTGGATAAAACTGAGATGCCGATGACTCCGAACGAATTAAAGAAAATTTGTTAAAAAAACACTCTTTGCACATACAAACAACCCCTGATGATAACCTATGAAATGTCCGAAAGATCTGGGAGCAATTTCGGTAAATTCATCAACCAATTCCAACGTAAAACCTAGACACTTATCAGGAAACTTGAAACGTTATATAGACAAAATCTGTCTTCATTGATTAATCAAACATATATATATATATATATATATCATCATGTCACGCCATCAGCACGGATCTCTATGACCCTCTCCCGCCACCCTTCTCTATAGTCCATCGCTTCCGGTAGGTCATCCAGGCTATATCATGTATATGCACAGAGCTGTTGTATATAGGTTCTAGCTTGTCGTCCTGCTTTTACTCGTCTAATGGCTTCGAGCTGACAAAGAAAAGAAGCAGAAGGTACCTTGCAAAAACAATTACCGACGCCAGCTACGCCGATGACATAGCGTTACGGGCGAATACACCTTACCAAGCCGAAACACTACTGCATAGTTTGGAACGAGCCGCCGCAGGCATTGGCCTCCATTTCAATGCACACAAAACTGAATATATGTGTTACAACCAAACAGGCGACATTTCCACACTAGACGGAACCTCTCTGAAACTGGTAGACAAATTCACCTACCTAGGAAGCAGCGTCTCATCAACCGAAAAGGACATCGACACACGACTAACGAAAGCATGGACAGCTATCGATAGACTCTCGATCATATGAAAATCAGACCTGACCGATGAAATGAAACGCAGTTTCTTCCAGACAGCGGTCGTATCGATACTGCCATATCGATGCACTACTTGGACGCTAACTAAACGGCTAAAGAAGATGCTAGACGGCAATTACACAATAATGCTGCGAGCAATATTGAACAAGTCCTAGCGGCAACACCCCACAAGGCACCAACTATACGGCCACCTGCCTCCCATCACGAAAACTATCCAAGTTAGACGAGCCAGACACGCAGGACACTGCTGGAGAAGCAAGGACGAACTCATTAGTGATGTACTCCTATGGACCCCGCATATGGCCAAGCAAAAGCAGCTCGAACATACATACAGCAGCTATGTGAGGATACGGGATGTAGCCTTGAAGACCTGCCGGAAGCGATGAATGACTGAGAGAAGTGGCGAGAGAGGCTCAGGGATACCCGTGCTAGCGGCACGACATGATGATGATGATTTTATCCAACGCCAAGTCATCAGATAATGGGAACAATTTTATTTTCGGAGTTTCAATCTACAATATCCATGTAATTGAAAATCCAAAACAGTGCTTCATGTAAAATAATAATAGATTGAATTACTGAGGAAGTAATTCCATATAAAAGAAAAAATCCTTTAAAAATTACTCATATTTTTTGTAATAATATTCATAACAGCAGACCTTATATTTTGAAAATGTTAGGGTTAGAGGTTTCGATCCCAGCTACGGGAAGCTAATATGTCTAGTCACACTGATGAGTTCTGATAGAACGAAACAGATCTGTCTGTGGATGACTATATATATATGGCTTCAATCCCAGGTCGCATCATACCAAAGACTTTACAAATGGTACTTGATACCTCTTTGCTTAACACTCAGTGATATAAGGTACGTATCAAGGGTAAAGTCAATCAATACACTTCGGTGTAGTAGCAATTGAAAAGGGAGCTTTCTGGTCGCCCTTGACTACAGTCGCCAACTACAACTACAAATTATTTCCTGAATGATTTATATATATAAATATATATATATATATATGTGTGTGTGTGTGTGTGTGTGTGTGTGTGTCATTCAGTAATTAAGAGGGATTTTGGAAAAATAAAATAGTTTTTGAGCAAAGTTATTCTTTTCATTTTTTTTTTTCATAAATATAAATTTAGCATTATTTTAATTAGTTAAATAGCAACAATTATATCAATCACAGAAAATATTTATTTTAAATGGCGGTAAATCATGCATAGAGTACCTGGCTTGAACAGATAACAATCATCGAATCTTCAATAGCTGAGAAGTGCTAACGATGCGATATTTATGAGAGAATGTGCGATGTGTATGCAAAAGCACGTTTTAGTCCAAAGAGGGTTTACAAATTGGCAAGATATGGTTTTGCCACGGTAAGCAAGAGCCGAAAAGACAGTCTACCAAGTGCAAACTCACTGACCATCTGGTAAAGAAAAGGTTCTGGACGCAGCCGCCAGGAAAGAATGTCTTGCTGACAGTCTTTTGAGGCATGAAAAGATTCATGATTTCTTTAAAAAAGGTTCAACCGCAAACAATCCTTCCTATTACTTACTCCTAAGGCAAGATTCACACTTTTTATTAAATGACATGTATATATATTTCCCAATCTCTCTTATCTATCTATCTATCTATCTATCTATCTCTCCCGTCCAATACATATGAATATGTGTGTGTACATGTAAACCTAACTCATCCCGTTTATGTCTACATTCAGGCGTTCATATCTATCTATCTATGTTTGGCTTTTAAAATCTATCTATCTATCTAATTCTGTTTCTATCTATCTATCTATCTATCTATCTCATTCTGTTTCTACCTATCTATTTGTTTATCTATCTATCTATCTAATTTATATTCTAAAAGCTACAATCTTTACAGATAATTTTGACTATTTTTGTTATTTAATGCTAAATCCTGTTAATACGTATACATTAAACACATCATTTGTAAACACATTTTGTAGATACACACAGTTAGATGATCAAACAGTTCTATTTCTAACTATTCAATTTAGCATAAGTCAACAAAGTTAAATAGTTCCAAGAATTACTATGAATCACTAACAATTCAATCAAAAATCAGTCATTTGTTTACACACGATTAAATGATCAAGCAGTTTTATTTCAAACAATTCAATTCAGCATGTCATTTGTTTGCATGCAGTTTAAATGCCAAACATTTCTATTTGATCCATAGATAAAACCCAGCAGGTGCTACCACTCTGGGGCAGAACAGACCTGGGAGCGATTGAAATGAAGGGGTACTCCGCCTTTCTTAAAGCTCTAGCATTACAGGAGTCTCACCATCAGATTGTTTAATGTCATACCAGGACCCTCGTTAGGGGTGTCTTAACCCTCTGCAGAAATGCAATCGGTGTATTCTACAGCCCCAGCCTTCTGGGCCACAAGACACATGTTGGGACAGTCTTACTCCTCTGCAGAAATGCAGTCAGCGTATTCTACAGCCCCAACAGATTGAGCCACAAGACATTCGTTGGGGCAGTCTTACCCCTCTGCAGAAATGCATTTGGTGTATTCTACAGACTCAACTAATTGGGCCACATGACACTTGTAGTGGCAGTCTTACCACTCTGCAGAAATGCAGTCGGTGTATTCTACAGCCCCAACCGATTGAGCCACAAGACACTCGTTAGGGCAGTCTTACCTCTCTGCAGAAATGCATTTGGTGTATTCTACAGACTCAACTAATTGGGCCACAGGACACTTGTAGTGGCAGTCTTACCACTCTGCAGAAATGCAGTCGGTGTATTCTACAGCCCCAACCGATTGAGCCACAAGACACTCATTAGGGCAGTCTTACCTCTCTGCAGAAATTCAGCCGGTGTATTCTATAGCCCCAAACGACTCGGCCACAGGACACTTGTTGGGGTGGTCATACCCCTCTGCAGAGATCCTGTCGGTGTATTCTACAGCCCTTGATAATTTTGACTGGTATTATCCTTCAACTACCTAGTTCCAGTTACTTTTTATCGCAACTTACAAGGGTTTTTTTTATTTCTATGACAATGTGAAATAAAGCGAACTAGAAAAAAAGTAGAATTAATTTCAGTGAGAACTCTTACACTGATTATTTCATCTCTCGTGGAAGCTTTCTTCGAGAGAGCATCGGCAGTATCTCAAAAGTCCAAATAAAATCTATAAAATTACACAATACCCCCACCTCTGATTTTTTTTTTGCGTAAGAGTCGTATTGATTATATTGTTTTTTTGTTTGTTTTTTTTTTCTTAGACGAGGCATTGTTACTCGATATCGTAAAAGTGACGACTTGAATGAGTTTTGATTTTAAAAAAGCGAGTGGAATTAAGATGATAGATACGACTAATAATAATGATAGCGCTTCATCTGAGAAACCAATAAACAACTCTCAAGAAATCTTAATACCTGTTGCAATTTACTACAAGATTAAACGGACAGATTACCACTAGATTACAATAAATGATAATGGGAGGTTCCCGTGGTGTAATGGATATCGTCGCTGGAAATGGACACGGCGACATGAGTTCAAAATCCTAGACGAAGCTGTTTGCATTTCACATAGCGCAAATACCCTCGGGAAAGG
Source organism: Sepioteuthis lessoniana (assembly GCA_963585895.1). NCBI lineage: Eukaryota > Metazoa > Mollusca > Cephalopoda > Myopsida > Loliginidae > Sepioteuthis > Sepioteuthis lessoniana. Next base: position 66,694,709 of record OY757931.1, on the reverse strand, counting down.
TAAAAACCTTACTATTCTCTTTCAGTTGGGCACACTGGGCTCTTTAACCTTGGTATGGCAACCAGTCTAAAAGAAGGAAAACTCTAAATTCAAATCTGTTTCGCTCCGCTTAAAACATTGTCCTTGTATCACATCACGCTTGTGTAAAGGAGTTGGTAAATACAAAAACTGTAACAGAGATAGTGATTCATTGTATTTTGAGACATTGTATATCCTGTGATACATTGTATATCCTTTGTCATTTGTTTGTACAGATTTTAAATGTTAAACATTCCTACTTGACCCGTAGATAAGACTTCATCGGGTGCAACTTCTCCAAGCCAGAGCGAACCTGGGAGCATTGGCATTGAATGGGTGCTCTGTATTCCCCAAAGCTCCAAGACTGGCGCCTCACCATAAGATTGTCTAATTTTATATCCAGGATAGTCGTTGGGGAGGAGTCTTGACACTCTACAGAGATGCAGTCGGTGTATTTTACAGCCCAAGCCAACTAGGCTTCAGAACAATTGAAGAGAGAAGTGTTGTATAGCCACATATTACGTATGCAGATGCATGCATAAACATAACGACGACACTATAAAGACGGGCGACACAGTTCTTTAGAAAAATATACCTCTCACTTTATATGAAAGGGTTGTGTGTGAGAGGGAGTTGGAGACTGAACAGAACTGCAACATATTGACCTCCACTCCTATGGCCACAACAGCGTTTCTTTCCCGTTCTCCTGGGCAACTCAACCTGGGGCCTGAGGGCTCAGCCTCTCTGGAGGCTGGTTTTCTCTACCGCATCTTATCTGCAACTGCAACTGCTCAATCGGGGGCCTGAGGGCCTACTCTGCTGGGTGCTGGCTTTCTCTACCGCATCTTGTCTCCAACTGATTGAATTTCCTGTGCACTGAGTTATATAATATTTCAACGTCCACCTTCTTCTTGTGGGCGTCATAAATCGCACTCATTCAACCCGTCCACGGTCAAGGTTATATTCTGATATTCCTCGACCGGATGCACCTGTTTTTTACACAGGTGCATTTCCTATTTTGACAGCCCGGCCGGGTCGGAGGTCAATATACAACAGAAGCTTGATCGTAAGTATGAACGAATGTTGAGTGCGGTTTTAAACAAACCCTGGAAGCAACACCCTAAAAAAACAGTTGTAAGGCCACTTATCTCCCATCTCACAAATTATCCAAGTAAGACGAGGAAAGCAAGCTGACCACTGCTGGAGAAGTAACATTAACCAGCTTTGTGCGGACTCTGAATACAATCTATGTGACTTACTAAAGCCATGGCTAATAAGGAGAGAGAGAGTCAGTTGACATACTTTGAAGATAATCATGATGATGCAACCAATCTCGGAGAAGAAAAACTCTTAATTTAAAACCAGCTTTACTTGCGTCACATTCTGCCCAAAGAGGAGGTCTTTGGTAAATACGTCTATTAACAAGGAAAAGGTCAGTTTTGTCTTCTTTGGGCCGTGAACTTTTCAGAAACAATTTGGTTGGTTTGTTTGAGTAGGATTTTATAGCATATCAACCATTGTAGATTATTCAATGTCAATTCCTTTTCATTCATATATATTAAACATGGGATTTGGTTAGGTTGGATTTTATGGCATATCAACCATTGTAGATTATTCAATGTCAATTCCTTTTCATTCATATATATTAAACATGGGATTTGGTTAGGTTGGATTTTATAGCATATCAACCAATTTCGCTCAATTAATGCTAAATCCTGTTTATACATATATATTAAACATATAGGATTTAGGTTGATTTGGTTTGATTTGGTTTTATGGCATATCAACCATTGTAGGTTATTTAATGCGAAATCCCCTTTATACGTATATATATATATATATAAGGTGTTCTTCAATCCAGTAAATCTGGAGTAGGGAACAATTCCATCAGGACAAATAAATTATTCAAATTTCGAATATTTAAATAATTCTGGTAAATAACTCAATGTAAATAAATTCACAGAGCAAATAATATTATTA
>OY757931.1:66620211-66690211 GCA_963585895.1 Sepioteuthis lessoniana | reverse complement strand
TCTTGTAACTCTTTGCCTCTTTGTCATTCTGGTTCTGTCTTGATCTCTCTTTTGCTTTATCTCTCTCTCTCTCTCTCTCTCTCTCTCTCTCTCATTCTCTTTCTTTCTTTCTTTCTCTCCCTCTTCTCTTTCCTTTTTTCATATTTTGACTGTCTGTCTTTCTCACTGTTTTTCTCATCCTCTTTTGTAACCCTTTGTTTGTCTTTCTTTCTCTGTCTCTGTCTTGATCTCTCTCTCGCTACCTTTCCTTCTCTCTCTCTCTCTCTCTTTCTCTTTCTTTCTCTCTCTCTCTCTCTCTCTCTCTTCCCCTATTTTTCTTGACTTCCTCTGTTGCCTATCTGTCTTTCTCTCCATCTCCTTCATCCTCTCTTGTAACCCTTTGTCTCTTTGTCTTTCTGGCTCTGTCTTGATCTCTCTTTTGCTTTATCTCTCCATCTCTCTCTCTTTCTCTCTCTCTCTCTATCTCTCTACCTATCTATCTATCTATCTCTCCCTCTTCTCTTTCCTGTCTTCATATTTTGACTGTCTGTTTTTCTCTTTGTCTTTCTCATCCTCTCTTGTAACCCTTTGTTTTACTTTCTTTCTCTGTCTCTGTCTTGATCTCTCTCGCTACCTTTCTCTTTCTCTCTCTCTCTCTCTTCCTCTATTTTCTTGACTTCCTCTGTTGCCTATCTGTCTTTCTCTCCATCTCCTTCATTCTCTCTTGTAACCCTTTGTCTCTTTGTCTTTCTGGATCTGTCTTGATTCTCTCTTTTGCTTTATCTCTCTGTCTCTTTCTCTCCCGCCTCTCTCTCTATCTATCTATCTCTCCCTCTTCTCTTTCCTGTCTTCATATTTTGACTGTCTGTTTTTCTCTTTGTCTTTCTCATCCTCTCTTGTAACCCTTTGTTTTACTTTCTTTCTCTGTCTCTGTCTTGATCTCTCTCTCTCGCTACCTTTCTCTTTCTCTCTCTCTCTCTCTCTCTCTCTCTCTCTTCCCCTATTTTTCTTGACTTCCTCTGTTGCCTATCTGTCTTTCTCTCCATCTCCTTCATTCTCTCTTGTAACCCTTTGTCTCTTTGTCTTTCTGGATCTGTCTTGATTCTCTCTTTTGCTTTATCTCTCTCTCTCTCTTTCTCTCCCCCCTCTCTCTCTATCTATCTCTCCCTCTTCTCTTTCCTGTCTTCATATTTTTACTGCCTGTCTTTCTCTCTGTCTTTCTTATCCTCTCTTGTAATTTACTCTCATTTACTTCTACACGACTCTTATTTGTAATTGGCTACTCTTTTCTGACAGGGTGGTCCGTATGATCCACCTGTGTTGTTGGCACTGGCTGACAGCCACCAATGTTATTCCTCCTTAAGTTTTCTATGTCTTTCGCATTCACTTTTTCTAAACCTATTATTTCTTGTTCTGTTGATCCCCACTTTGTCTTTCAAACATAATTTAATCCTCTTTTCTTTTTCTTTTTGTTATTTTTTCTCCTGTTTTCTTTTTCTTCTTCTCCCATTCTTTTAACGTAAGTCTTTATAGGCTCTGTATTTTTTCTTCCTTTTTACTTTTTAAAATTTAATTAAGTTTTATCGATTTTATTTAATTAAAAAATGGGATTATTGATTCTTCAACCAAGCAATCATCCCTTTTTTGCTTTGTTGTTATGTTTACGTAGCTGAGTAGTGAATATGATCTTCACAGTTACCTCATGCTCATGACCTTGTGTCAAACCAAGATAAACCAAGTGAATAACTATGCGTTTTTTGACTCACCTGGTAATTATTATTGCTATCACATTTGTTTATTTGGAGTAAATCTATATTATAAAATATGATTTGTGTGTGTGTGTGTGTGTGTGTGTGTGTGAAAGTGTGTGTGTGTGAAAGTGTGTGTGTGAAAGTGTGTGTGTGTGAAAGTGTGGGTTAATCAAATTTTGGACACGCATATCTGACATCCTGGTATGTTCTGGAAAAAATGTATTACTTAACTACAATTGCTTTTGGTGGCCAATACCCTCAAAATGACCTGACTATCATTATGAAAACCAAGTGAGATTACTATTTGAGGACATTAAAAGAAATATAACGGTATTGATTTGCACTATAGGAAAATTAGAGTTTAGAAAGTACTTCGACCAAGGGAAAACTCATTGGAATAAATGTACTGAAAACCAAGAGGACTATTTTGAATAAAAATAGTTTCTTTCATTGTTCATTTCTGTTTGGCCAAATACAGCGAGATTCTCCATGATTCTTGCAGACATAAAAAGAAACAAAAAAAAAAAAAAACGATTCCCATGCCGTAATTTAGAAAAGTGTTGTGACTGTCTACACTTGGAATATACATAAGGACTTGTGGACCATACATTCAAGAAGATAGGGTCAATCTATAAAGACAAGATCAATCGAAAAAAATTCCCTGGCCATAATTCAAAAAATAGATTAAATCTAATCACGAGACATTAAAATAAGTATTTCTTGGCTATAACTTCAAAAATGAAACCGATATATAAACAATATCTATAAATATAAATTTCCTGACTATAATTTTAGAAAAAGGGGTCATTTAATACATGAGACGTAAAAAAAAAAAGATTATCTGGCCATAATTCAAAAAATGTGTTCTACTTCTACACGATATATCCTAACACTCATCCTCCCCCAGCAATTGATTAAATAGTATCACTACTGTTCTTCCATAAAAATGGCTTTGGAATTGAATAACCCACAAAGGTTGATATGCCACTAAACAAAAGAAACCATTTTGCTAAAAGTCAAAATGGATGATGTTCTTTCCTTCTTGAGAGAGACAGAGTTGAACCAAAAAAAAACATTTAAGAAAGTAAAAGAAAAGTTGGAAACTGTAGTCAAGGGCGACCTGAAGGCTCCCTTTTCAATAGCTACTACACCGAGGTGTAGGGGAGGGCGCTACTCCTTTTCCTGGATTGCTCCACTTTAACCCCAAGACGTACCTTATATTGCTGAGTGTTAAGAAAGGAAGTATCAAGTACCATTTTTTAAGTCGTTGGTATGACTCGACCTGGGACTGAAACCCAGTCTCCCGGAACATTGGAGAACACTCAACCCACTAGGCCAATGAGCCGGTTTCTCCAATGGTAGGGAGACCTGGGTTCAATCCTAGGTCGCGTCATACCGAAGACTTTTAAAAATGGTTCTTGATACCTCCTTGCTTAACACTCAGCAAGTATAAGGTACGTCTAGAGGGTAAAGTGGAGCAATCCAGGGAAAGGAGTAGAGCTCTCCCCTACTCCTCGGAGTAGTAGCTATTGAAGAGGGAGACCTCTGGTCGCCCTCGATTACTGTCACTAACTTTACTTGAAACCATAAAATCGAGTGCTAACAAATGAGATCCTGCTTATCTAAAAGGTTATTTGCAAAGTTTTCGTTTAGAAATCTCAGGTCATATATATATATATATATATATATATATATATATATATATATATATATTACAGAATTTTATATTGAATAATTTACGAAGGTTGATATGATGGAAAAACCAACCAACCAACCAACCAACTAACCATTTTGCTATTCAAGATAAATTTCTCTCCATTTGAACGATTTTAATTTCCTGAAGATTTACCTTTATAAGAAATATAAATGTTTTCCTATGAAGGAATTATTTTTTCTTAGAAAATTCAAAATATTTAGGAGAGTCACAGTGGTGTTGTGATTTTAGCATTACATAACCCATGAATGTTGATGCGCCATTAGGCAAAGAAAATAAATCAACCAAACCTATAGAAAGTAAAAGGAAAAATAGATAAACGTTTTTTAAAATAATTGTATTTATGACGCAAGAAATTCCGAAATGAATTTTATTTAAAATTGATGAAATTAACAAAACGCGAATCGTCATTTTAAAGAAACAGTTGGGTTTTTTTAAGAAAAGTAAATACAATGTTTTAAATTTTTAGCAGTTTTTTAAAAAATGGAAAGAAAGAAAGAACCACAAGAAACAAACAAAAAAAGAAAAAAAGAATGTGCCAGAAGAAAGAGAAAGAAAGAAAGAAAGAAAGAAAGAAAGAAAGAAAGAAAGAAAGTGCCAGGAGAAAGAAAGAAAGAAAGAAAGAAAGAAAGTGCTAGAAGAAAGAAAGAAAGGTACAAAGAAAGAAAGAAAGTCCCTGAACAAAGAAAGAAAGAAAGAAAGAAAGAAAGTGCCAGGAGAAAGAAAGAAAGAAAGAAAGAAAGAAAGAAAGGTACAAAGAAAGAAAAAAAGTGCCTGAAGAAAGAAAGAAAGAAAGAAAGAAAGAAAGAAAGAAAGTGCTGGAAGAAAGAAAGCGCCAGAAGAAAGAAAGAAAGAAAGAAAGTGCTAGAAAGAAGAAAGAAAGGTACAAAGAAAGAAAGAAAGTGCCAGAAGAAAGAAAGAAAGAAAGAAAGAAAGAAAGAAATTGCTAGAAGAAAGAAAGAACCAGAAGAAAGAAATAACCACAAGAAAAAAAGAAAGAATTTTCTTAATATTCTTTATGGCAGATATAATATAGAAAGCAAGAATAATGATAATCGTAATTAGTTTGGATTAATCTTTTTTATTATTATTATTATAGGCATTAAAAACAGAATCTAAGTTTTTTTTCTGTTCTCTTTCGTCTGTTTTCTTATTCTTTTAACAATGTATCGTTAATGTACTACTTACTTGTTTCGATATGATTTGATTTCGAAAGAGTGAAAGTCATGATGGATAATTGTAGTGGAATGTGATAGATCTGAATATTTTTCAAGTTGGTACATCTAAAAAGTCCAAAAAAAAAAACAGAATAATTCAGAATAATGATTATTAACCGAATCAATTCGAAACAAATTAAATCTGCATCGCAGGGCAATTCGAAAGCCACCTCATCGTAGAAATATATATACATATATGAAAAAAAAAAAAACAGGCATTTAGAGGATGATTTTTTCTATTGTTGAATTAGTTACTAATGCTGAACGTTTCAGGATTTTTTTTATGGTTTAACAATTATCGGAGCAATGTTTATTGGTGATGTTGAATCTTCGGAATTATATTCAATTTTAAAAAAGAAACGAATATAAATATGTAACGAAGTTCGTCCAAAAAATTCACCCAGATTTTAGATTTATCGCAAACTTCCCATATTTTCATGGGTCTCTCTATCATCAATCGCTTCCGGCAGGTCTTCAATGAACAGGTGCATCCGGTCGAGGAATATCAGGATATAACCTTGACCGTGGATGGGTAGTGGGGTGTATTCCAATTGCTACTGTGGCTGTTTATTTGAACCTGAAATAATCAAAATCGGTCAATCATTCCATAAGATGTATAGCAATAACAGTGAATTTTCAAGAGTCTACGAGAATTTTAAATGCCTGTACGAAAAAGTCTGGAACCTTATTGAATGTATCACATATATATATATATATATATATATAAGAGTCACTCAATAGATAAAGTGAATATTGCCTAAGGAATTAGCAATAGGAAGCATTGTTTATGTAGTTACACGTTTTTCAAGGAAATCAATCGTGATGATTCCTTTCGTGTTCCAGAATACTGTCAACATCACATTTTTTTACAGGCTGCTGCGCCCAAAAGTTTTTTCTTTACCGGGGAGTGATTGTTTTTCCACGTTATAGACTGTCCTTTCGACTTAGACTCGAAGTGGCAAAGCCATGTTTCGCCCATTTGTAAATATTTAGGGGACTAAAACTTGCTTCTCCGCACACATCCGACATTCTTTTGAAAATTTCACCCAATTAGCACATCTTCGCCAACAAAGATATTTGTGATAATAAAAAAATATCTGTTCAAACTTGGAACACAATATTTAATTTGCTGCCATTTTGAATTACCTCTAAAAAGATATTTAGGCAAATTTAAAATATTTTTTGCAACGAACCAATTCCAAACAATGCTTTTAGGAAAAAATTAAAATAAAAAAATTATTTTTTTAAACCATGAAGGTTGATATTCCTTTAAACCAAGAAAGTTAATCGAGCCTTAGCTTTTTTATAAATTACCTTACTTATTGAAAGACCCTCGTATTCAGTTTAGTTTGCTTGTGCTTTATGGCATATTAACCCTTCAGGGTTATTTAATGCCAACCTCTGTTTATACATTTGAACATTATGTATAATTTATAAGCAAATAGTTTTTAGGTAATAATTCTTTTAAATAGACCAGATCTCATTTGTTTATATACAGTTAAATGGATACAAGTATTGCTATTTATTATTTTCACCCAGGGAGAGGGTTTCAATCACCGCTATTCAATACTAACAATTTTATTTGATATTGATTATAATCAATTATCATATTTACCCAACCCCTCCGCTCGGGCAGGATATGACACAAGGTCAATTTTTAAGCGGAGTTTAACAGGTTTGAATTCAGAGTTTTCCTTCTCCTAGACTAGTTGCCTCACCAAGGCTGAAGAACCTAGTCTGCCCTACTATTTACCCATAGTAATAATTACCCATAGAATAATTGGATTCATACCTTTCCCAAGGGTATTAGTGCTAAATCTCGTCCAGGATTTGAACTCGTATCGTCGTGTCCAACTCCTATGACGATAACCATTACACCACGGGCACCTCCTAAATATAATTATAATTATTAGTAAATTATAATCAATTATGAACCATTGTATTTGACTCATAAACAGAACCCTAACAATTACAAAACTCCGGATCAAAGTGGACCTGGGGGTAATGGGTAACAAAGAGTTACTCCACATTTTCCAAACTCAAAGACTGGAGTCTCATCATCAGATGTAGTTTAATACGATAACCCGGATACCCTCTCTCATGTATATATATATATATATATATATATTATCAAACTCTCCTTTTTCTAATCTCTCTTTTCTCTCTTTTTTAATTCACTCAAACTTTCTCTCTCCGTGTGGAAAATCTTGCTTTTCCGAAGAAAACATTAAAGCAAACAATGAATCAGTGAAAAGTTTTTTTATCCACTCCTCTCAATGCGTGTTTGCTTGTATATTCTTGTTTTGTTTTTTTGTTTTTTGTATTTTGTTTTTTGCTTTTTGTATATTGTTTTTGTATTTTGTATTTTGCTTTTTGCTTTTTGTATTTTGGTTTTTGTTGTTTTACAAGATGACAGATTGTCAGAGGCAACACAGACGCCACCATCTCTTGTCATTTTTCATTGGACAAATGATCATGTTTTTTTTAATTCATTTTCGTTCAGCTTCTTCGGATTGATTTTGATTTTATTGTTCTTTTTTGTTTGTTTGTTTATTTGTTTGTTCTACTTTTAATCATACCTTCCGTTTTTTAATTGTTTTTTAAACGTCAGTCCTAAATACAACGCAGCTTTAGTGTTGGGATTTCTTGAAGAAGGCTTATAGAGAACAGGTCTACCGTGATTTCCATTATTTTTGGCACCAATTCAAGATGGATGAAAGCTTAAAAAAAAAAAGAACAGAAACTACTATGAAGCTTATTAAGAAATTAACGCACTTGTTTTATTGTGAGTTGATTCTTTGACAAGGAACATAAAGTTTAATACATATAATCGTTAAATTCCTGATAATGCAGTTGTATTATATATATAAATATATATATATATATATATATCATCATGTCGTGACACTAGCACGGATATCCCTGACCCTCTCTCGCCACTTTTCCCTATCGTTAATCGCCTGTGGCAGGTCTTCAGGGCTACATCCTGTAAAGTAGAGAAATCAAGGGAAAGGAGTATTACATGGGTAAAGGCTTTACATAACTGAAATAGATTTCTTTTCTCCCTCTCCTTCCTTCCTTTGTCTACCCCTCCCACTCTTTTCTTCCTTTGACTATCCCTCCTGTCTGGTTGTATTTTATTTATTTTCTTGTTGGATTTGATGATGTCCTGTTAAAAATTATTTTAGAGTCTTTGATTTATATCAATGCTCTTAACAGGATGGAAATAAATGTATTATCCTAATATGCCCGAATATTGTTTTTTCTTGAAATAATAATATTATTTGCTCTGTGAATTTATTTACATTGAGCTATTTACCAGAATTATTTAAATATTCGAAATTTGAATAATCTATTTGTCCTGACGGAATCGTTCCCTACTCCAGATTTACTGGATTGAAGAATACCTTATATCTAATATATATATATATATATATATATATATATATATATATATATATATATATATACGTATCATGAGGATTTCGCATTAAATAACCTACAATGGTTGATATGCCATAAAACCAAATCAAACCAAATCCTTTATGTTTAATATATATGTATAAACAGGATTTAGCATTCATCATCATCATGTCAAGCCACTAGCACGGATATCGCTGACCCTCTCTCGCCACTTCTACCTATCGTTCATCGCCTCTAGCAGGTCTTCAGGGCTACATCCCGTATCCTCACATAGCTGCTATATGTATGTTCGAGCTAGTCGTCCTGCTTTTGCTCGGCCATATGTGGGAGTCCATAGGAGTGCATCACTTATGAGCTCGTCCCTGCTTCTCCAGCAGTGTCCTGCATGTCTGGTTCGTCCAGCTTCGATAGTTTTCGTAATAGAAGGCAGGTGGCCGTATAGTTGGTGTCTTGTGGGGTGTTGCCGCCAGGACTTGTTCAAGATTGCTCGAGGGGTTCTTGTGTAATTGCCGCCTAGCTTCTTTTCCATCCGTTTTGTTAGCGTCCATGTAGTGCATCCGTACAGCAGTATCGATACGACAGCTGCCTGGAAGAAACTGCGTTTCATTTTATCGGTTAGGTCTGATTTCCATATGATATTATATATATATATATATATATAAGTGTGTGTGTGTGTATGTGTATGAGTTTGTGTTGGTGATGCTCTTTGTGTTATCATTACCGTCATAAGAAATGGAATTGGTGACCAGAGTTCAAAACCTGGACGAGGCTGTTTGCATTTCACATAACACTAATACCCTTTGGCGAAGGTATGAATGTAACTACTTCCCTTTCAGTTATGGGTAAATAGTTGCGCAGGCTAATCTATTTAACCTTGGTATGACAACCAGTCTAGGAGAAAGAAAACTCTGGATTCAAACCTGTTAAACTCTGCTCAACAAAATGAACTTATGTCACATCGTGCACGTGCGAGTTGAGGGATCGGACGTTATGTATATATATAAATATGTGGAAAAAATAAATGGAATCAGAGGATGATTTTACTTACAGATTAATTTTTTGCTAATGATTTCATATAAAATTATCATCAGTGTTTGGATTGTAATAAGATATACATTGTTGAGATATCACAGTCAATCCAAAAACTACATTAGAAGCACAAAAGGGACCTGAAAAAAGGCGATGAGAAGAATGCAATGGTCTACTATGACTTAAAAACTGGTCACAACTTTAGTGTTACATAGCCACTCTTAACGCCATGTGCGAAATAGACATATAATGTTCATAACGATAGAACATATAAAGAACATAGGAATCTCGAAATTCGAAAACACGTAACGATTTCTTGTTCAGGTACGAAACCTTTTTATTAACTTTGAGTTAAAGGTTTTGACATAAGGAGGAGAGACACAATCTCGCTATGCCGTCTTATTCATTTGGCCCCCAACTCGAGCGGCACCCATAATACGCAAGTTCGCCTCGCGTCTGCGAGCTCCAAAAGTCGATCCTCCGTGTTCGGCGTCCAAATTTCAACTCCCTAACTTTCTTCAGATTTCCCCAATATCCTCCGCGCGCTTCCGGTGCCTGACGTCACCCGCACCCTGTCACTCTGTTCCGTCATCTCCGGCTATTGTGACATCTCTGAGTGGCACGTCCGCCTCGCGTGCGCGCTACCGCCTACATCAAGGTTTGCACTTAACTAACCCATGTGCTGAGCCAAAAGGTTCTCGGCCAAACTAAACTCAAAGGCATGAACCGAAATCCCTTGGCCATTACGTTACATTAGCACTTTATTTATTAGTTAATACACATAACGAAAAGATTGTTGTGTCTAGCTTTATTTCTGCATAAAGAGTAAAAAGAAGGACAATTGGGGGAATTTACGGAAGACGAGAACTTTACAAGAGATAATAGAAAGAATTGGCGGGAAAATGTTAAAGGTCTTTTAGAGCGCAGCTGCTACATTCAAAATGAACAGCTCTAGTTTGGGGTCAAAAGAACTTTAAAAAAATATGTTGCTTTTTTAAATTCATTCCTCAAGATACCATACGAGTCATACGAAGAATTTAACGGATCAACTATTATAATATATATTTTGCGTGTTATTTTTTCGAATTGTTGACCTCATCTTTATTGCTGTTAGTTATAACACAATTTTCTGGCCACTGTATGCTCCGGCCTTCGGGTGTCCCTGGTTTATCTGGCTATGGAAATAATAAACATGGGATTCCAGAAGAAGGCCGAAACGTTGAGTTACGACTAACAACGATAAAGATGAGAACAAGGGTCCGAAAAATAACGCACAAAATATTGCACATCTAGCGTTATCTCAAATATTCAAACAAATAATATGGTAGTATATGTTGTTACCTCTCAAAAGGTTATTGAATGAGAAATAACCAAAGCGGAGGTTGGAAATGAAATTGAAATCTTTATAACATTAAGAAAATACAATACTTGCCAGCGGCGTGAAGAAGGTAACAACTGCTACTAATGACTACTTTGTCTGTATATGACTCACCCTCACAATAGTGTCCAACGTATTTATGACGAATTGGACATACCCATTACTGTTCACCAGTAGAGTATATAACATTTTACTACAGTTGGACCTTGACAAACAACGAGGAACACATATATAAAAATATAATCTTATATTTTTATTGTTAGACGGTGATGAGTGTGTGAATCTGGAAGGGAGTCGGAGAGAGTTCGCACACACAAGATTTATCAGGAGTCAGAACGACCTGCAGGACTGACTTCAACCAAAATTCTACACCTTATATAACCATAAAACTCCCACGCGACCCACATGGGCACACCTCTTCACCCAGACATTCCTTGTTCTCCATAGGTGACGGTTTAAACCCACGCATTGCTTGTTTTCCATTGGTCACGGCTTACACGCATGAGTTGCTAGTTTTCCGGTAGTCAGTTTGTTGATTATATCTACGATCAGATGTATGCCTCAACTAAATTCACCGGGTTCATCACAGGTCAAATCAATATGATATACTATAATATAAGGAGGTGCCTGTGGTGTAATGGTTATCGTCGTAGGAAATGGACACGGCGACACGAGTTCAAATCCTGGACGCGGCTGATTACATTTCACATAGCACTAATACCCTTAGGAAAGGTATGAATCCAATTATTGTCCCCCCAGCTATGGGTAAATAGTAGGACAGTCTAGATTCTTCAGCCTTGGTGAGGCAACAAGTCTAGGAGAAGGAAAACTCTGAATACAAACCTGTTAAGCTCCGCTTAAAAATTGACCTTGTGTCATATCCTGCCCGAGGGTTGGTAAATATAAAATCTATAATAAAGGTGAAGTGTATGTTCAATTTAAGCAAACATATATAAAGTAATATATATATATATATAAAGAGAGAGAGAGAGCTGAAAATTTAATTCTACAAATATATATATATATATATATATATATATTTGTAGAAATATATATATATATATATATATATATATATATATATATATATATTCGTAGAATAATATATATATTATTTTAGCAATTTAGTTGCAAAAAGTAACAAGATCCATTATTAAAATTTGTTATATGTATATATATATATAGAGAGAGAGAGACTTGTTTTTACTTATGCTAACTTATAACGTTTTCTCGATAATATTTACAGCAATTATTCTTCTCAAATTACAGTCATCTATATAATAAAGTTCTGAAAAGATAAAGGAAATGAAGAAAAAGAAAAGAAATAAAGAGAAATATAATAGTTATATATATATATATATATATATATATATATATATGTGTGTGTGTGTGTGTGTGTGTGTGTGTGTGATATATATTCGAGGAAATACGTTACGTTTTTAAAATAGCATTCAAACACTAATTACGCCAAACAGAAAACACTAACGAAAATAGAATATTAAAAACTCATCTTTTTTCGTTTCATTAAAAAGAAAACATTTAAGAAATTAGAAAAAAAATTGAAGATGAAGCATCAAATATTAACAAACCTATTGATGTTTAACGTAAAAATAGAAAAAAGTTTAATGTAGGCAAAAAATCATCCTCTCTATGCTTTGTTTTATCATATACAGGGTGCGTCAAAATGATCTGACATTTTGTAGGTTTAATAAAACCACATTAGAATGAATAATGAACAATGGGTTTTTAGTTTCCAAATGTACATAAGATGCAATTTTGTTTTATTTCGTTTCAGGTTACACATATGGATTGGACAGGCCAGCATCGCGCTTTCACCGTGGAACGAGTCAATAACAGCAACGCAAAGAGTATTCCATGTGTATTTTGGGCTCGTAGTCATGATCCCGTATCTACTCGAAACACGATTTTATTATGGGTGATTAACTTAAGAGCTACTTGATCAGCATTGAAACAAAATTGTTGCCATTCCACATACAGTGATCCGTCGCGTTATGTATAACTTTCGCGAGCGTCTCCGCCAGTTCGTTTTGGTTTTATGGTATATCAACTCTTTTGCCTTATTTTGTGCCAGATCCAATTTTATATAAATTAACAGTTCTATTTCAAACAAGCTGTCCATGCCTTCGTTAGCCACGTATCGATGTTTTTTTTTTTCGGTTGATGAGACGCTTTTTCCTAGGTAGGTGAACTTGTCTACTAGTTTCAGAGAGCTTCCGTCTAGTGTGGAAGTGTCGCCTATTTGATTAAAGCACATCGAAGGCATGGACAGCTATCGATAAGCTATCGATCATATGGAAGTCAGACCTGACCGATAAAATGAAACACAGTTTCTTCCAGGCAGCGGTCGTGTCGATACTGCTATATGGATGCACTTCTTGGACGCTAACAAAACGGCTGGAGAAGAAGCTAGACGGCAATTGCGAGCAATATTGAACAAGTCCTGGAGGTAACATCGCACAAAGCACCAACTATACGGCCACCTACTTCCCATCACGAAAACTATCCAAGTTAGACGAACCAGACACGCAGGACACTGCTGGAGAAGCAGGGACGAGTTCATAAGTGATGTACTTCTATGGACCCCCATATATGGCCCAGCAAAAGCAGGACGACCATCTCGAACATACATACATACATACAGCAGCTCTGTGAGGATACGATAGGGAGAAGTGGCGAGAGAGGGTCAGGGATATCCGTGCTAGCGGCACGATATGATGATGATGATTTCAAACAATTCAGTTTAGCTGTTATGTTCGCTGTTTAGTTCCATTTGGCCCATAGATAAACCCTATCAGATACTACCACTCCAGGTCAGAGTGGACCTGGGAGCTATGGCAATGAAAGGGTACTCTGCATTCCCTAAAGTTCCAGCATAACAAAAACCTCACCACCAGATTATTTAGTGTCATATCTAGGACACTCATTAGGGAGTGGGTCTTAACCTCTGCAGAGATGCAATCAGTGTATTCTACAGTCTGAGCCGACTAGCCAAGTCTTCGTCAGTGTGTTGAAAATAACAGCAAGTATTTGACTGGTGTAATTTTTTAAATGAAATAAAACAAAATAGCATCATATATACATTTGGAAAATAAAACCACTTTTTTCATTATTAATACAAGTTTGCTTTAATTAAACCTACAAATGCGTCAGATCATTTTGACCCACCCTGTATGATAAAAAGAAATATAGCCGACTCTACTGGGACAGTTGAATACACTGACTGTATCTCTGCAAAGGAGAAAGACCTCTTCCAATTAATGTTCTGGATATGACAATAAACCACCTTCTGCTGAAGCTCCAGTCCAGAAGTCTGGGGAGTGTGAAATTCCCCTGAATTGCCATCGCTTGAAGGTCTACTCTGACCCGGAGTGGTAGCATTTCATAGGACCCTATCTATTGCTCAACTAGAATTGTTTGACATCTAAACTGTGTACAAACAAATGATTTATGTTGTTAGAAATAGAATGTTTGACCATTTAACAATGTATAAACAAATGACTGTTTAATTGAATTGTTAGTGACACATAGAAATACTTGAAACCATTTACCTGGGTGTAAACGAATGAGTCAAGTTGAATAAAATTATTAGTTTTACATGGCAATTTAACGAGCCCCCGCAGGCATTGACCACCATGTCAATGCACACAAAATGGAATATAAGTGCTGTAATCAAACAGGCGACATTTCCACACAAGACGGAACCTCTCTGAAACTGGTAGACAAATTCACCTACCCAGGTAGTAGTGTCTCATCAACCGAAAAAGGCATCGACACACGGCTAACGAAGGCATGGACAACTATCGATAGCCTATCGATTATATGGAGATCTGACCTGACCGATAAAATGAAACGCAGTTTCTTCGAGGCAGCGGTCGTGTCGATACTGCTGTACGGATGCACTACTTGTACGCTAACAAAACGGATGGAGAAAAAGCTAGACGGCAATTACACAAGAATGCTGCGAGCAATATTGAACAAGTCCAGGAGGTAACACCCCACAAAGCACCAACTATACGGCCACCTACTTCCCATCACGAAAACTATCCAAGTTAGACGAACCAGACACGCAGGACACGGCTGGAGAAGCAGGGACGAGGTCATTAGAGATGTACTAATTTGGACCCCCACATATGGCCGAGCAAAAGCAGGACGACCAGCTCGAACATGCATACAGTAGCTATGTGAGGATACGGAATGTAGCCCTGAAGACCTGCCAGAGGCGATGAACGATAGGGAGGAGTGGCGAGAGAGGGTCAGGGATATCCGTGCTAGCGGCATGACATGATGATGATGATGGTGACATGGCAATATTTGTAACCAAACCAATTTCTATAAGCAGACCAATTATTAATGTTGAATAGAATCATTCATGCTTGATAGTGATTATTGTAACCCTTTACATCCCAGTTGGCTGGGGCTGTAGAATACACAGACTGTTTCTTTGCAGAGGGGTAAGACCCCACCAACATGTGTCTTGGATATGACAATAAACAATCTGATAGTGAGCTTCCAGTGGAGCTTTTGGAAATTCGTAGCACCCCTTCATTGCCACTGCTCCCAGATTCACACTGGCCCGAAATTGTAGCACCTGATAGGGCCTTATCTATGGGTTAAATAGAACTATACTGCATACTTATGGCAAATTCTTAGAATTGTTTGAATTAGAACACTTTGTCTAAACTGAATAGCTTGAAATAGAAATGTTTTTGACATTTAAACTGTGCAATCAAGCTTGAAATAGAAATGTGTACTTACGTTTAAACTGCGTACTTATACTAAACTGAATTGTTTGAAATTGAACTGTTTTTGACATTAAAAACTCTACTTACGGTAATTGTTTAATATAGAACTGTTTTGACATTTAACTGTGTTTAAACAAAATACATACTTATACTAAACTGAATTGGTCGAATTAGAACTGTTTGAATAAACTGAATTGCTTGAAATAGAAATGGTTTTGACAATTGAACTGTGTACTCAAGCTAAACTGAATTGTTTGAACTGATTATTTGTATAAAAATGGATTTGGCATTAAATAACCTACAAGCGTTGATATGCCGTTAAACCAAATAACTTAACCTAACAATCATAGTTTCATAATTACTATCTATCTATCTATCTGTTAATCTATCTATCTATCTATCTATTAATTCAACTATCTATCTATTGATTAATCTATGTATATATCTATCTATTATTCTATCTATCCATCTATCTATCTAAATATCTATCTATCTATTAATCTAACTATTTATCTATCTATCTATCTGCTAATCTATCTATCTATCTATCTATCTATCTATCTATCAATCTGCGTGTACATGTGCTCGTTCATACATATAAGTTTAGTAAAAATCCATTATTTAATTGCTTGCTTTTAATAACAAGAAAAAGAAAAATAAGATTTCAGAAAATACGACAATTTATTTTAGATTGTAACTATTTTTTACACCAATACAAAAATATATCTAAAAAGAATAAAATAAAATAAAATATTTCAAGATAATAGAATTCCATTGAAATTTGTTCAGAGTTTCCGTATTAATTTATTTAATTTCTTTTCATTTTTCACAATTCCTTTTTGTATTATTATTTTGTATTTCTACTAATGAAAAAAGGAAAAAAGAAAGAAAAAAGGGCAGGTTTAAACAGCGAATGATTACAAAAGGGTGTGATGTGTCTATCTTTCTTTTTATCTTCATATCCCTCCGCCTGAAAGAAAATAAATCAGGAAATAATTATTTCACGATTCAATCTTGTTTGATTTAGACCTGAAAAATGCTTCAAGACAAGATGAAGAATTATGATCTAATTAAAAATCGAGAAAAGAAAATCAGTTGAGCGAAAATGAATTTTAAAAAAGGGAGTGGGTGAGAATGATTTAGAAAAAAAACGTAAAATAAAAGCGAACACAAGAAGAAGAAGAAGAAGAAGAAGAAGAAGAAGAAGAAGAAGAAGAAGAAGAAGAAGAAGAAGAAGAAGAAGAAGAAAGCGTGAGTAGCGGAAAAGAAGGAAAATAGAAACACTGAAAGAAAAAAGAAAAAGGAAAAGTTTTAAAAGAAAGAAAAACAAAGAACAACAAAGAAAGAAAAGGAAAATATATAGTAAAAGAAAAGACAAAGAAAGGAAACAACAGAACGAAATGAAAGAGAAAAAGAAAAATAGAATCCCAGAAAAAAAGAAGATGAAGAAAAAAAGAAAAAACGAAAAAAGAAAAAAAAAGAAACAAAACCCGAAGAAAAAAGCAAGCAGAATGACTTACTTAAAGGAAAGAAAAAGACAAACAGAAAAAGCAAAAAAAAAAAAACACAAAAAAACAAAACAAAAAGAGAATCTGAGTGAAAGAAGACGGAGAAGTAAGGGAAAAAAGAAACTAAAAGAAAGACACAAAAAGAAAAAAAGAAGAGGAGAAGAAAGAAATAAGAGAAATAATTTCCCTTAAAGAAAAGGAAAAAAAAGAGAAAGCAAAAAAAAACTTAATAAAAATGTAGATCAAAGGGAAAAAGGAAGACAAAGAAAGAGAGAAAAATAAGGAAAGAAAAAGAAAAACAAAGAAAAAACCACAAAAAAAAAGACAAAAAGAAATACCGAACCAAAAAAAGAAAAAGAAAGAGAAAAACAATAAGAACGAAAGATTAAAGAAAAAAAAAGCAAAGAAAGAAAGAAAGAAAGAAAGAAAGAAAGAAAGAAAGAAAATGAGAATGATAAAGGAAAAAAGAGAAAGAGAAAAACAAAAAGAACGAAAACAATGAGAAAGAGGAAAAGCAGAATCCAGTGAGCGGGGGAAGATGGAGAAAGAAAGAACAAATAAAAAGAAAGAAAAAACGAAAAGAAAGAAGAAAACAGAGGAAACGACAAGAAAGAGATTTTAAAAAGCAGAATTAAAGAGAGAAAATGAAGAGAAAGAACAAAATAAGAGAAGAAATAAGAAAATGAAATTATGTAAAACAGAATGACAGAACGAAAGAATGAAAGACAATTTTAAAAAACGAATGAAAACAAAAAAAATGAAAAGAAAGAGAAAATAAAGCAGAAAAAAAGAAAAAAAGCAAAAAACGAAAAGTAAAAACAGAAATGATTTAAATTTGAAATAATTTTTTTTTTTAATGGAAAGAAAAAGAGAATAAATTTAAATTTGAAAAAAAAAAGTGAAAAGATAGCAAACACAAACAAACAAACAAACAAACAAACAAAGAGACGTGATTTACTTTGAAATAAAAAATGAAAAGAGAATAAAAACAAAAACAAAGCGATTTAAATTTGAAAGGAAAAAATAGAAAACAGAAGAATTTTTTAAAAGAAAACGAAAAACAGAAGTGAATTTAATTTAAAGGAGATAAATAAGAAAAATGAAAAACGAACAGAAACATTTTTTTAAATTCAAAACAGAAAAGATTTTTTTAATTTAAAAAAGAAGAAACAGTGATTTGAATTAAAATTTCTAAAAATTGGGAAAAAAAGAGAAAACGAGAAAAGGAAATGATTTAATTTTGAAACTCCATAAAATTAAAAAAAAAAAAGAGAAAACATGAAAAGACAAGAAGAATGGCAGAATCGAAAAGAAAGAGGAAAACACAAAGAACGATAAAAAAGAGAAAAAGAAAAACAGAATACATAAAAAAGCAAAGAAAAGGAAAAAAAAAAACGGAAAGAAAATAAAGAAAAAAGGAATGATAGAAAGATGTAAAAAAAAAGAGGAAAAAAAGAACAGAAAAAAAAAAAAAAAAACAGGAGCATTTTATATTTGAAACCAAAAAAAGGAAAAAAAGGGGAAAATTAAAAACGGGAGAGATTTTAATTTAAAGCAGAAAAAAATAAGAAAAAGCAAAAAATGATAACGATTTAAAGTTAAAATAAAGAAATGAAAAGAAAAATAAGGAAAAATAAAGCATTTTAAATTTCAAAAGGATGGAATATAAATAAAAAATAGAAACAGAAATATGGAAACAATTTAAATTTTAGATAGAAAAAAAACTTAACGAAAAACAAAAGCGATTTAAATTTGAAACTGAAAAAATGAAAAGAAAAATGAGGAAATGAAAAACAGAAACGACATAAATTTAAAGAAGGAAAAAAGACAAAGGAAAAGAGGAGCGTTTAAATTTAATACACAATAAACAAGAAAAAGGAAAAACGGAAGAAATTAAAATCTAAGGTAGAAAAAATAAAAAATTTAAAAAATCCGAAATCAGAAGAGATTTAGATTTAAAGCAAAAGAAAAAAAATGAAAAAAGAAATGGGAAAACGAAAAACAAGCGATTTGGATTTAAAACTGAATTTAAAAAAAAACAATAAGATATACAAAAACGAAAACAGTAACAATCTAAATTTAAGGTTGAAAAAGGGAAAAAAAAAACAAAAACAGAAGCGATTTTAATTTAAATTCAATGAAGAAAAAAAAAAAAAGAGTAAGCAAAAAATAGAAGGGATTCAAGTTTGAAAAAAATGAGGAAACAGTAGCAATTTAAATTTGAAACAAGGAAATCAAGAAAAAAAATGAAAAAAAGAAGGGACTTGAATTAGAAGCAGAAAAAAATGAAGAAAAAAAAAAGCAATAAAATTACAAAAGGGAAAAAAGAGCGATTTAAATTTAAAACAGAAAAAATACTAAAAGGAAATGAGAAGCGATTTAGAATTTTCTGCATGAAAAATAAAAAATAATAGAAAAGAGAAAGAAAAAACAAAAGCAATTTGTAAGAAAAGGGAGAAAAAAAAACAGAAATAGAAGCGATTTCAATTTGCTGGAGAAAAAAGAAAAAAAAAATAAGAAAACGAAAAACTGAAGTGATTTTAATTTGAAACAAAAACTATGAACAAAATACTAAAAATAAAAACAGGAACGATTTAAATCTGAAATTTAGAAAAAAATAAAAAAAATGAAAAAGGGTAGTGATTTGAATTTAAAGCAGAAAAAACGAGAGAAAAAATTGAAAAAAAATGTGAAACTGAAGTGATTTAAATTTAATGCAAAAGAAAAAAAGAAAGACAGAAGCTATATATTTTGTTTAATGGCCTATCAACTCTTTTTAGGTTATTTAATGTCAAATCCATTCTCCTAGAAGAACAGCAGTGGTACTATTTAACCCATAGCTGGGAGGATAAGGGGGTTCTTACCTTTCTCAAGAGTATTTGCCCGAAAGTGAACATAATAGCGCGACTGGAGCACGAACTCGCGTACTACGATTCCGTAGTCCATCACTTTAACCATTACACCACGAGGACACGTAGGGTCGAGTTCTCTAGCGAAGAAGTAATCGTGTTGCCATTAGTGCCTTTGCAAGTCTCTTCGTATTTGAATTGAGATCTCGGCGGCCGTTTGAACGGATGTATGTAAACAATAGTAATTGTGATTCATAACCGTTTGAAATGTACTTCGTAGCTAATATCTCCTCGTGGCTAAATGGTTAGAAGCTTTGGCTTGGTGTTGAGTCAACCGGGTTTCAATCCCAGCTTTGGGGAGATACTGTCTAGCCACATTGATGAGTTCTGATAGAACGAAATAGATCTGTATGTGGATGACTATATATATATATATATATATATCGGTCTATTGGCATAATGGTTATAGTGTTCCCTAATGTTCAGAGAGTCAGAGGTTAATCTAAGGTCGAGTCATACCAAAGACTCAAAAAATGGTACTTAAGCCTCCTTCCTTAAAACTCATCATAGAGTACATTTACCTAGTGGGTAGAGTGTTCACCAAAGGCCCGAGGTTCAAGTCCAGGTAGAGTGTTACCAAAGACTCGAAAAATGGTATTGATGATTCCTTCTTTAACACTCAGCATTAAAAGGTATGGATCAAAGGTAAGTGGAGCAATCCAGGAAAAAGAGTAGTGCCCTCTCGTACACCACGATTTAGTTGCTAATGATCGTCCTTGACTACGGTCGGCCAACTAACTGATATATGTATATATCATCATCATCATGTCGCACTGCCAGCATGGATCTTCCTGACCCTCTCTCAACACCCGTCTCTATCGTCCATTGCTCTCAGGTCTTCAATACTACATCCTGTATCGGTACAGAGCTGTTGTATATAGATTCTAGCAGGTCGTCCTGCCTTTGCTCGTCCATGTGAAGGGGTCCACGGGAGTATGTCGCTTATGAGTTTGTCCTTACTTATCTAGCAGTATCTTGCACGTTTGATTTTTCTACCTTGCATAGTTTTCGTGATGGGTTTTAAGCGGCCTTATAGTAGCTGTTTTGTGGGATGTTGCCTCTTGGACTGGTTCAATGTTGCTCACAACATTCTTTGTAATTGCTGTCGAGTTTTTTCCCATATGTTTCGTTAGCGTCCATATAGTGCATTCATATAGTATAATCGACGCGACCGCTACTAGGAAAAAACTGTGTTTTATTTTACCGGTCAGTTCGATAGCTGTCTATGCCTTCGCTAGTCACGTGTTGATGTCAGTTTCGGTTGATGAGACACTGCTTCCTTGGTAGGTGAACTTGTCCACTAGTTTCAGAGGGCTACCGTCTCGTGTGGAGATGTCGCCTCTTTGATTAAAGCACATGTATTTCGTTTTGTCTGCGATAACATGGAGGCCAATGCCAACAACTGCTCGTTCCAAACTATGTAGCAAGTTTTCGACTTGGGTGTATTTGCCAGAAGTGCTATATCATCGGCGTAGTTTGCGTCAGTATCTTCTACTTCTTTCCTTGAAACTGTTGTCTTTCATTATATCAATAGACGTTCTAAGTACGTAGTCTAGGCAGATGAAAACATGTATGGGGCTAATGAATCACCTTGCTGCTTACATGTTACAATGTCCAAAGAGTCTGTATCTCCATCCTGAGAGCGGACTTTTACTTTCGTGTTATATATATATATATATATGTGTGTGTGTGTGTGTGTGTGTGTGTGTGTGTGTGTCATTTAGGACATGGTAGTTTTAATTGCTTCCAATTGGTCAGCTTTACTGTTATATTGTTTTCCACCTCCATATGATTTCATCTTCAAAATTAGATATAAATTTTTCGATCGGATTCAGATCAAGACTTGATAGTGGTCATTCTATTATCTTCTCTCTTGAGATCTATTATTCTCAAAGAATTCTTGATAGTGGTCATTCTATTATCTTCTCTCTTGAGATCTATTATTCTCAAAGAATTCTTGATAGTGGTCATTCTATTATCTTCTCTCTTGAGATCTATTATTCTCAAAGAATTCTTGATAGTGGTCATTCTATTATCTTCTCTCTTGAGATCTATTATTCTCAAAGAATTCTTGATAGTGGTCATTCTATTATCTTCTCTCTTGAGATCTATTGTTCTCAAAGAATTCTTGATAGTGGTCATTCTATTATCTTCTCTCTTGAGATCTATTATTCTCAAAGAATTCTTGATAGTGGTCATTCTATTATCTTCTCTCTTGAGATCTATTATTCTCAAAGAATTCTTGATAGTGGTCATTCTATTATCTTCTCTCTTGAGATCTATTATTCTCAAAGAATTCTTGATAGTGGTCATTCTATTATCTTCTCTCTTGAGATCTATTATTCTCAAAGAATTCTTGATAGTGGTCATTCTATTATCTTCTCTCTTGAGATCTATTATTCTCAAAGAATTCTTGATAGTGGTCATTCTATTATCTTCTCTCTTGAGATCTATTATTCTCTAAGAATTCTTGATAGTGGTCATTCTATTATCTTCTCTCTTGAGATCTATTATTCGCAAAGAATTCTTGATAGTGGTCATTCTATTATCTTCTCTCTTGAGATCTATTATTCGCAAAGAATTCTTGATAGTGGTCATTCTATTATCTTCTCTCTTGAGATCTATTATTCGCAAAGAATTCTTGATAGTGGTCATTCTATTATCTTCTCTCTTGAGATCTATTATTCTCAAAGAATTCTTGATAGTGGTCATTCTATTATCTTCTCTCTTGAGATCTATTATTCTCAAAGAATTCTTGATAGTGGTCATTCTATTATCTTCTCTCTTGAGATCTATTATTCGCAAAGAATTCTTGGATAATTCTTGGGAATGAGCATTGTCGTGCATAAATTTGCACTTTCCTTTAAAACAGCGAGACTTGGCAGGGTTAACTTTTGTCAATAAAATCGCAATAATTAGCACTGTTCAGTTTCCCTCCTTCAATCGACTTTAAATGGTTTAATAATGGTTTAATCGATAATTCCAACGCAGTACACCCCTCATTGTTACTTACCTTTAGCCACTGAGATCTCTGAATTTGATAAAATCCATCTATATAGTCCATTAAATATCATTTGCGATTCGTCCGTAAAAATTACATTAGAAAAGTCAATTTTCATATATTTCTTGGCCCAATTTTGACTCTTTAAAATATTTGCTTTTGTGATAGGAAGTTAGCAATGAGATTTTTTTACAGATCTCAATTTACAAATTATACAACTTTTTAAAAATCCTTTTTGAATCCATTAATTATAGCTTTTTCAAAGATCTGAGTGCTGGTCAAAAGTATGACACTCTCAAATTTACGTTAATCTCACAGAAGCAAGTTCTTAAAAGCATTTTTTTTCTTTTGAGTTCTTAACTTTGTTATATTTTCAACGGGCTTCTTTACCATATCAAAGTTCCTTCAATATTTCCAAAGTTTCAATTCTTAGATCCTTCTCTTTACCAATTCTTCAATATGTATTGTAAACAAAGAAAAAAATGGCCCCGTCAGCTGGGACTGCAGAATACACTGACTTATTCTCTGCAGAGGGGTAAGACTGTTCCAGCGAGTGTACTGGATATGACCCAACAAAATCTGACGGTGAGGTTACTGTAATATTGGAGCTTTGGGGAATGCGGAGTACCCCTTCATTGCTATTGCTCCATGGTCCACTCTGGCCTAGAGTGGTAACACCTGATAGGGTCCTACCTATGGTTCAAACAGAACTAAACTGTAATTATGCTAAACCGAATTGTTTGAAATTGAACAGTTAGACATTTAACTGTGTGTAAACAAAAAGTTATACTTGTACTAAGCTGAATTATTTAAAACTTTTATCAAAATGGACTTAATTCGGCGTTAAACCCCGAAAGGAATTGATACACCGTAAAACAGAAAAACTAATCAACCAACGAAAAAGAAAAAAATAGTTTTGTATTAAAATAGAGAATACTTAAGCTGATATAAATTAAATCTGTCTATTAGACTGAATCTGTCAATTTTCTTAAATCCCTAATATCTCAAAAACTAACTAACCTTAAGATAGAGCTGAAAATTTTGTTAAATATTTTACTAAGTGTTGTGGGGGCCTTACCTATCTCACCATAATGGACTATTCTCAACGTTATTTGTACGGAGAGATTTCGCTGCCAGGGGCAGATCAATATCGGTGTTATCTGAACAGTACGAGACTTCTTACCTTTTCTATGTAACTCTATCTTTCTTGTGTAATATAATCTGTTATCTAATATCCTTATTTGCGTTTTCATTAGTGACCTTTTCAGGGGCCACAACACTAAGGGTAGAAATAAAGAAGTTCTTGGAGTTTCTTTGATTTGCTTGATAACTTCAAACAGACAATAAATGTGCACAGATAGATAGATAGATAGATAGATAGATTGGAATAGACTATGATAGATTGATAGATAGATTTAATCTATCGTTTTGCACGAAATATTTATTTGTTTAAAACGACTGTGAAAAAAACCTTGGATTGGAGTGATGTGTTCTGACCCCCATGATTCAATAAAAGCTTGGTTCTCATTGGATGCAAGTAATCACATAATCCTGGAAAGTTTAAAAGTTAGATAAAAATTTCAGTTAATTTGAAGTGTTTGAGGGAAGCGGCTGAATATACCGCCTCTGCTCGCTAATTTTCCGTAGGCTGTAACGTGCGATGAAAGGAAAGTGTTGTCGATAAAAGGAATTTAAATATGGTGATAAAACTTGTGCCCGTGTTCTTTTTCATCACAGCACTGAAGAACTAAAACAAGTTGGGTTTGCAACAACGAACAGACAGTGAGCGTGTTAATGACCTTCGTCACAGCCTGTTTCATCTCCTCAATTGTCTCATAACGACAGCCTCTGAGCTTTGGGAATAACCAAAAGTCACAGGGAGCAAGGTCTCGACTATAGGGACGGTGAGGAACTGTCTTGATGCCCATCTTGGTCAAATAGTCTGTGACAAGGATTGAATTGTGGACTGGTGCATTATCCTCGTGGAAATGCCACCAACCCGATTTGAAGGGTGCTGGCCTCTTCCGACCGAATATCTTCCTGAACCCCCTTAAAACTTCAATATAGTAACCCTAACCCTAACCCTTTGGCCAATCAACTCGGGGGTATTGACTTCCTTACTCCTCCCACACCTCTCATCATCCCTCACAGACTCCCTGCCTTCCTTGAATCTCTCATACCACTCAAAAACCGATGCTCGATTCATGCAAGATGGTCAAAAAGCAGTCTGAAGCATCCCATACGTTTCTGTGGCAGCATTCTTTCCAAGTTTAAAACAGAATTTTATTGCACATCGTTCTTCTAAAGTGTCAGATTGCATTTTTGAAATTCACCAGCTGTGACAACCAGGATTTAGTAGGGTGTATTCCAATTGCTGCTGTAGCTGTTGATTTGAAGCTGAAATCATAAAAATTGGTCAGTGATCTCATAAGATATATAGCAATAACATAATGAATTTTCAAGAGACGACGACAATTTTAAATACCCACACGAAAAAAGTCTGTAAACTTATCGTACGAACCTCGTATATGAACAGGCTCAGATGGATAGATTAATAGCAAGGAAAGAAGAAAGGAATACATGAGTACCTCACCTCACGTCGGTCATTCGTTCCAGAAGAAGCAATCTAGGTCAAAAAATGACTTTAGTCGAATTTATTGGTCTTTGAATTTACTAGGGTAAATCACAAATAACCATTCCCGGTTCTGTATTTTGATTATATATGATCAATATATTCATTTTTAAGCTTTCTGAAAATAAATATGAATTTTGATTTAGTACAGAAAAGAAGTAAAATAAATTTCCTAATACAAGTACGTACATACTTGTAAATGTAGATGTTTACAATTTGGCGATTTTTATAGTACACCGAAGACTCTTTATTTGTGAATATAGTTTGCTCTAAGATATTATAAAATAAAATGATTTTGGAAGGTTAAATAACTAATAGAGTTATCAAAATTATTTTGCGATAGTAGAAAAACAAATTTAAGTTAAATTTACCAATATTTACATTTAATTTGTTTATTTACATCGCAGATGAATCGTCAGCATTAGCAGTTGATTCAGGCAACACAGAGTTGTTGATGTTTCATGTCTCGTTCTCTGGGATTTATGATGATTATATTAACACTTACTAGAAATTTACGTATATAAATTTCATCTCTGTATCCTGACTGTATATACTTATTATTTGTAGTCTCCAATTCTTTTTCATTTTCTGTAAAAAGCTTGATTTTGTCCATCTCAATTTCATTTTGTAAATTCACCTACCTAGGAAGCAGCGTCTCATCAACCGAAAAAGACATCGACACGCGGCTAACGATGGCATTGACAGCTAACGATAGCCTATCGATCATATAGAAATCAGACCTGACCGATAAAATGAAACGCAGTTTCTTCCAGACAGCGGTCGTATCGATACTGCTATATTGATGCACTACTTGAACGCTAACTAAACGGCTGGAGAAGAAGCTAGACGGCAATTACACAAGAATGCTGCGAGCAATATTGAACAAGTCCTGGCGGCAACACCCCACAAGGCACCAACTATACGGCCACCTGCCTCCCATCACGAAAACTATCCAAGTTAGACGAACCAGACATGCAGGACACTGCTGGAGAAGCAGGGACGAGCTCATAAGTGATGTACTCCTATGGACCCCCACATATGGCCGGGCAAAAGCAGGACGACCAGCTCGAACATACATACAGCAGCTATATGAGGATGCGGGATGTAGAAGACCTACCAGAGACGATGAACGATAGGGAGAAGTGGCGAGAGAGGGTCAGGGATATCTGTGCTAGCGGCACGACATGATGATGATGATGATGATGATGATGAAAGTTCCCTGTGCATTCCCTAATTATGTGATTGAGTGGCACCATCGCTATCAAAAATAGTAACTGTAAAAGTATATTTCGTTAGAATATGACCCCCTGGATTTTTCCTCCGGCGGTCAATCCACCTGCCAGTTTTTCAAGCCCTCCGTGATGAATCTTTTGACTTTGTCGGATAGCTTGTATATATTTAGATAATCTATAATCCTTCTTTGCAAGAGCATTTCGAATGCGTTTTTGTAGTCAATCCACGTTATGTCTACATTTTCCCGCTTCGGTTTGCTCTCTTTGAGAATGTGTTGATCAATATGCAGAAGATCATCTTTTCCCCTTGTTTCCTTGTGGCATTCTTTCTGCTCCTCGGGAAGCTGTCCCCGAATTACTTGCGAGTAATAGATCTCCTCCCTAATCTGTGATGTTAGAATTTTCCTCCTCACAGGTACACAGTTTATCGGTCTATAGTTGATGGGAGCGGTTCCTATTGAGGTGGGGGGGTATCCTAGTGGTGTAATGGTTAAAGCGATAGACTGCGGAATCGTAGTAAGCAAGTTTGTATTCCAGTCGCGCTATTACGTTCACTTTCGGGCAAATACCCTTGGGAAAGGGATAGAACCCCCTTATCCACCCAGATAAGAGTTAAATAGTACCGCTGCTGTTCTAGGAGAATGGCTTTGGCATTAAAGAACCTAAAAACGGTTGATACGCCATTAAAACAAAGAACCCAAACCAAACCAAACCAAACCTATTTAGATGTCTTTCTCGATCAGAGTTGTCTTCCCTTTAGTTATCCATTCTGTTTTTTTGGGTTTTTTTTGTTTGTTTCTTCAAAGCATCTATTGGGTTTGAGGGCAAGTCTGTCGTGGATGAATGTAAATTTTAAAACCAGAATCTACGAATATATCTCATTTATTCTTCCACACCCAAAGTCAATTTAAAACAGAGTTTAACAGGTGTGAATTTAGAGTTTTCATTTTTCAAGACCAATTGCCATACATTTTTATTCTTATTCATCGTACAGTAAAATCATTCTATCTGCTTTTCACCCTTTTCTAGTGATAATACGACTTCAATATTTATGGCGGACAAACTCCAAATCGAATAAAATTACTTAAATCTGATTCTTATCTCTTTCTCTCTCTCTCTCTCTCTCTCTCTCTCTCTCTATCATTTTTGACAAACGACGTATAATCGAGAACGAATAGACTCGAAACAATGTAACCAGAGGTATACCTGTAGATAAAAGTAAATCAAACATAAGAAAAGAAAAAGGAAAATACACAAATTTGTAAAAATTTAGAAGAAGAAGAAGAAGAAGAAGAAGAAGAAGAAGAAGAAGAAGAAGAAGAAGAAGAAGAAGAAGAAGAAGAAATTGAGAACTTTTGGTTTACTGACACCCAATAAACTGGCACTAAAAAGCTTCAACGAAAAAGAAGCAAAAAGACTGAAATTAAAAATACAAAAGTGTTTTTAGCTATTGAAAGGTGATGAATCGTAAGTAAGAATACAGTTAGCCTGCACGGACACGTTGAGACAACATGATTATTGAAGGACTGTTCAAAAGACAATAAAACAATAGCGGACATCCGGCCAGCAAGTGCAGTAGTTTGTGCATATTTTGCTTGTGTTTACTTAGACAAGCTTATTGGGCATGCGTGAGGTCAGCTCATGGAACAATGTTTTCCCGCCGCGGTTGAAATTGTGTGAATCGTCTATCTGGATTTATTTGCATTTGTATTTTGGGACTAAGTTCGGAACTAAGGACAGTGAATAATTTTCTCTCCGTCCGTCTGGTTATAGTGCAGTAATTAATAGGCTAGACTCGAGAACTGAAAGAATCAGTAAAAGTTTAAATATATATATATATATATACATATATATATATATATACACACACACACACACACACATATATATATATATATATATATATATATATATATATGTGTGTGTGTGTGTGCGCGTGGGAAGAAAGTAACAGATTGATCGATGAATCAATAGATAGTTTGTCTGTTCATTGACCTGTCTGCCAATCTATCTATTTGTCTATCGACTTTATTCTTTTCAAATCTCTCTGTCTATGCGTTGATTTCAATTCGTTCATATCTATCAATCTATCTATCATAGTATATATGTGTGTATTTTTTAAGAGAGACGTTGATTTTCGAATCTTTTTAGAAAGCAAATATTCCTTCAACGGAATCAACGAAAGCTATTTCGTTGTCCTAAGTACAAAAAGATAGAAAGGACTTGAGAATTTCTTATTTTACAAATTTGTTATATTTGAAGATTATTATTGATGCAATAGCCTCGGACTTTTAATCTCTACTCAAATGTATCAAAATCTATTTCTTTTCACTATACCCAGCAATGGGTTAACAAAAATCGGGTAGTTGTCTCGCCTTGGTAGCATTCTATGAGTAGCACTAGCTGACGGCATTTGTCAGCAGAACGACATTATGGTAAAAGTGTATTACAGTCTCGTGGAGGTACATGGTGATGTCAACGTAGAAGTCAAGCCACTCAAGATAGCAGAGTACCATAGCAAGAAAGAAAACTCATTATGTTATATATTGATCTCCGACCTAGCCATCAATCAAGAGATGCACCCGTGTAAATAAGCCGAAGAAGAGCGGAAGCAGTTGGGCGATAAGAAAGAATATAGACAGGGTGCCCGCGGCCGTCAGTCAGTTGAGACAGGAATGCCAGCGTGAGAACCAGCTTGCAGACTGAGGGCTTTGCGGCCCTCAGTGACCCACGTTTGAGCAACCCCAGCCAAGATGCGAAAGAAGTGCTGCTATGGTCAAGAGAAGAACTAGGGCTAATATAGCAGTCCGACCCTGTCTCCACTCATCTCTCACACACAACAGAACATCACCCTTTCGAAAATAAAGTGAGAGAAATTTATATTTTTGTAAAGAAGTGTATTCGTTCGTTATTGAAGTTGTTCATTACCAGTTAATGATGTTTTAGCATACAAGTGTATATTTGTATATGTGTACATGTAGTCGTACTATGCGTATACAACAATTATATCCTGTCTCGGCTTGTCAGTGCAGTATAATCACAATCACTCAGAGAGCAGTATTCGTGATGCGCAAGCGTTTGCCACTTTAATCAACTGGTATACAGATGGTACTTTTTTTCTCCTTTAGGAGAATCAAGAGACAGCAATCATCTATGAAGATGGATTTAGATTGGTTAATGGCATATCAACCATTGTTGGTTATTCAATGCCAAATCCATCTTTGTACATATAAACAGTTCTTTCAAAAAATTCAGTTTAGCACAAGTACGCAGTTTAAAAGTTTTAAATAATTCAGTTTAGTATAAGTACAATTTTTTGTTTACACAGTTAAATGACAAAGCATTTCTATTTCAAATAATTCAGGTTAGCATACGTACACAGTTTTAATGTCAAAACAGTTATATT
Organism: Sepioteuthis lessoniana; assembly: GCA_963585895.1. Taxonomy (NCBI): domain Eukaryota; kingdom Metazoa; phylum Mollusca; class Cephalopoda; order Myopsida; family Loliginidae; genus Sepioteuthis; species Sepioteuthis lessoniana. The sequence goes on along the minus strand of OY757931.1, from coordinate 66,660,269 downwards.
TCAAATAATTCAGTTTAGAATAAGTACGCAATTTTAATGTCAAAACAGTCCCATCTCAAACAATCTTTGGCACGAGCGTACAGTTTAGTTCTATTTGTCCCATACATAAGACCCTATCAGGTGCTTCTACTCCGAGCCAGAGTTGACTTTGGAGCGATGGCAATGGAGGGGTACTCCACATTCTCTAAAGTTTTAGAATTACTGAAGCCTCACTATCAGATTTTTAGTATCATATCCAGGACGCTCATTGGGGAATTTTATCCCTCCGCAAAAGTGCAGTCAGTGTATTCTGAAGCCCCAGCTGACTAGGCCACAGAAAACTCTTGAGGGGAGTCTTACCCCTCCGCAGAGATGCAGTCGGTGAATTCTGCAGCCCCAACCAACTGGGCAACGGGACACTCGTTGGAGCAGTCTTACTCCTCTGCAGAGATGAAGTCAGTGTATTCAGCACCCCAACCCTCTGGGACGCTGGACACTCGTTGGAATAGTCTTATCCCTCTGCAGAGATGCAGTCGGTGCATTCTGCAACTCCAGACCACTGGGCCACAGGACACTCGTTGGAGCAGTCTTACCCCTATGCAGAGATGCAGTCATTATTCTACTTTGAAGATAGAGGATTTATCATCATATCAAAGAATCGATTAGCTGAATCTTTTATTCAGCATTAAGTATATTTTGAAAAGATTTAAACGGTTGTACTCAGAGCGGAAACCGTAGTTGAGGTCATTTGAAAGTTTGGTTTTCATTTGAGGGATTAAACGAAGTGAGGACAATGTTATATACTCATCTACTGCATCACAAATACACAATAATAAAGACGCACGCACGAATAACAGACGCAATGATAAAGACGCAGGAAGACTTCTTAGAAAGATATTTACCTCTCACTTTATTGCAAGGGTTCGAAAAGAGTTACTCAAGGTTTGCGTGTGAGAGGGAGCTGTAGACCGAACATAACTGAAATATTTTGACCCCGAAGTTATGGCCGTCAGCGTTGTGTCTTTCTCGTTCTCCATGGCTGCTCAACCAGAGCCCTGGAGTCCACTCTACTGGGTGCTGGCTTTCCTTACTACATCTCGTCTCTCTTCCTCTCCAACTTTACTCAACTGTCTTTGTTCAATTCGTCGGCCTTATATTACCTTCATATTCCCACGCGGTGATATGGACACGCCTCCACGCCTCCGCAATTTCTTCCGATATCAGGCGATCGGGATGTGTCACTTCCGCTATCTTTGGAATGGCCTGTGTGATAGTCATCGAGAGGAAATAACTGTCATGCAGTTCAGAGGTCATTCTCTTCCGGTGCGTCAGTCTATGAGAGTATAATGGGATTTTTTTTTTACCTCGTCCCATTTCATCAGCCATTTTCCGCCCACGCGATTTCCTCTCAAAACTGCAATTAGAATGTGTCACTTCCTTCCGGTGCATCACCCTGAATGGCATTTTTGGCCGGGTCAAAAGGTCAAAATATAACAGTAAATCCCAGAAGGTAGAAGGTAGATCTTAAGTTTAAACCATTCAGCCGAAATAAGCCGAAAGTTCTACACCGAATTTACCTTCGTGGGACCAGGCGACCCCGACGGACGTATGAGTAAGTTGTGTGAAAAGATGAATGAGAGGATGATTAAAAATCCCGTCTGAGAAGAAAAGAGAAAGAGTGTGAAGCGGCAAAAAAAAACGACCACCGGTTGAGCAAGAGACGAGGTGACGATTTAAAAGGTATCTATCTATGAGTCAATTTGAGTTTGTTGATATCCATCACAGGCCGTTTGTTTACACGTATGTATGTACAAGGTGCATACGATAAGTTTCCAGACTTTTTTCGTATGGGCACCTTTATTGATAGTAGACTCATGAAACTCAAGTCCCCTTCGAAGTAATCTCCTATGGCTGCAATGCACTTGTTCTACCGTTCCAAAAACTTCTTCAAGGCCATATGGAAGTCCTCTTGTGTGAGCATGTCAATGATCTTTGTCACAGCCTCTTTCATCTCCTCAACTGTCACATAACGACAGTCTCTGAGCTTAGGGAATAACCAAAAGTCACAGGGAGCAAGGTCTCGACTATAGGGACAGTGAGGAACTGTCTTGATGCCCATCTAGGTTAAATAGTCTGTGACAAGGATGGAGTTGTGGACTGGTGTATTGTCCTGGTGGAAATGCCACTGAGCCGATTTAAAGAGTGCTGGCCTCTTCCCAAGGAATCTCTGGCTGAACTCCCTTAAAACCTCAACATAGTAACACTAACGCTAACCGTTTGGCCAATCAACTGTGGTGTATTGACTTCCTTACACCTCCCACACCTCTCATCATCCCTCACAGACTCCCTGCCTTCCTTAAATCTCTTATGCTCCTCGAAGACTGATGCTCGATTCATACAAGATGCTCCAAAAGCAGTCTGAAGCATTCCATACGTTTTTGTGGCAGCATTTTTTTCCAAGTTTAAAACAGAATTTTATTGCATATCGTTCTTCTAAAGTGTCAGATTGCATTTTTGAAATTCACCAGCAGTGACAATCAGTAGGGTGTATTCCATTTGCTAGTGTAGCTGTTGATTTGAACTTGAAATCATAAAAATTGGTCAGTCATTTCATAAGATATATAGCAATAACATAGTGATTTTTTAAGAGTCTACAACAGTTGTAAATACCCTTACGAAAAAAGTCTGGATACTTATCGTATGCACCTCGTATCAGTCTATCTCAGGTTGTAAGTATGAATGTATATAGGCAAGTATCTATTTATGAGAGAATTTCAGTTTTCTCATATCTATCTATCTATCTATCACAAGTTATCCGTATGTATGTGATGTGTGTAGGTACCAATTAATCAGTTAATCTAAGTCTATTCACACACACACACACACACACACACACACACACACACACACACACATATATATACATATCAGAGAATTTCAGTTTCCTCATATCTATCTATCTATCACAAGCTATCCGTATGTATGTGATGTGATATATATATCAGTCTGTCTATATGTATGTATATCTGTATATAAGTGTGTATCTGGCCATCTCAATATTTTCTGATCTATTCATCTATCTTAGGCTGTTTCTATGTACAGAGTACGATGGACAAAATTTAGCAATTTTAAATGATTTATTTCGCACATACGTTTTGTTTATTTCAGGTTTTGCTGTAAACTAGAGTCAGTTGGGAACTCTCGGTTAGAAAATCAGGATCAAGACGCTTTTCAGTCCTCCAGTAATTTGGAAACAGCCAGATGTACTGCTTGGCATTCACACTGGAAACTCCAATACGAAGATTTCAGTGCGGAGGATTTGAAAAGAGTTTGATTAGTCTAATAGTGATTACAAACGTATGACACTTTGCAAACTTCACTTTGATCATTCTGAGAAGATAAAAACTCACAAATTAGTTGCTAAGATCCGGGGCATGAGTGACAACGATTCCAGCTAATCAGTAAAGTCCATGGCCAAGGATATGGGAGTGTCTAAGTTACTTATCAGGCAGGTAGCGCAGGAAGACATTCGTTATACATACAAAATGAGAAAAGGCTCAGAGGAAAGAGCACGCTATAAAGCTTTCTAAAAAATTCATGCATACCCTCCGACCAAATATGCTATGATTATTTTTAGATGAGAACAATTTCTGCCACGATCAGATGGTGAAATCACAAAACAACAGTTGATTTACTCTGTCCCGAGATTTACCGATATTGATGCAAATCAAACACTCCGTCTACATCATGGCGTTTAGGGTGGTCACTAACGATGAAGTTATATGTTTCCATTTATCTTGTCATATGGCCTCAGACTCAATACGGAGGCCTGCATCAAGTGTCTTGAAGAGGTAGTGCTGCCCTGGATCAAGACCCTAGGTCAACCACCCAGACTCTGCACCATGCCACACAAGCAAGAGAACCAAGTCTTGACTATAAGAAAATTTCCGCAACCACATCACCCTATCATCTGACCACCAAACACTCCAGATAGCAATCGTCTCGATTATTATGTGTGCGGTGAGCGTGAGCAAGAGACCAACAAAACTTCATGCAACACCAAAGAACAGCAGAAGGCAAGGATAACGGCAGGGATTACCAATTTAAAAAAAGAGACCGTCGAAAAAGCTTGCTGGAGATTCCGAAGTCGCCTAGAGGCCGAGTTGAAAGCCATTTGTAATTTCTTTGAATAACATTTATCTATGATATTTCTAGATATTTTCGTGTAATTTTAGTAAATGCTATTGATAAAGGGAGATGTCAGAGCTATTTTAATTTCTTATGTAATTTAGAAGACAACTGACCCATTAACCTATGTCATCATCATCATCATCATGTCGCGCTGGTAGCACGGATATCCCTGACCCTCTCTCGCCACTCCTCCCTATCGTTCATCGCCCTAGGTAGGTCTTCAAGACAACATCCCGTATCCTCACATAGCTGCTGAATGTATGTTCGTGCTGGTTGTCCTGCTTTTGCACGGCCATGTGTGGGGGTCCATAAGAGTACATCTCTTATGAGTTCGTGGAGGTGCCCGTGGTGTAATGCTTATCATCGCAGGATATGGACACGGTGACACGAGTTCAAATCCTGGACCTGACTGATTGCATTTCACATAGCACTAATACCCTTGGGAAAGGTATGAATCCAATTATTCTCCCTCCAGCTATGGGTAAATAGTAGGACAGACTAGGTTCTTCAGCCTTGGTGAGGCAACTAGTCTAGGAGAAGGAAAACTCTGAATTCAAACCTGTTAAACTCCGCTTAAAAATTGACCTTGTGTCATATCCTACCCGAGCGGAGGGGTTAAGTAAATAGGATCTCTTATGAGTTCGTCCCTGCTTCTCCAGCAGTGTCCTGCATGTCTGGTTCGTCTAACTTGAATAGTTTTCGTGATAGGGGGCAGGTGGCCGTACAGTTGGTGTCTTGTGGGGTGTTGCCGCCAGGACTTGTTCAAGATTGCACGCAGTATTCTTGTGTAATTGCCGTCTAGCTTCTTCTTCAGCCGTTTTGTTAGCGTCCATGTAGTGCAGCCATATAGCAGTATCGATGTGACCGCTGCCTGGAAGAAACTGCGTTTCATTTTATCGGTTAGATTTGATTTCCATATAATAGATAGCCTATTGATAGCTGTCCATGCTTTCGTTAACCTCGTTTCGATGTCCTTTTCGGTTGATTCGACGCTGCTTCCTAGGTAAGTGAATTAACCTATGTATGAATGTATATATCTCAGTCTTTTCATATCTATTTATCTATCTCTCATTCTGTATGTATGTATGTATGTGTGTATGTATGTATGTATGTATGTATGTATGTAGCCCTTTGGGGGCCTGAAAGAAGACAGGGAAGAAGAAAAAGTAGGTGGAACAAGTGTATTGAATAAACAGAACATACGTGGTACATTCAATAAGGTTCCAGACTTTTTTGTACAGGCTTTTAAAATTGTCGTAGACTCTTGAAAATTTACTATCTTATTGCTGTACATCGTATGAGATGACTGACTAAATTTTATGATTACAGGTTCAAATAAACAGCTACAGCAGGAATTGGAATACACCCTACTAAAGCCTTATTGTCACAGCTATTGAATTACAAAAATGCAATCTGGACTTTAGAAGAACGATATGTAATAAAATTCTGTTTTAAACTTGGAAAAAATGCCATGCGAGGGAAGCTGGATTTACTGCTATGACCCAGAGATTAAGAGACAGAGTTCCCAGTGGAAGCATGCTGGCTCACCTAGACCCAAGAAGGCCAGACAGAGCAAATCCACCCACAACATTTTGATTAACCCTTTTTTTGACAGCACTGGCATCATTTCCATGTACTGGGTTCCCACTGGACAGACAGTCAACAAGGAATACTATATTGAGGTTTTAAGGGAGTCCAGGAAGAGGCCATCACTCTTCAAATCGGCTCAGTGGTATTTCCACCAGGACAATGCACCAGTCCATAACTCCATCTTTATCACAGACTATTTGGCTAAGATGGACATCAAGACAGTTCTTTAGCCTCCCTACAGTCCAGACTTTGCTCCCTGTGACTTTTGGTTATTCCCTAAGCTCAGGAGCTGTCGTTATGACACAATTGAGGAGATGAAAGAGGCTGTGACGAAGGTCATTGACAGGCTAACACAAGAGGACTTCCATGGGTCCTTCCAGAAGTTGTTGGAACGGTACAACAAGTGCATTGCAGCTGGAGCAGATTACTTCGAAGGGGACTAGAATTTCACGTGTGTACTATCAATAAAAGTACCCATACGAAAAAAGTCTGGAAATTTATTTAATGATCATCGTATATACAAAATAAGAATGTAAGTAAAGCAGGCAGAATGTCCGTCCGAAACTGTCAGGTTCGACTACTTGTAGGAAGTCGGTATTTGTGTGGCACAAGGTCTTTTTAGGTGGGCTTGGGCGCAGGGCCGTAGCCCAGACACACTCGGTGGCTCCAAAAATGCCTCAAGCGCCAGGTGATAAACCTAACTCCACATCAGAGGGTTAGAAGGTAGGAGACACCCCCAAAGGCTCGAGGATACTGGTCGAGGTGCGCCTCAATCGACTCCCAGCGGAACCAGGACGCACAAGACCAGATCCGTGTACCGACCAACAAGGCCGACCGAAGTGTTCCTTAGCCCAGCGCTGGGAGGAAGTCTCTCCGAGAAGAAATAGAGTTAGTATTTATGAAAAAGAAAGAGTTCCTTATCGTGTAGATAGATTACTTTAACAGTATGCATGTATATCTCAGTATTTTCTTATCTATCAATCGCATGAAATCTTTTAGATGTTTGTATCTAAGGCTGTATGTATGTATGTCAGTCTTTTCTCATCTATCTATCTATCTATCTATCTCATTTTGTTTTATGTATGTATGTATGCATGTATGCTTATATATCTTAGCGGTTTCATATCTATCGCAGGATGCTCGTATATATATTTGTATCTAAGCTGATCGTGTGCATGTATTACACGATCTCAGTGTTTTACTAACTTACTATCTATCTATCTATCTATCAACGGCTGTTCTTTCTATTTGACTTCGGATGTAGGTAATGACTAAAGTGTCGGACGGCAGGTTCGAAATAATTCAGTTTAGCATAAGCATGCCGTTTAAATGTAAGTACGTTTTCAGTTTAGCATCAGCACGCAGTTTAAGTGTTAGTACGGTTTAATTGTCAAAAGCATTTCTATTTCAAGCTATTCAGTTTACTCAAACACTTCCGTTTAGCATATGTATGCCGTTAGTTCTATTTAACCCATAGATAGGGCCCTATTAAGTGCTACGACGCCGATCCAGAGTGGACCTGGGAGCGATGGCAATGAAGGAGTACTCCGCATTCCCCAAAGCTCCAGTATTACTGAAACCCCACCATTAGATTGTTTAGTGTCATAATCAGGACAATGGTTGGTTTGGTTTCTTTGTTTAATGGCATATCAACCTTTATAGGTTATTTAATACCAAAGCTATTTGAATGGCGTATGAAATGAGAATAGGAGTTATGTATGATAAATGATGAATTATGAAAAAAAATATATCAAAGTCCTGAGGTACGATTTTCCAGTCGGCTGGGGCTGTAGAATACACCGACTGCTTCTCTGCAGAGGGGTAAGACCCCCGCCCCCAAAGGGTCCAGGATATGACACTAAACAATCTGATGGTGAGGTTCCAGCAGTGCTGGAGCTTTGGGGAATGTGGAGTACCCGTTTATTGCCATCGCTCCCAGGTCCACTCTGGCCCGGCGGGGTAGCACCTGATAGGGCCCTATCTATGGGTTAAATAGAACTAACAACATACTTATGCTAAAATGAATTGTTTGAAATAGAAATGTTTTTCACAATTAAACCGTACTTACATTTAAACTGCGTGCTTATGCTTAACTGAATTGTTTGAAATAGAAGTGTTTTCGACATTAAAACTGTATTTACACTTAACTGAATTGTTACATATAACTGCTTGAATAGTTTGAAGTAGAAGTGTTTTTGACAATTAAACTGTGTACTTATGCTAAACTGAATTGTTTTAAATAGAACAGATTATTTACATAAAAATGGATTTGGCGTTAAATAACCTACAAAGGTTGATATGCCATAAAACCCACCAAACCAAACCAAACCATCAAACATAGCCTTGTTCCAGATTAGACTTAGCAGAAATCTCTCGTATAAATGTATTCATTTTCTATTGATTTTAAACACTTCTGTTTCTTCATCTGAAGATGAGATTCGCGTGTCCAGCAAACATTTGTTATTTTGGACAAAATCTCTGGAAAATAACAACCACCAATTATTCTAAATATGATATGAGCATCCTATTGTTTTGTTAATCGATTTTCACATTCTTACTCATATAAATGTCTGTAAAAATGTAAGGTAAGGCGAAGAGGGATAGTGATGTAATCGATATAATGTGCAGATTTAGAAGAATAAAATATCCTCGTCCAAATTATTAGAATCTTTGAATTATTGTAAAATACTTGTTATATTTTGACCCTCGCCTCGGCCTAAAAATGCTATTCCAAGGTGATACACCGGAAGGAAGTGACACATTCCAACGGCCAGTAATCGAAAGAGATCGCGTGGGCGGATTAAGGCTTATGATATGGGAAAAGGTGAAGGTTCCATTCTGCCATTACAGTGATGCACCGGAAGAGAGTAACCTCTGAACTGCATGACAGTTATTTCCGCTTGATGACGATTAAACATTCAATTTCAAAGATCCAGTTAGCGATCGTGTGGCCGTTGAGTTATTATTTAACTCAGTTGAGTTTGGGTCCCAGAGCAGTTGTCAGTAGAATTCCAGACAAGAGAGACCAGATGTGGTAAGGAAGGCCACACCCGACCGAGGGGGTTCTCGGAAAACCCCCGATGCAGTTGCCAGCAGACTTCCAGACAGCTAGAGACCAGATGTGGTAGGGAAAGCCACACCCGACCGAGGGGGCACTCGGAAAACCCCCGATGCAGTTGCCAGCAGACTCCCAGAGAGTTAGAGACGAGATGTGGTAGGGAAGACCACACCCGACCGAAGGGGAACTCGGAAAACCCCCGAAGCAGTTGTCAGTAGAATTCCCGACAGTAGAGACCAGATGTGGTAAGGGAAGGCCACACCCGACCGAGGGGGCCCTCGGAAAGCCCCGATGGAGTGGACCCCAACACCAGGAGAACAAGACACAACGTGACGGTCATAACAGTGGGGTCAAAATATGAAGATTATGTTTGGTCTCCAGCATCCTCTCACATGCTAACCTTTCGAACCCTTGCAATAAAGTGAGAGGTGAATATTTTGTTAAAGAAGTCTTCCTGTGTCTTCCTTCCTGCATCTTAATTCTTCTTGCGTCTTCCTTCCTTCATGCGTCTTAATTATGGTGTCGTTGTGATGCTGAATGAACGTGTAAATAACTATATAACATACTCAGTCTCATCTTAAGATGTCATCTCGTGAGGAACATAAGAAAAGTTGGAAGATTGGATAAATGAACCGGCCACACAGGGAAAAATCCTTGTAGATTCACAAATGTATCTTTGGTTTGGTAAGGTTATTTGGTTTAATGTCATATCAACCCTTGATGGTTAGTTAATGCCAAATCCTGTTTATACATATTTTTTTTTATATATACTGCTATAACTTAGATCTATCTATCTATCTATCTATTTATATTATGTTAGGTGATGTTATTTGGCTTAATGTCATAGCCTAGTTATTCATTGTCAAATTCTTTTTATACATATATTGTATATTATCTATCTATCTATTGGCTCAGTCAGCCGCGGCTGCTGAATACACTGACGGCATTTCTACAGAAGAAAAAAACTCCCCTAACGAGTGTCCTGATATGACACTAAACAATATGATGGTGAGGCTTCTGTAATGCAAGAGCTTTGGGGAATGTGGAGTACCCGTTCATTGCCATCGCTCCCAAGTCCACTCTGGCCCGGAGTGGTAGCACTTGATAGGGTCCTATCTATGGGTCAAATACAACTAAACTGTCTAATTACGCTAAACTGAATTCTTTGAAATATACTGTTTTTATATTTAACTATGTGTTTAAACTGTGTACTTATGTTAAACTGAATTGTTTGAAATTGAAATGTTTTGGCATTTAACTGTGAGTAAATAAAAAAACTGTACTTATATTAAAATCAAAATTTTAATTAATTCGAAGGGGACTAGAGTTTCATGTGAGTACTATCAATAAAAGTGCCCATACGAAAAAAGCCTGGAAACTTATTTAATGATCCTCGTATATGTAAAAACAAGAGTTGGCATTTAAAAAAGAAAATGGTTGATATGCCGTTAAACCGAACCAAACCAATCAATTATTTTCTCATGATAAATATCATATTTTATTAAATTATAATTACTCTAATTCATTCACAATTATATAATTTCAAGTATTCCATCGAATGCTAATTATTTACAAATAGAACTTTTTTTTTCCAATAGACGGGAAACTAAGAAGTACTTCGCTGAGTTAGAATCGGTCTTGGAGTAATAGAATAAAAGAGGGAACTTCACATTCTCCATTGCTCTGGAACCGGTACCTTACCAGTAGACCCAGCTTAATGTTATACCAAAGACACAGAGAAAAGATTAGAAATAGATACATCTCCAGGATTCTATATTGACATGTTAATTGATTTTTAGAATTGGTATGTTTAACATGGGAATTGAAAAATGTATTTCTTTTGTCCTATGTCATTTGAATTTATAAATAAATAAGTTGCACTTAGTACGCTTGCATAATAAAAACAGTTCTTCCGAAAATAAGTTATTAATACAAGGGTAAAAGAAAAGGTTTGCAATAATTTGATACGTGCTTGTTTGGGACGCATACAATATCAATCGGCTGCGGTGGGGTAAAATACGTTGATGGGATCTCTGCCAATGAGTGTCCAAGATATGACATTAAACCATCAGATGGCGAGACAGCAGCCTTAGAGATTAGGTGACTATGGAGTACCCCTTTAATCCCATTGCTCCTAGGTCCACTCTGACCCGGATGGGGTCCGACCTTTGGGTCAATTAGAACAAAATGTGACTGCAAACCAAAAACTGATGTTAAAGCCATTTAACTGTGTACCAAAAAAATTAGGGCTCCTTTGAGAATGTTATCTACAAAATGTGTTTACAAATCATATATGTATTTAATAAATATGAAAAAATATCAGACACTAAATATATTGATAAGCCATAAAACCCCACCAAACCAAATCATATATATTTAATATATACGTATAAAGATGATTTGGCTTTAAATAACCTACAATGAGTGATATGCCATAAAACTACACTAAACCAAATCATATATATTTGATATATGAGTATAAACAGGATTTAGCTTTAAATAACCTACAATGGAAGCCTTGTGCCAGACCCACGGACATAAAGAATCAAAGTAACATCGAAATGATATGATATTTAAGAGTGAAAGAGAAACAAGTTGACCAGCGAGAGATAGAGGAAAGAGCATCACGTGAGCTGGTGAGCAGTTTCCCCGAAGCTCTGAGTTTTTGACTTTGTACCAGACTGCCCTTGAATATAGAAAGAGAAGAAAGCCGGTCATAATACAACACTGTGAAAAGGCAAAATAAGCTTATCATAACCACCATTTAAGATTGTCTTGCGCCAGACTATGGACAACGAGAATAGAAAAGCTTAAAACTTATACGAGGAACTGACGGACTGTTAATCCGAGAATTGGTCTTTGACTAAATCTTGCCCCTTCCGGGATGGGTGAATATATGTATCATCTTTGAAAGATAATTTTTCGTACTAAATATTGTTATTTTGGCAAGCTGCGTTTTGTTTTCGTTTTTTTTTTTTTTTTTTTTTGGCGTCGGCTTTTATTTTACGATATTAATTGTACGGTCTCAATCGTTTAATCACCGACCGGTGACTCCAATAAGTGATTGATCGCTTGCCGGTATCTAAAAACACAACGTAGGCAGATAACGAATCGGTCGTGTAATCCGAAGATATATCCGATCAACTGAAAAATTAGTGGATTAGAAACAGAATCACCCCTGTGTTAGCTAGGATGTCTAAAATATATTTTGGGGCTAACATTTTTGAACGGGTCAGAGGTCATTTTTCGTGCGCAAATGATAACAATTATTGCACTAGCTATTCAATTTAACATCACCCATTTGTTTGCACACAGTTAGATGCATATTTACATGATTTTTAAGTGAATAGTTTTTAGGTTAGTCCATTTTTTAAATGTAGACCTAATTTGTTTCAGTACATTTTCAAGTATTGCTAACAGAAATAATATTTAATATTAATCTAGTTTCCACCTAAAGAAGTGGTTACAAGTATTGCTATTTACCACTAATAATTCTATTCAACAAAATCCATTTGCATACAACCCAATGGTTCCAAGTGTTGCTATATGATAGGAATAACTCAGTTTTTGCACTCAGTTAAAGGGTTTCAAGGGTTCCAAACCAATAGTTTTATTTGCGCACAGTTAAATGGTTTCAAATATTGCTATGTAACATTAACGATTCTGGACATCAGTAATTTTACTCACAGTTAAATTGTCAGATAGTTTTATTTGACCCATAGGTAGATCCCTGACAATTTCTTCCATTCCGGGTCAGAGTAGACCTGGGAGTAATGGCTTTGAAGGGATACTCCACATTTCCCAGAGCTCCAATACTGGAACCTTTCCTTAAGATGGTTTATTTTCATATTCAGGTCATTCGTTAGGAGTAAGTCTTACCCCTCAGAAGAGATGCAATCTGCGTATTCTATAGCCCCAGCAAACTGGGCGGAGAGAAAGATGAAGTATTAGAGTTAGGGCTATATATATATATATATATATATATATATATATATATATGTTAATGTGGACTTGTTCTCTATCCTGAACAAACCAAGCTCTTCATTTCATCTGAAAGTATTGGAGACAATTCATATTTTGTCCGACAAATCATCTCTATGTACACAAAAAAATTTTTTGCTTGGACTTAATATTTTGTCGATATAGTTTCCAAATACAATATTTTGCACACCCTAAATATTTCGAAATTTTTGTTCTTTTTTAAAATTTTTAATTTTACACGATATTTTCGTCAATTTAGCTCTGTTGAGCGAGGAACGAAACTAGTTAGAAACCTTTTTCTCTCTCTTTTTTTTTCTTTTTTTTTTAATGTTTTCCGTCCAATCATGAATAAAACTTTGGGTCTTTTTATTGTTTTGCTTAAACTTTTTTACCCCACCTAATATCTTTTTATATATATATATATATATATGTGTGTGTGTGTGTGGGTGTATTGGAAGTTTTACTAACGTCAATCGATAAGTATTGGTTTGTTACAACATTGACTCGCTTGATAAAATCTATCAATGTAAATTGACCCTGTTAAAATACATTCATGTGCTAATAATCTTGTCAAAAATTTCAGGTTGTCAAAAAATGGCAGCTACCACATTAGATTATCGATGAGATATTGCTACACACATTGAAAAGGTTGTCGACCAACATTTTTTGTAATTCGACCAAGCATCTTGAACTAAGATCGATACAGCTTAAAAATCTAATTTTACTGACATATGTATTCATTTTCGGCTCAGCTGGAATTATTTTGGTATATTTTACGCAGGTTTTAGCCGCGAAAAATCATCAATGTTCTTTTAGCAATCAACTATCTTATAGGTATGCGTCACATTTTCAATGTAGGTCATTGAACAAAAAAAAGTTCTGCATATGAGGAAAGATCAGTGCAGTTGATAGTCTGTTTGTTTGTTGTTGTTGTTGTTTAGCTCGATATTTTTTTGTTTTATTTCTGTTCAAATGAAAATCAGCAAAAAATAAGCCCAGGAATAAAAAGAGAGAAGAAAAAGAAAAGAAAAAAAAAAAGAAAAAAGAAAAGAAAAGGAAGAAAACAAAAACATGAAAAGAGAAAGCCAAAAGCAAAGAAAGATTTCTTCATTCGTGCGTGTTGTTAGATTCTGAGGTTAAAGCAAGGAATTCCTGGGTCGATTTCCATGATTGGTAGAACTTACTTGGACATATTTTTTTCCTTATTGGGTCGTTTGCCTTACTAAGGAAAGCTCATAGGGAGGAGTGGGGGCACGGCTTTTAGGTGACGTCTTTGATGCTGTTGCTAGATTGTTGTTGTTGATGTTCTTCTTCTTCTTGTAACGCTCATCTTCTTCTTCTTCTTCTTGCACTCAGTTCTTCTTTTTCCTCTTGCACTTTCTTCTTCTTCTTCTTCTTCTTCTTCTTCTTCTTCTTCTTCTTCTTCTTCTTCTTCTTCTTCTTCTTGCACTCTCTTCTTCTTCTTCTTGTATTCTCTTCTACTTCTTTCTTCTTGCCCTTTCTTCTTCTTCTTGCCCTTTCTTCTTCTTCTTGCCCTTTCTTCTTCTTCTTCTTCTTCTTGCACTCACTTCTTCTTCTTCTTCTTCTTCTTCTTCTTCTTCTTCTTCTTCTTGCACTCTCTTCTACTTTTTTCTTCTTTCCTTTTCTTCTTCTTCTTCTTACACTTTCTTCTTTCTTCTGCTTCTTCTTTTTCTTCTTCTTGTGCGTTGTTGTTGTTGTTGTTGTTGTTCTTCTTCTTCTTCTTCTTCTTCTTCTTCTTCTTCTTCTTCTTCTTCTTCTTCCATTATTTTATGTAGTCGTGTGTTTTTTAAAGAATCAACAAAGACGAATATATAAGAATGAGATACCTTTTTATTCCCTTTCCTTTTTTATTTCTACGTATATATATATATATATATATATATAGATATATAGATATATAAATGTATGCATCGAACTATTCTTCCTTCAGCTATGGGTAAATAGTATGACTGGCTGGCCTCTTAGATTTGGTTTGTCAACCAATCTAGAAGGAAAACTCGGCTAAAAATTGACCTTGTGTCACATAACGGAGTTTAACAGGTTTTAAATCAGAATTTTTTTTTCCTAGATCGGTTGCCAAACCAAGTTTAAAGAGCCCAGTTTGCCCTATTACTTATTCATAGCTGGAGAAAGAATATTTGGATGCATACATTTCCCAAGGGTAACGCGCTATGTGAAATATAAACAACCTTGTCCAAGATTTGAATTTAGATCACATGGTCGATTTTCTACGACGAAAACCATTGCACCACAAACACACATCTCTCTCTCTCTCTCTCTCTCTCTCTCTCAATATATATATACACCACGCCGGCTTCATCAACATAATTGATGGTGTGACGTAGATAGAAAGAAAGAGAGAGAGAGAGAGAGAGAGAGAGAGAGAGAGAGGTGGTAATGGAAAGGAGAGAGAAAGTACCGATTTGATAGACAGAATGGGATTCTATACAAGTCATCCACTCTCATTCTTAACTGAACTACCATACAGCCAGTATGTGACATGATTCAAGCCATGCATAAATCGAGATTCAGGCAGGGCTATTTAAAAAAATACTTGGTCTTTTGGGAATTCCTCATAATGGACCAACTGTGGCGCCAAGCTATCAACACAACTCTGCAAAGCAGGTAATACCTGGAAGAAGGCACACTGAGATAAGACAAACAGAGAGTGGGCATTAGTGGTTTGGTTTGGTTTGGTTTTATGGCATATCAACCATTGTACGATATTTAATGTCAAATCCTATTTACACATACATATTAGATATATGAATGATTTGTAAACACATTTTGTGGATAATAATCTTAAATGTGCCAGAGCTTTTTTACACACAGTTAAATGGTTTTAAGTATTGCTATATAAGTCACTATGTAACATAAGTCATCTATTTGCACACAGTTTGTTCTATTTGACCCATAGATATGACCTTATCAGGTGCTACCACTTGAGTCAGAGCGGACTTTCCCAAATCCCCATGGCTGCAGTTTCGCCATAAGATGGTTTAATATCATATCTAGGACACTCGTTAGGGAGGGGTATCCCGCTGCACAGATGGAGTCGGTATATTCTACAGCCCCAGCCGATTGGTCTCCTTCATAGCTTGTGTATTCCTTCAACATTTTTTATATCACCGACACATCCTTACCTCCTACCAAAACCTCACCCCTTAAGTTTACTTCCGCCGAACACCAACGTCCACCTCCAGCTGACTGTCACTATTTGCTTTCCCCCTTCTATTCTTCGGCCTCCGGACCAATCGGATGGCAACATTCTCTATACCAAACGAGGGCCAATTTCTTCTCACCGGCAGAATGATCTTTTAGGGTTTGCACGGAAATTTTAAAAAAGCAGGATAGATCTAGTTCAAAATTTAATTTTACTTTTAAAAAATCATTCACGATTTTGTTTCTTTCTTGTCATCACTTTGTTTTAAACGTTGGTTAATTGGTTGGTTTGGTTGGTTTGGTGGGTTGGTTGGTAGGTTGGTTGGTTTGTTATTTTGTTTGTTTGTTTGGTTGGTTTGGTTTATATGTGTTGGTTTGGTTGGTTTGGTGGATTGGTGGGTTGGTTTGTAAGTTTGGTTGGTTGATTGGGTTGGTTGGTTTGGTTTGGTTTGGTTTGGTGGTTGGTTGGTTTGGTTGGTTGATATGGTTGGTTTGGTTGGTCGATTTGGTTGGTTGATTGGGTTGGTTGGTTTGGTTGGTTGGTTGATTGGTTTGTTTGTTTGTTTGTTTGGTTGGTTGGTTGGTTTTTAGGAACCAAAAGATTTCAAGATTATATCAACCAAATGCTTGTGCTCACCTATTCTACTGTCCAGAAACCTCACTCTGCAGTTCCGGAACTCTTGCCAAGTCATTGCATTTAGAATTGTTAAGATTTCCTCGCGTAAAATATCTTTCAGTTGCCAAAATTAAAAGATTGAGTCTTCAGTGATCTCTCCAAACAGCCAATATATATATATATGGGAATTCAACTGATTTCCATACTAAAAAAACGTGTAAATTTTTGCGCAAAAAAATGACTTTTGAAGCTCCAACTTTTTAATCTGTATTTTTGGCATTTATCGACCAATTGTAACGGGATTTGGTAGGTCTAACTTAAAAGAGAACGAGAGGCTAATTTCTGGGGAGGGACAAAGGGGAAAAAGGAACAATAGTAACAAGAAAAAGACAAACAGAGAATCTAGGGTACGGGTAGCTGACCTTTGAGTGACTCAGACCAAGGCACTCGTTTTAAGTCGGTCAGTAGCGGGTGAGAGACTACAGCAATTAAAAATGACTAGAAAAAAACCGGATGTCCCAAATAATCTTCGCAGGTGCGGAACCATCGGAAACGGATGTTCCTCCCTCTGTCACCTGGCGGAAATAAGCGACGACTAGGGATTGAAAATTAGTTGACTGCGGGACGTAACATTTAAAGACGTCAGTTGAACACCAGCCACTGAGATGTAAGGACAGACAAAGTTTGCGGCCCGCATTTTAGGGTTGGCTCTAAAAAGGGGCCTCACACTAGACACAAATATGTGAGGACGAAACCAGCTAACAAGCATGCTCAAACAACAACAGAAAACCAGGAATAAATATATGGTCTGTGTCAGCTCTCTCTTCCTCCGCATGACATGTCGTTTTTGTTTGCCCACCTAACGCAGTCGACTCAACTTTCATACTCTCTTACTTTCTCCCGATGACTACTTACAAATTTTAGTAGTGAATAAACTTTTGTGTTTGTAAACGAATACAGGGTTTTCTTCGTCAACTTTTCTCACTGTGGGGTTACAACAGGGTCTAACAACTACTTAAGACGTAGCGATACAGCTATTAACACGTTCGAGAATGTGGTGCTACGAGCGTACATTTGCTGTGTAACGGTACAAAGGAGAATTGGGTGCAGTAATTTTACAACGGATATTTGGTACCGTTATGTCACATAATCGGCACATTTTTAAATTTCACGAAACTTCGCTGACGAAAATATTTTAATTTGCCCCGTAAAATTTGAAGGATCAAAACCCAAAATAATTTAAGAAATATTTTCCTTCCAAGAGTATTAAAAATACATTTTTTTAACCAATTAAATCCTCAATGTTTTTATCTAATTTCGTCCCCATCTAAATTGAGTGAATAAGCAAAGAAATAAATATTTCTTCAGTAAGTATGGAATTTTCTATACTTACTCAACTATTCGGCTCATTTCTTTTCAGAGGAAATTTTATATTCTTTTCTTACCTAAATGCATTTTATTTTGATATCCCTTTATCTATCTTGATATCAAGCGGATATTTTAGTGTTGACATAGATTTTAATGCTGATATTACTGCATAAGCTTGCCGATGAATATACTAACTGCATCCACATATAACATCACTCAATACGTCCTGCGCCTGACATATAAATTGCACCACTAATTAAAAATACCTTTGACTTATATAAAGTACTAACCTTCAAATGGCACGTGTCAAAATTTTTGCCTAATCGGATAATTAGTTAACAAATTACAGTTATTTAAGTGAAGCAACTGTTGCAAATTTTCAAAATAATGGAAGAATCTGAATATCGTGTGTTGATAAAGCATTGCTTTCTGATGGAAAAAATACTGTTCAAGCAAAGCAATGGCTTAAAAAGTCGGAATCAACAGTTAAGAGGTGGTATGCTGACTTTAAATGCGGTCGTACAGACACAAATGATGGTGAACCCTCAGGTCGCCCAAATTCGGCACTTGTCCTGGAAAACACCAAAAAATTCCACAAACTCGTTTTGGCCAATCGTAGACTGAAGTTGCGTGAGATTGCCAAGAGTTGAAGATATCAGAAGGCAGTATATTTATCATTTCGCATGAACATTTGTTAATGAAAACGTAGTGTTCAAAGTGGTTGCTACATTTGCTCACAGTCGATCAAAAACAACAACCCATTGACGATTCAGAGCGTTGTTTGCAACTATTTCAATGCAAAAAAATGGAGTTTTTGTGTAAATATGTGACAATGGATGAAACATGGATCCAACTCTTCCCTCCGGAATCAAATCGACAGTCAGCTGAGTTGGCAGCAGCAGATGAAAGCTGTCCAAAGCGACCAAAGACGCAAGCATCACCAGGCAAGGTTTTGGCCTTCATATTTGGGGATGTGGGAGGTGCCCTGATGTAATGGTTATCGCCGTAGCAAATGGACACGGCGACACGAGTTCAAACCCTGGACGAGACTGATTGTATTTCATATAGCACTAATACCCTTGAGAAAAGTATGAATCCAATTATTCTCCCTCCAGCTATGGGTAAATAGTGTGACAGACTGGGTTCTTCAGCCTTGGTGAGCGTCTAGTCTAGGAGAAGGAATACTCTGAATTCAAATCTGTTAAAATCCGCTTAAAAATTGACCTTGTGTCATATCCTGCCCGAGCGGAGGGGTTGGTAAATATGATATTTGGTGACGCACAAGGTATTTTGTTCATCCATTACCTTAAGAAAAAAAGAAGATTCAATAGCGAATATTATATAACATTATTAGGGTGTTTAAAGGAAGAAATCGCCCAAAAAAGGCCACAAATGAAGAAGAAAAAAGGGCCCTTTCATCAAAATGATGTAACGAAACAGTGTATCTATGGATGACAATATATATATATATATACGAACCCTTCTACAGGAGCAGGATGTGGACACAAGACTACTTTTTAAGCGGAGTTTAAAAGACTTCTGAGTTTTCTTTCTAAATGCCAAGATTAAAGAACCTGTGCTGCCCTACTATTTACGCAAAGCTGGAGGTTGAATAACTGGATTCATGACTTTCCCGAAGGTATTAACACAATGTGAAATGAAAACAGCCTCGTCTTCCAGGATTTGAAATCGAGTCACCGCATCCATTTCAGCAACGATGACCATTACACCAAGAGTTTCTCCTCTTATATAAATATATATATATATATAACCTTTCTAAGCTTCTGAAATTAGTAAACTGAAATTAGTATCACTTAACTCAATAGCAAAATGTCATCCACTGAAAGCAATGTCAGCAGACATGTTAGAAAGGCATTAATTACTATCAAAAGTTTATTGACCAAATAGAAATCTAATCTCTCAGATAAAATCAAATGGAAATTTTTCCAGTCTTTACCCATGTAATATTCTATGGCTGCTCTACCTGGACTATTAAAGCACCGGGTGAAAAACTTTGATTGGAATCGGATTCCCATATCAGTTTCCTATGATGATAATCATTACTTCAACGAACGCCTCCGATATATGCTCGATATTTGACAGTGTGAATGATTAATGATTGATATACATTGATCAACTGATTTTCAATCTCGTGAATTTCAAGACATTTTCTGTAAACGAGTTTAAGAGAAAAGCGAAAATAATATTACTTTGCTACCACATTTTCCTAACGTCTGTCATTCGACGCCTTGTCAGGGGGTGTCCTCGTGGTATAATGGTTAAAGCGATGGACTGCGGAATCGTAGTACGCGAGTTCGTACTCCAGTCGCACTATTACGTTCACTTTCGGACAAATACCCTTGGGAAAGGTATGAACCCCCTTAGCCTCCCAGCTATGGGTTAAATAGTACCACTACTATTCTTCTTGGAGAACGGCTTTGGCATTAAACAACCTAAAAAGAGTTGATATGCCATTAAACAAAGAAACCAACCAACCATCCACGCCTTGTTCATAATATTCTAGGTGTGAACTGGTGCTCTTGGAAATATAGGATACCATATCATTGTCATTGTTCCCAGATTTACTTAAACCCAGAGTGACAATGTAGCAAGGCAACTGTCTTTTGGGAGATATTGTAGTTTCTAAAATTATTGGAATGTATTGCAATTTTCTCAGGGCAGCGATTCTGATGAAATTGTGTAGGATTAGATATTGATTATTTACCGAGAACTTTTGTCGAAAAGCCAGGTATGGCCCCGAAATTGGATAGGTCACAGCGAATGTGTTTGATGTCGCTTCTGATGAAGATGCCAACCGAATATATTTTGGTTTTGTGAACAGAGGCCTTGACCGAGATGTTGAAAGAATCAAAACATAAGGAAATGAACTTTGACCACGGACTTTATACAAAAGAAAATTGAATTATTTTGGTTTTATTTTGGGCGAAGAATTATGCATGAATTCACTCCGATTATACTTCCGGTATCGCGGAGGTATAAAAAACGTCGTGTTTCTTAAGCACGAGGGTTCTGCAAGATCTCGGTCAGTAGTAAGACCAACTTCGGACGTAACACCCACAGCACGAGACTTATAATATTTGTTGGACTGTGCCACTTCAGTTAATAAATAATTAACTCTTTATTTCACTGTGTATCTCTTTCTTACCACGATACAACAGCGAATGAAGAAAAGGCAAACTAGCACTGCCGCAAGAAAACCTAGAATTTGTTAAACTTCTAAGTGAATTTTGTTGACACATTAAATCAGATTCCTGATTTCTGTCTTGTATTTTTTGTGTGATGAATTGCTTACATATATTTGATTGTAGATGCTTTTCATTCACTTTTATAGAATCGTCAATTTATAACTAAGACTAGCATTCTTAATTCATTGGCTTAGTTCAACTTATTTCGTTCAGGGAAGTTGTCACAAGAAAACATACCACGTCTTACTGACTCAAGGAGAAAACAACTTGCTTCGTCAGTAAGAATTATATCACAAGAAGAACCAGACTAGTCAATTGACAAGCGCAGATTGGAGGAGGTTGTTATAATGTTATAATATTACATAATAGATTCGGGAAATCCAGTATGGACCAAAAGAATCTGAATGGTGAGCGGTATAGAAAAATACCGCTGAATCGGAGTGATGGGTGATGACCTCCAAATCAGATGGAAAGCACGGCTCTCATTGCTTGCCTGGAAAGTTTTGTTAGCTTGAAATAAGTTTTCGTCTGTCAGAAAAAATTACCCGACAGAAGCAGATCTACTTCCATCATACTCCTATCATTGACTCCTAACTTGAGAGTAAGAATCTAGTAAGAAAAAAGTTTTCACTATTGGAGAAACGAAATATATGCCAATAAAGGTGTGGTTTTATTATTACTAGTTTCACCAGCGTGAACGGCGCGAAACAGCCAGAGAAGCTACAACAAAAAAGAAAAAATATGGCGACCAACAGAGATACGACATGGGGACAACCGAAAAAAGAGTGAGGAGCTGGGAACTGGACGACTGACAAGACGATCCCAGACAGAAAATTAATTATAGTGTTTCGTTTTTGTTTTTGTTTTTTGTTTTTATTTTTTTCTATCATGACATATCAACCTTCTTGGGTTATTTAATGCCAAAAGTATTCTTGTCGAAAAACAGTAGCGGTAATATTTAGACCAGAGCAGGGAGGATAAAGTTTCTGCCTTTCTCAAGAATATTAGTCTGAAAGTGAACGTAATAACGCGACTTAAATTCAAACTCGCTCGCTAAGATGTCGCTGTCAAGCACGTTAACCACTACGCTACAGAGTGTCCCTTCCAAAACAGATAAAAAAAACACTTGCTGATAAGAACTACGCATTGATATTGTGTATTGTTCTGAGAAAATCCTGCCAGCAGCACCCTTCAAAACAACGACTGTACAGACACTTCCTTCCCCTCTCGTAAACTAAGCAAGAAAAGAAAGCAATACACTACTAAGATAGTAATGACGAAATCATAAGCGACGTTGCCCAACCAGGAAATTCTTACATTAAACAGCTCTGTACAGACACAAGATGCTGTCGAGAGAACCTAGCAAGGGAACTGACTAAAAGGAACGAATAGTGAGTGATTTTTACACATGGACACAACAGTGTTGCCCAACCAGGAAAATCTTACATTGATCTGCTCTGTACAGACAATGGATGCCGTCTGGAGGACCTACAAAAGGCGCTGGCTGATAGGGACGAATAGTGAGTGATTCTTACACATGGGCACATCAGTGTTCCGAAACAAAGAAAATCTTACATTGAACAGCTCTGTAAAGACAATGGATACCGTCAAGAGAACCTAGCAAAGGCGCTGGCTGATCAGCTCTGCACAACAATTGTAGTATTTAAACCATGTCAGAGGGATTAAGAAGGTTCACACATTTCCCTAAAGTATAAGTGAAGGTAATACCGCGACTGGGGTTCGAACTCGTATTTTTTTCATAGTCCAGCACGTTAGTCGCAACGACAGGGGAATTCTCTCTCTTGAAATGGGTAAAAACTCAATGAGGGTTGCGACAGTAGCATCAGTTATGGTCCCATCTGTGGTTTAAATAAATATGTTTGATGATTATTTATACCGGTTGATTTGTTTTGGTTTCTTTGCTTAATGGCACATCAACATTCGTGAGTTATCCAATACCAAAGCTCTCCTTTTAGAAATACAGCAGTGGTACAATTTACTAATCTAACCAGTGGTACAATTTTTACCCATTTAACCAGTGTTACAATTTTTATCTGGAAGGAAAAATAGTTTAATCACTTTCTTAAGGATGTTTGTCCAAAAGTGATTATAATACAGCAACTGAGGTTCGAACTCGACTACTATGTTGTCGCACTCCAGTACATTAACCCAAACACCGCGTAGTATTTGGTTTTCTTTAGTTGGATTGAGTTTTATGACATATCATATATTAGATATAATAGATATTTTTATGGTCTATCAACCATTGTATGTTATTTAATGCCAAATCCTCTTTATACATATCTATCAAATATATATGATTAGGTTTGGTTCTTTCTTTTTACGTATCAACCATTGTAGATTATTTAATGCCATATCCTCTTTAGACATGTATATTAAATATATACGATTTGGTTTGGTTGTGTTTTATGGTATATCAACTATGGTTGGTCATTTAATGCCAAATCCTATTTATACATATATCTTAAATATATATGATATATTTTTGTTGGGTTTTGTGGCATATCAACTATTGTAGGTTATTTAATGTCAAATCCGACTAATAAATATATATTAGATATATATGACTTGTAAACCCGAGTCAACAAAGTTCAAAATATTGGTATTTATTACTAAAATCTGTCATTTGTTTACACTCAGGTCAATGATTAAATAGTTCTATTTCAAACAATTCAATTAAACATCAGTCTTTTATTTATACACAATTAAATGATCAAGCAGTTCTATTTCTAACAATTCAATTTTGCTTAAGTTTTTTTTTTCATCAGGGGAGGATGTATTACAAAAGGGATGTAACTTTTGCATGCACATTACTACTTTGTAAGAAGAAGAGCATCTGGGCCGAGGGGACTTACAAAGCACCTTTCTGATACAAGTTCCATAGCACAGCATTTAAAAACATTCATGCCCAACTACAGAATTACGGAAAATTCTCTTGAAAATACAACAATATTAGAACATCAAAATAACAAACAAAAACTACAAATTCTTGAAGCACTACATATTAGAAACATGCAACAGAATTAATTTTCAAACCAGTGCTAATGTACTTAAATGTCTTTAGCTACTGACACTATTTCTAGAACAATTATAAAAGTAAACGCTACACACTGCAACGGCCCAGATGCTCTTCTTTTTACAAAGCAGTAATGTAGATGTAAAAGTTTCATCCCTTTTGTAATAGATCCTCCCCTGATGATGGCCCAAAGTCGGGCAGAAAGTACTTGGGGAATAGACAATTATGGAAAATATATCAATCAGTTCCCGCCGAATACTATGAAATCAATACGGCAATATGAAAGGATCAACAAGAAAATATGAAGACAGAAGATGTCTATTATATTCAAGAAAACTTGTATATATATATATATATATATAGGGTGGAACGATAAACTTGTGGCCCTAGAAAAGACGATATGATTCCATTTCCGTTTAATGAAAACCGGTTTTCTTTTTTTGTTGCAGACCATCTACTAGTTGGCCAGTTGTGTACAAATCCCAAGAGCGATAGGAGCCTTCTATCAGGTCTGAAAGTGACACAATGTTCAACGAGCGAGATCGGAGATGCGGCGCAGTACAACTCATGTTCTCTACGGATTCAAGAGTCTCCCACACAACTGTGAATGCATGTGTGAAGAAGGACTTGAAGTGTAGGTCCTACAGGCGCCAGACAAGCCAAATCTTGACAGAAGACAAAGAACCTCAGGCCAATCAAGTCCGTCAGCCCCCCTCCTCCCCCGAACTGCACCCACCGGACTACTTTGCTTGGTCATACGTCAAGGACATCACCAACGTGACCTCCCACAACACCAAAGCCAGCCTGATCGCCGCCATCCGCCGAGTATTCGCCGAGCTCCCGCCGGCGCTTATGGAAAAGGCATGCTCCCAGTTCCAGATCCGTATCGAGGCGGTGATTGAGGCTGAGTGCGGCTATATTGAATAGATGTCAGCTCTACTACATAATCAAGTTACCCGAATTGATTTTTTCAATAAAAGTTTTAAAATAAAGCTGTAGTGTTGTTTTCTTTAGGACGACAATTTTATCGTTTCACCCTATATATATATATATATATATATATATGTGTGTGTGTGTGTGTGTGTGTGTGTGTGTGTGTGTGTGTGTGTGTGTGTGTGTGTGTGAATAAATGCGCAGAGAGGATGAGTTTGGGGTTATTCAGGTGGAGAATATACGAAAGTTTATCTATAATTCTCTAGGAGTGCCCGATCTATGACTGATAATATATAAATGTCTAAAAATACTAAAATCTTATCCAGAGCAAGTGCGGGCTTTTTATTCTAATGAGTATATGTTTGTTGGCCTCTCTTTGCATTTTGTTAAAACTATCAGAAAAGGCAGACTGAGTTGGTGGTTGGTTGAAATAAAGTTACAATAGCATAATGACAATCTGTTGAGTTTTCTCTCCAATTATATAACACACATACACACACACACATACGTAAATATATATATATATATATATATATATATATATATATATATTAAAAAAGCAACAACATTAAGATCAATGTTCTAAATCCATGGCCTAAAAAATTAACAGGACTTCTTCAGATCAAACAAGATCTGAAGAAGTCCTGTTAATTTTTCAGAGCATTGATTTATATCAATGCTTTTTATCAGGATGGAAATAGATTCATTATCTTAATGAGGCCAATTGTTGTTTTTTGTTTTTTTATTTTGTTTTTGTTTTTTGGTGGGTGGGTTGAAAAATTTATTTGCTCTGTGGATATTACTTGCATTGAGCTCTTGACCGGGATTAACTTAAATTTAATATTCTCTTTTTGAGTATTTTAATTGTCCTACTTGGAATGGTTCCCAACACCGAATTTACTGGATTAAATACTGTCTTATATATATATATATTTCTTTTAGAAAAAACAAAAATCGGTCACATTAGGATTATAAATTTATTTCCATCCTGTTATGGGTACATTTATCAATACCCATCACAAGATGGAAATAAATTTATAATCCTAATGTGACCGATTTTTGTTTTTTCTTAAAGAAATTATTGCTCTGTGATTAGTTACATAGAGTTCTTTACCTGGAAAATTTTTAATTTCTTGTGGAATGAATTTGTCCTGACGGAATTATTCCCGACTCCGGTTTATCTGGACTGAATATATATATATATATATATATATATATATATATATATATATTTATATTTATGGTGTCTAATGACAAGGCCATGATGAAGATGATCCTTGGTGGAGATGTAAGCTAAAAAAATGGACAAGGAAACTCCTGCATTAAACCTCTACCGACTTCTGGGAATCCTTTGACGCCAAAAGTCTAAGAGACGGTACGGTAATTAGAATAAAAAAAAAACTACAGTTTCCATTGTCACCAATTGTCTTGCTGTAGCTATTCTGACAAGAGCGGTGGAATAAGTTTGTTTCTGGCGTATGTCACTATAATCCAACGATGTTCAGATATCTTACTACCTTATGTTCTTAGACATCGTACTTAGTTTTCCAAAATTACGACCTGGGGCTATAGAATACACTACAGAATATACCGATTGCATCTTTACAGAGAGGTAAGGTCCTCTACATGAGGTCATCTTGTGATAATCCGTAATGCTAGGGGACGGGATTTTGGTGGTTAAGCACAACTTCAACCGGAAACCAAAATGATCAAGTTACTTGTAACAGTCCACTTTGACTTTTACTAGCCAAGACGGACGGTCAGAAAAGCCTGAACCGAGAAATCAAGTCATGTCAAGCCTTAGAAACAATATGATTGTCTCGTCCGTATTCTTCAAATTGCGGTAGTTGCAAACAAGTATCCAACCCAATTTCATCTTAAAGGAGTTTGATGGCAGTAATGTCATTTGCACCGACATTACAATACACGAAACCTTTTAAACTGAGTGCAAAAAATTATAAGTATTAAAGAAAATTATTTATGTTCGGTCGCAATACTGGAAACCATTTAACTGTGTGCAACCAATTGATTGATATTGAATAGAATTATTAATATTAGATAACAATACTTAAAACCATGTTAGTAAAAAGAATATTAATGTTAAATAACAATATTTAAAACTATTTAACACAAGGTAAACGAATAAGCTCTGGGTTGTTTACAAATAGTTATCTACAAGCCATTCGCTTAAAAAAACACACACATATATATATATATATATATATATATATAAAAACAGGATTTGGCATTAAGTAACCTGTAAGAGTTAAGATGCCATAAAATATCCCAAAACCAAACGAGTTGAATTAGATATCAATTCGAAAGTTTTGTTGTAATTTGGGTTTTTCGCCAATGGCCCAGGAGACCTGGGTTCAGTCCTTGGTCGAGTCATACCAAAGACTCAAAATATTAGAACTGTTTGAATAAACTGAATAGCTTGAAATAGAAATGTTTTTGACAATTGAACTGAGAACTCACGTTAAACTGAATTGTTTGAAATAGAACTGACTTTTTGCATAAAAATTAATTTGGCGTTAAATACCCTACAAAGGTTGATATGCCATAAAAATCAAACCACCAACCAACCTATTTTCTTTTCTTTCTTTCTTTTTTTCTTTTTTACTTTCTTTTCTTAGTGCAAAAATCTCCCACCCACTATAAGTGTCTGAAGCTAAGAATAGATATCTGTCAAGATATATATTTTACCTCGTTATTTCTTCCATTTTCTTTTCTTTTCTGTTTTTCATTGACATTTACAACCTGTCAAAGACGTACAATTTTTCAAACAAAAAACACAATAATACATAAGCGATCAAAGCTACATTTTTTTCAGATTGGGACACACTCTCAACTCCCGAGTGCTTAAGAGACGCTTATAGCTGTGTTAAATTAATCACTAAAAATAACGCACTGGTTTATGACGTTCAGAAATTTCGCATAGTCCTTTAGATTATCCACCTACAATATATAGTTATGGTCAACGAGGTATCTACTTATATCACTGCGTGCGTGGTTATTTGTTGTGTCAGATTAATCTTTTACTTACAGCTGGCACTCAATCACTTTCATTGAACAGAAGGGCACCTCAGGTGGTGTAATGGTTAGCAAGGTAGACTAGCAAACCTACACGAGTGAGTTCGATTCTCATTAGGTGCCCAATTCATGCGGCCTTGTGCCACATCTAAGCAAAAAGCTTAGTAAATTACCACTGTCATGGAACAGAATATGCACACTAGTCTAGGGGGTAGAGTGTTCGCCAATGGCCCGAGAGACCGAGGTTCAATCCCAGGTCGAGTGATACTAAAGACTCAAAA
Organism: Sepioteuthis lessoniana; assembly: GCA_963585895.1. Classification (NCBI taxonomy): domain Eukaryota; kingdom Metazoa; phylum Mollusca; class Cephalopoda; order Myopsida; family Loliginidae; genus Sepioteuthis; species Sepioteuthis lessoniana. Next base: position 66,631,813 of record OY757931.1, on the reverse strand, counting down.
ATGATACTTGATACCTCCTTGCTTAATAGCATTAAAAGGTACGAATCAAGGGTAAAGTATTGCAATTCAAGAAAAAGAGTTGAACCCTTCCCTACGCCCCTGTACTGTAGCTATTTAAAAGGAAGCTTTCGGGTCACCCTCACCTACGGTAGGCTAACTTTTACTTACATCCTCAGCAGGTTGAGACGTCTACAGGGTGGAACGATAAAATTATCGTCCTAAAGAAAACAACACTACAGCTTTATTTTAAAACTTTTATTGAAAAAAAATCAATTTAGGTAACTTGATTATGCAGTAGAGCAGACATCAATTCAATGTAGCCGCCTTCAGCCTCAATCACCGCCTCGATACTGATCCAGAACTGGGAGCATGCCTTTTCCACAAGCGCCGGCGGAAGCTCGGTGAATACTCGGCGGATGGCGGCGATCAGGCTGGCTTTGGTGTTGTGGGAGGTCATGTTGGTGATGTTCTCGACGTATGACCAAACGAAGTAGTCCAGCGGGTTCAGGTCGAGGGAGGAGGGGGGTCAGTGAGAGAAGGGTACAAAGTCGTAGCACTCCTTCTGAAGCCAAGCCTGGGTCTCTTTGGACTTGTGGGCCGGCTCCGAGTCCTGCTGCCACACCAAGTGGCATGATGTGGCCCTCACTTGAAACCACACCAAAGACCATAACCGTAGCTGGAAACTTTGTGGGCATGTTAAACCGTCCGGATTTGCATTTTGAGGGTGCTGGCAATGGTCCTGTTGTCATAACTTGGATCGGTAGAGCGCATGAGTTGTACAGCAGTGCATCTCCGATTTCGCTCGTTGAACATTGTATCACTTTTAGACATGATGGAAGGCTCGTATAACTCTTGGAATTTGTACACAACTGGCCAACTAGTAGATGGTCTGCAAAAAAAAAAAAAAAAAAAAGAAAACCGGTTTTCATTAAAAGGAAATGGAATCATGTCGTCTTTTCTAGGGCGATAATTTTATCGTTCCACCCTGTACTCCCGCCAAAAGAACAGGTCCAAGAGATCATACTATACTACATCCGGCTGTGAGGCTCCTTGTTCTGGAGTCCTGGGGAGTGTAGGTTACCCTTTCAAAACCATTACTGCCAGGTTCACTCTGATCCTAACTAGAGTACCTATTAATGTCCCATTTATAAGTCTGTTGGAATATTACTAGTGATAGTAAAATTAAGTTAAAACGTGTGTACATAGAAATGATCACTGTGGCAAACAAATGACTTATGCTAAATTGACTTGTTAGAAATAAAACGGTTTGATAATTTAGCAATGTGCAAAGAAAGGACTGATGTTTAATTGAATTGTTGGTGATACATAACAAGTCTTGGAACCATTTAAATCTGTACAAACGAATAAACAACGTTGAATAGAAAAATTAGTGTTAAATAGCAATACTTGTAACCACTTCATTGTGCGCAAAAAATGATTAATATTGAACAGAATTATTAGTGTTAGCAATGTGGTCCTATGCTAGTCACGGAGCATAATGTGGTGTGACTACTAGTCACAGTATTTGTTGTGGCTGTTGTGTTCGGGACTTCCACATATGCTTCCGACTGTTTGCTTTTGTCAAATCCTTTCGTGCTCACGCTGTGTTTGAAAGATCCACGAAGGGAGGTTGACGCAATTCAGCCGGATCTTCTTCTGATGGTTAGGTAATACGAGTGGCTAGATTGTCTAGCAACTCAAATAATAACCAGAAAAACCCGTTGCTAAAAATTTAACAAAAATGGTTTTATTGAAACACTTTTGTGAGACAATAGAGCAACAATATTTGCTTTCCTGGCAAACAGAAGAAGGATATTGAGAGAGAAATGTGATAATTAGATGCGTTTCGTATGATTCTAATATCTCTAAAAGTCTGGGACTTTGAATTTTTATAGCCGGAAGATTGTTCAGAGTGCCTCGGGTCGAGAATTGAAAAGTTTGGCAGTCTCGAGTTGCTTTCTGGTCCCTTTTCTTATTCTCTCTGATGACCCGTTTTAACATCCTATTTTTATAGATCAATATCTGGATTAAAAAGGGTTGTGATTGGTTGTCCAATAAAAGACAATTAGGAGTCATATTCCCATTGGTCAGCCAATCCTAGTTCAGGACCCTATCTCACAGGCACAGGGAAAACCCTTCTTAGACGCTTTGACCAATGGGAACAGTAATGGGGTTGAACCAAAAACTCCCAGCCTCACCCGACTGGATGAGCCATGCCCACCTCACCTTTATTTATAATTAAATCTCCTTTTTGACATTGATCTTCAAAACAAGGACCAGAAAAATACGCTGCACGAAATGACCCTTCCTATCATTATGATCGACGGATGTAGTTGTCAAAATGAAAATTAAACAAAACCCATCGACCCTCAAAAAAGGGTGCTTACCTCTTCCGACGGAATCTCTTCCTGAACTCCCTTAAAACCTCAACATAGTAACCCTAACCCTAACCTTTTGGCCAATCAACTCTGGTGTACTTCCTTCCTTACTCCTCCCACACCTCTCATCATCCCTCACAGACTCCCTGCCTTCCTTGAATCTCTTATGCCCCTCAAAAACAGATGCTCGATTCATGCAAGATGCTCCAAAAGCAGTCTGAAGCATTCCATACGTTTCTGTGGCAGCATTTTTTCAAAGTTTAAAACAGAATTTTATTACATATCGTTCTTCTAAAGTGTACTCGCGTCCAGATTGCGTTTTTGAAACTCACCAGCTGTGACAATTAGGCTTTAGTAGGTTGTATTCCAAATGCTGCTGTTGCTATTCATTTGAACCCGAAATCATAAAAATTAGCCAGTCATCTCATAAAATGTATAGCAAGAGTCTACGTAAAATTAGAATACCAGTACAAAAAAGTCTTGAAACTTATTGAACGCATCACGTATATATATATATATATATATATATATATATATATGTGTGTGTGTGTGTGTGTGTGTGTGTGTTAAGAAAGAAACAAAGAAGTAAACCAAAGACAGAAAGATCAAAATTTCTGCAGAAAGAAAGATAGAAAGAATCTGAGAACTAAAGTGTGAAAAGGTCGGTGAAAGAAAGAAGGAAAGAAAGAAAGAAAGAAGATATATTAAGAAAGAAAGAAAGAAAGAAAGAAAGAAAGAAAGAAAGAAAGAAGATATTTTAAGAAAGAAAGAAAGAAAGAATGAAAGAAGATATTTTAAGAAAGAAAGAAAGAAAGAAAGAAAGAAAGAAAGAATGAAAGAAGATATATTAAGAAAGAAAGAAAGAAAGAAAGAAAGAAAGAAAGAAGATATTTTAAGAAAGAAAGAAAAAAACAATGAAAGAGAATATATTAAGAAAGAATGAAAGAAAGAAAGAAAGAAAGAAAGAAAGAAGCTATATTAAGAAAGAAAGAAAGAAAGAAAGAAAGAAAGAAAGAAAGAAAGAAAGATGATATATTAAGAAAGAAAGTAAGAAAAAAGAAAGAAAGAAAAGATATTTTAAGAAAAAAGAAAGAAAGAAAGAAAGAAAGAAGATATTTTAAGGAATAAATAAAGAAAGAAAGCAAGAAATATAGAAATAAGATGTATTAAAGAAGAAAGAAAGAAAGAAAGAAAGCCTAAGGAGAATAGATAGGTGACTTGCAGATAAAGTTCATTTCGTTGAAATTGGAGGTGTAAAACTGTTAAAGCAGACATAACAAGAGAAGCATAAAACTTAGTTAAGTGAATAATCAGGATTTGGACGAGTTTTGTCTTGATGTGGATTTCATTTGGAAGTCGTGAACGTGAAGGTAATGAAATAAGGGTGGTAAGGAGGCAAAGAAAAAAGGAAAGAAGTGACAGATAGACAGATAGACTGAGACAGGGTTAAGAGAGAGAGAGAGAGGGAGGAGAGGAGAGAAAAAAAGAGAGAAATGTTGCAAGGGAAAAGAAATAAGGCTGGTAAGGATGCAAAGAAAGAAGGAAAGAAGTGACAGACAGACAGATAGACAGACAGATCGAGACAGGGTTGTGAGAAAGAGGGGGAGGAGAGAAAAGAGAGGAATGCTGCAAAAGAAAAGAAATAAGGCTGGTAAGGAGGCAAAGAAAAAAGGAAAGAAGAGACAGATAGACAGATAGACTGAGACAGGGTTGAGAGAGAGAGGGAGAGGGGGAGGAGTGAAAAGAGAGAAATGGCGCAGAAGAAAAGAAAAAGAAAGAAGGAAAGAAAGAGCTAAGAAGTGAAAAGTTTAGATAGATTGATAGATATGCACAAATATAAATGAAAAGCTGAGAGAGAGAGACAGAGAGAGAGAGACAGACAGACAGACAGACAGACAGACACTAAGAAAGAAAGAAAGAAAGAAAGAAAGAAAGAAAAGTGAAAAAGCTGATATATATATATATATATATATATATATATATATATATAACTTTTTTCTATTGTAGGTCCTGAGAGAGAATAAAAATATTTTTTAATGAATAGGTCCACGAAGAGATTTGTATTTTTTAGAATTTATTCATTTTGCTCTTACATACGTGCATGTTTCCAGCTTGATGCTTTCATCAAAGAACATGTATGGCACAAGGCCTTGATAATGGAGTATTCAATGAGATTTGAATTCACTCGTATCTGTTGTTTGAATGGTTTTCAGTTGGTTATGGTGTTTTTTTTTTATGAAGGACGGTCCTTTCTTTTTCTTCACTGAAGCTGTACTGTCTATCCTTAATCTCTGTACAATTTTATAGCTTCTACAAATATAGCAAAAAGGATTTGAACAATTCGAACGTTTTCTTTAAGTTGAAACCATTCTGCAGATTTAGCAGTAAATAAACTGAGAAGATAGTAAGAGAAAGAAATTTATTTAATAGCTGAATATTATGTCTTCATAAAATATACCTTTATAACAATAATATAATACCTTAGAACCGAGATGAATATTCTCCCGGTATTAATAGCAACCGGAAAAGTTCATTACAGTCTGCAGTTTTGGTACCATAACAAAGGTAGAGAGGCCTCTGGGTTTGTCAGTGTGTTGACCCAATTTAAATCCTGACATCTCTTACCCACCTGTTGGGGCTAAAAGATCAGAACTTTGATTTTTGTTATGGTCAAAGTGAAAAGAAATACTCTCCCACCAGACGTGGGCTAGGATCCTTAATTAACAAAGCCCCGATATTGTGATTTGATTGGATGACCAGTCAAAATCTGATACGTGGAAGAAATACTCTTCCCATACGTTTGATTAGCTGACCAGTCAAAAAGCAGTAAAAGTATATAAAATCATCTGTGATTAATTAGCCAATTGGGAATGTTTGTTCCCGGGGTAATCCTCAATAAAAATATTTGTTTTTAGGGTTATATGAGAGATCCGATGTCCATACCAAAGACAAGAGAATTAGAAAAGAAATCTCAGCCGGAACTAAAGTCTCTCCAGCAAAAGCGTCACTCTCCGAAAAAGCTAATAAGATAGAAAAAATGCACCAGCCAAATACCTCAGTTGTCTGCCTCTTAAACACAACAAAAGCGAAAATTTCTCTTTATATATATATATATATATATATATATATATATATATATATATATATATATATATATTATTGTTACAGCATTGTGTTTCGATTAATAATTGTTAATTGTTAACAGAGAGTTTTTCTTGTCTTTGAGTTGCCAACACCCAAGCAACTTGTTCCAACGAATCAATCCGACCCTCAAAAGTTCTTGATAAAGTGTGTCATCCTCCATCTGTGGATCTTTCAAATACAGCGGGATCGCAGAGGGGACTGATAAACAAACTACCTGGAAACGCATGTAGTAGTCACGGAATCAAGACCATAATAAAGTACCATGACAAGCATTGTACGACACCTTAAACAAACTAGTTTAAATTATATAGATTAATGTTATAATTTTTTCCAAGTCATGCAGAAGAAAATACCATAAAAATTACAATATTGAGGAAAAAATATTGAACTCAAGAACAAAAAATTAGAATTAATATTTAGTTATCTCTTGTTGAAGTCCACGTGGCATAATGGCAAAAATACTAGACTGCAGCTAGAGTATCTTCATCCGCCAGCTATGGATCAAATATTACTGATGATGGGTTTTTTTTTACATCAAATAATCCACGAAGGTTGAAAAGCCATTAAACAAAAAACTGAACTTTAGTTTCCCCTTCTCAAGGTTTTATGGCAGTCTTACATCTTTCAAGCAAGGATTCCATTTGTTTAAAGCAACAGTCTTTATGAAAATGGTTCCAATTAATAATGAAAGGGCTTTTGTTTAAACCCTAGCATTTGGTATTGACTTGTTGTCCTGGTAACTGACTGTCATATTTTGAAAATTCCCGAGTCTGGAGCCTGACAGCCTCTTGCTCCCAAGAGGAGAGTTCCTGCAATTAACCACTTGCTTTCAGTTTCGTCTTACATGTTCGTGTACCAGGATCGGTGGTTAAGAGAGATAAACACAACATTACACAATATTTCTTAGCTTTCAATACTGAAGAGAAGGAATTATAGAAGTGTTTAATTTTTGGTTTGATTGTGTTTATTGATATAAGTCATATAATACCAAATCCATCCACACACTTCTGTTGCCGATAAGGGTATAAGTAAATAAATCTATAGATAATATTCCTTCGTTTGCAATGAAGACAATAGCTTTGGGGTAAGATATCCGAGTGACGTAAAGTCAGCCAGGTTTCGATCCCGGCTTAAAACATCTTGTATATTTAGCGTTTGTAATACAACGATGTGGATTATTATTATTTATATATATATATATATATACCACTCCACCCATGCAGAGTGTGACACAAGGTTAATTTTAAGCGGAGTTTAACTGGATTAAATACTGAGTTTTCCTTTTCTAAGAGCGATTGCCGTGTCAAGGCTAAAGAGTTCAGTCTGTCTTACGAGCTACCGATATCTGGAGGGAGAGTAATTGGATTCATAAAATTCACAAAAGTATTAGTGCTGTGTGAAATCCACCAAACTCGTCCAGGATTTGAACTAATGTAGCCGTAACCGCGAACTTTGTGTGTATGTGACATTTTTAGATATTTAACCGACTTCCCACCAAGTTAGAAATCGACACAAGATTGTTTTATAGGGGGAGCTACGCACGAATCGAGACTCATTCGTGGGCCTGATAGAAAAGGCTTAGTTTCGTCGGCATTCCCTTTTTTAGGCCACATCAGAGAAATAAACTCATCCCGGCTCAGATGTTTATGTCTGCGGGGAAGGCCCCTGGAACGAAGCCAATATTATTTAGTCACCATCTTGGCATAAAGCCAAGTGTATAATTTGGAAGAAAGTTTGTACGTAACATTATTTTTAAACGAGTCAGAATTATTCGTGTTAGCCATACTTGAAACCATTTAACTATGTGCAAACAAATGAGCTCTGCCTTGTTTTGATATAATGCTACCAATAAACAATTCACTAAAGAAATCATGTATAATAAATATGTACAAACAGGATTCGGCATTAAATAACCAACAAGAGTTTATGTGCCATAAACACAACCGAACCAAACTACTGTTGTTTTCATCTTGATTGTTATTTCCACAACGTTACGGCTGATATATCCTCTGGTCTTCTTCGGGTGTTTGTCGAACTCGGAAACCTACACGGAATTTCGAACTACGTCCTTTATTGAATCCACGAGGGTCGCCTGCTCTGATTCCGTTACCCATAACAGGGTACAAGTATTAAATATTCCCGTATTGTTACTCGCTTGCAGTCAGGATTGAACCTGCAACCTCCTGATGATTGTCTCCTTAGAAGCTAAGGGAACCAACACCTATAACCGTTACGCTAATCCAAACTTCTTTTTTGATGTTTCTCAGATCTTGCCAAACATTTCATTCATCTTTCCAAATCTCTCCACCAGGAGTTTGTTTCCAATTTCCCTTTTTTTGGAAGTTAATTTGCATCTTAATTTCCCAATATATATATATATATATATATATATATGTGTGTGTGTGTGTGTGTGTGTGGTTGGGTAATGCAAGGCTCTTCGTATCGAATCGAGCTCTCGGTAGCCGTTAAGCGGATATATGTAAACAAATACAAATGTGATACATAAGCGTTTAAATTTCCTTTGCTTGCACTGGTTTCCTCATGGCTGAGTGGTAAAATCTTGTATTGACGTTTGAGTCAACCGGGTATCAATCCCAGCTTCGGGAATCTAGCCTGTCTAGTCACACTGAAGAGTTCTGATGGAACCAAACAGATCTGTCTGTGGATGGCAACAACATATATATATATATATATATGTGTGTGTGTGTGTGTGTGTGTGTGTGTGTAAATTATGAATCCAACTGTATGAAGAAAATAGAAAAACGAAGACATCCAAGTGATGGATTTATTATATTTGAAAGTTAGCTTTAAAATGTTTCGATTTTGGTAAACCTTCTGCAGGACTTTAAGGTGATGAAAAAAGTGTTGCTAAACGAAAAGAAAAAAAGCATTTTGATCCCAGCTTCAAGCGTCCTACGTGTATAGCCACACTGAAGAGTTGTGATACAATGAAACAGTCTGTCTATGGATGACAATAGATACGCTCCCCCACCGGGGTTGATCACTCTAGCGAAGGAATTTAAGGCTGCAACTCGCATAATGCAAAGCTCTTCGAACGAATTGAGTGCTCTGGTATCTGGTAAGGTATCAATGTAAACAAAACGAAAGCTACTACTTGGTGCCTTATAACTGCCGAGCTGGCGTGGTTTGTTTATTGGCTGAGCTGTATGATACTAAGTTTAGCGTAAAGTTGGACGGGTTTCGATCCCAGCTTCAAGCGTCCTACGTGTCTAGCCACACTAAACAGTTGTAATACAACGGAACAGTCTGTCTGTAGATGACTATATATTTATGAAGAAAAACATCATAGAACTGATCCATTAATTTCTTTAGTCTGAATAGATATGACAGTTTACATTTTTTTTTCTTCTTAATCTATTTCCTTCTTTCTTTTCTTTTTCTTTTCTTTTCTTCCTTCTGTTTTCTCTTCTCTCTTTTCTTTTTCTTTTTCTTTTCTTTTCTTCTTCTTTATTTATTTCCTTCTTTCTTTTCTTTTTTCTTTTCCTTTTCTTTTCTTTTCTTCCTTCTCTTTTCTCTTCTCTCTTTTCTTTTTCTTTTCTTTTCTTTTCTTCTTCTTTATTTATTTCCTTCTTTCTTTTCTTTTTCTTTTCCTTTTCTTTTCTTCCTTCTCTTTTCTCTTCTCTCTTTTCTTTTTCTTTTTCTTTTCTTTTCTTCTTCTTTATTTATTTCCTTCTTTCTTTTCTTTTTCTTTTCCTTTTCTTTTCTTTTCTTCCTTCTCTTTTCTCTTCTCTCTTTTTTTTTCTTTTTCTTTTCTTCTTCTTCATTTATTTCTTTCTTTCTTTTCTTTTTTCTTTTCCTTTTCTTTTCTTTTCTTCCTTCTCTTTTCTCTTCTCTCTTTTCATTTTCTTTTCTTTTCTTTTCTTCTTCTTTATTTATTTCCTTCTTTCTTTTCTTTTTCTTTTCCTTTTCTTTTCTTTTCTTCCTTCTCTTTTCTCTTCTCTCTTTTTTTTTCTTTTTCTTTTCTTCTTCTTCATTTATTTCTTTCTTTCTTTTCTTTTTTCTTTTCCTTTTCTTTTCTTTTCTTCCTTCTCTTTTCTCTTCTCTCTTTTCATTTTCTTTTCTTTTCTTTTCTTCTTCTTTATTTATTTCCTTCTTTCTTTTCTTTTTCTTTTCCTTTTCTTTTCTTTTCTTCCTTCTCTTTTCTCTTCTCTCTTTTTTTTCTTTTTCTTTTCTTCTTCTTTATTTATTTCCTTCTTTCTTTTCTTTTTCTTTTCCTTTTCTTTTCTTTTCTTCCTTCTCTTTTCTCTTCTCTCTTTTCTTTTTCTTTTCTTTTCTTTTCTTCTTCTTTATTTATTTCCTTCTTTCTTTTCTTTTCCTTTTCTTTTCTTTTCTTCCTTCTCTTTTCTCTTCTCTCTTTTTTTTTCTTTTTCTTTTCTTTTCTTCTTCTTTATTTATTTCCTTCTTTCTTTTCTTTTTCTTTTCCTTTTCTTTTCTTTTATTCCTTCTCTTTTCTCTTCTCTCTTTTTTTTTCTTTTTCTTTTCTTTTCTTCTTCTTTATTTATTTCCTTCTTTCTTTTCTTTTTTCTTTTCCTTTTCTTTTCTTTTCTTCCTTCTCTTTTCTCTTCTCTCTTTTCTTTTTCTTTTCTTTTCTTCTTCTTTATTTATTTCCTTCTTTCTTTTCTTTTTCTTTTCCTTTTCTTTTCTTTTCTTCCTTCTCTTTTCTCTTCTCTCTTTTCTTTTTCTTTTTCTTTTCTTTTCTTCTTCTTTATTTATTTCCTTCTTTCTTTTCTTTTTCTTTTCCTTTTCTTTTCTTTTCTTCCTTCTCTTTTCTCTTCTCTCTTTTTTTTTCTTTTTCTTTTCTTCTTCTTCATTTATTTCTTTCTTTCTTTTCTTTTTCCTTTTCCTTTTCTTTTCTTTTCTTCCTTCTCTTTTCTCTTCTCTCTTTTCTTTTTCTTTTCTTTTCTTTTCTTCTTCTTTATTTATTTCCTTCTTTGTTTTCCTTTTCTTTTCTTTTCTTCCTTCTCTTTTCTCTTCTCTCTTTTTTTTTTTTCTTTTCTTTTCTTCTTCTTTATTTATTTCCTTCTTTCTTTTCTTTTTCTTTTCCTTTTCTTTTCTTTTCTTCCTTCTCTTTTCTCTTCTCTCTTTTCTTTTTCTTTTTCTTTTCTTTTCTTCTTCTTTATTTATTTCCTTCTTTCTTTTCTTTTTTCTTTTCCTTTTCTTTTCTTTTCTTCCTTCTCTTTTCTCTCTTTTCTTTTTCTTTTCTTTTCTTTTCTTCTTCTTTATTTATTTCCTTCTTTCTTTTCTTTTTCTTTTCCTTTTCTTTTCTTTTCTTCCTTCTCTTTTCTCTTCTCTCTTTTTTTTTCTTTTTCTTTTCTTTTCTTCTTCTTTATTTATTTCCTTCTTTCTTTTCTTTTTTCTTTTCCTTTTCTTTTCTTTTCTTCCTTCTCTTTTCTCTTCTCTCTTTTCTTTTTCTTTTCTTTTCTTTTTCTTTATTTATTTCCTTAAATTCTTTTCTTTTTTCTTTTCTTTTCTTCTTCTTTTCTTTTCTTTTCTTCCTTCTGTTTTCTCTTCTCTCTTTTCTTATCTTTTTCTTTATTTATTTCCTTCTTTCTTTTCTTTTTGCTTTTCCTTTTCTTTTCTTCTTCTTTATTCATTTCTCTCTTCCTTTTCTTTTTTTTTCTTTCCTTTCCTTTCCTTTACTTTTCTTCCTTCTCTTTTCTCTTCTCTCTTTTCTTTTTCTTTCGCTTCTCGTTTCTTCTTCTTTATTTCCGAATTGAGCACTCTGGTATCCGGTAGAATATAAATGTAAAAAAAACGAACGCTGCTGCTGCTGTTGCTACATAAAACCTGATAATTCCCTAGCCACGTGGTACGGTTGTTGGCCGAGCGGTCCGAGACTAAGTCTAACGTAAAGTTAGGCGTGTTTTCATCCCAGCTTCAAGCGTCCTACGTGCCTTGCCAACGAAACAGTCTGTCTGTGTATGACAATATATATATATATATATATATAAACAGGATTTGGCATTAAATAATCCGAAAGGGTTGATATGTCATAAAAAAACAACTAAACCAAACCGAGACTGGTTAACCAACCAATGCATAAGAGCACAATCTACTGA
>OY757931.1:66610211-66615211 GCA_963585895.1 Sepioteuthis lessoniana | reverse complement strand
TCGGCCAACAAGCAACTTTTTTAATCTAACAAAATCAGACGTGTTGAATAGACATCCCTTCAGTACATACCACGTAAAACACGGTGTCGTGAGTTTTTATAATGTTTTATTATTATCCTATTTTTTACTTGAAATATCTTGGGGTATTCTTCTACATTTTATTGACTGAAAAGACTTTCGTGTTGACTTTAATTATAACTGTATGTGCATATATGCAACTAGTACTTACTAGTACGGACACAATATGTAGTCTAGAAGATCGATGATAAAGACAAATAGCAAGCCAGGGAAATCCGTGCTACCAGCATGATCATAAATATTCATACGCACACACATATACATACACACACACACAAATATATATAAGTACACAAACATACATATATACACACACATATATGCCTGCACATACATATATATACACATATATAAAAACACCCATATATATATATATATATACACACACACATACATACATACATACATACACACTCACACACATACACACGCACACACACACACATATATATATATATATATATATATATATATATATATATATATATATATATATATACCAACCCTCCGCACGAATAGAACGTGACATAAGGTCAATTTTTAACGGAGTTGGAATTCAGAATTTTCTTTCTTGATTGATTGCCTCACCAAGGCTAAAGAACGAACCCAGTCTGCCCTACTTCTTACTCATAATTTGATTCATACCTTTCTCAAGGGTATTGATGTTATGCGAAATGCAATCAGCCTCGTCCAGGTTTTGAACTCGTATCGCTATGTCCATTTCCTACAACGATAACCATTACGCCACAGCCTCCTCCAATTACACATATACAGATAATATACATATATATACACACACACTTATACATACACACAAGCACACACACACCTCCCAATGGGGTAATCATTTTAGAAAGAATGATGACGTCATATGTACTGTGGAGGGTTTTTTGGAGGACAAGAATATCATTTTCTGTGATGGTATTGCAATACTTAAACAACGTTGGACCAAGTGCAGTGATGTGGAGGTGGGGGCCTACAAGGAAAAACTGTCTTGTTACTTTGAGTAATTCTGGGTAAGGCTTAAAACTTTTTAAACGTTTCTCGACTCGTATATATGTACACATTTTGAATGTTTATATATATATATATATATATATATATATATATATATATATATATAAGGTATTGACTTAGCACAAAGCCAATGATAAGTATACTGAAGACAGTGTAGCAACAGCTATGAAATGGAGAGAGGCAGAGTACCAATTTTCAAAATTTCATTCAAATCTGATTTTCCAAAAGGTGATCATAAGAGTGAAGTCTTGTTACTGATGTCTCCACGAAGGTGTTAACTTTCTTCTTTTGTTGGGTAAACCAACCAGTATATTTTTGTAATGTCATGTTTATATATATATATATATATATATATATATAAATTCGTGTGTGTGTGTGTGTGTTTGCGCGCATATTAGCAGAAGGTGCTACCCAAAGGTTCACAGAATTAATACAGATTTGGTTAATCTCTACTAACATTTTTATCAAAGTGTTTCGTCTATATCTCGTGAGATATTTCACGTATCTAGACAAACTACTTCATCAGAAAACCAATGATGGCTTTTTTCTTTTTTCTTTTTTCTTTCTTTTTTTCTTTCAACGCAGTCTTTGAGACCTTCATTTTATACCTTACGTTCCACCTGATTTCGGGTAGCAATCTTTTCCTTCGTGGATGTTTATTTTGAGATACGCATGTATTTATATAATTTGTTTGTTACTGTCAGCGCTAACGCATTGGTATTTATAAATGTAATATGTGTGCGCATGCGCATGTACTCATTTATATATGTGTATTCGTCTTAGTGTTTGTAAACGTCTGTCTATATGTGTGTGTGTGTGTGTGTGATTATATTTACATAAATGTTAATTGGTATATATATATATATATATATATATATATATATATATATATATATATATATATATACGTGTGTGTGACTGAATGTAAAGAAAATTCATATTGATGTAAATGTCTTTTTTTTTTTAATTTTTTGTAAGTCATTTCTTGAAAGATTTTTAAGGGACAATGAAAAATGTGAGAGAATTTTTTTTTTACACAAATACACAATACTTAATAGAAAATGAAAGAATACATAAAAAGTATATTTTTTCAAATATTCCCATATATCACCTTAATTATATATATATATATATATATATATATGCATATTGTTCAGATTCCGTATATGTTAATAGCTAGAGACAGAGGACTGTAAGTATACTCATTTGCTTGCACTAACGGTAACCAGAAATTGTCTTGAATATGATATTTGGGTGCATCTAATGATAGGACTCATGTTCTGAAGATATGAGAAGTGCATTGTATCTCTTCATGGCCATTACTTTCTGACCCGAAGTAGTTGAACCGGTTACAGTCCTATAAATGAGTTAAATAGATAAATTCAAAAATTATTAAAATTCGATAGGTCCATGTAAAAAAAAAAACTACACAAAGATATAAATATGAACTTACAACGAACGCGATTTCCTAACCTGTAGGCATAACATAAGCCGAGTGAGGTTTATATACTGTTCAAATCAATCAATCAATCAATCGGTTGTTTCTAATTGATATCCGGCTTGTGCCAGCGAGGAGTGTTAAAATAGTGTTTCAACTAGCCATAACCTCACCAAGGAAAATTACTTCTCAATAGTTAAGATTATGTGATTATTGTCTAAGCAGACGATTCATCTCAGGCGAAACAGCCTTTAAAGCTACTGAATGTATAACTTAGGGTTTTATTTAGCCTAACAAAAGACCAAAAATTCGCTAGGTTCAAAATTCCAATCTATAACCTTTTTTGTGGTGCTTTCAATACGTTGTCTGCACCCCCTATAGAAGAGTAAGACGCCACTGCCACGTGGATACAAGAAGACAGCTTCGAGGTAATGCTAACTGGAAGTGTTAGAATTATTCAGGCTTCACGGTTAGGTTTCTGTACAGACACAGGATGTAGTCTGGACGGCCTGCCAGAAGCAATGGACAATAGAGACAAATGGCGAAAAAGAGTCAGGGAAATCCATGCTAGCGGTATGGCTTGATGATGACATATCTATTCTGCTCTTTTGAAGTGTGTATATCTGCATATCTGTCTATCAATAAAAACAGCACAATAATAATAATAATAATAATAATAATAATAATAATAATAATTACAACCTCTATCTCATAATCTGTTATTGCCCTTGTATAAATTTGGTTTGGTTTCTTTATTTAATGGCATATCAACCTTTGTAGGTTATTTAATGCCAAAGCCATTCTTCTAGAAGAACAATAGTGGTACTATTTAACCCATAGCTGGGAGGATAAGGGGGTTCATACCTTTGCCAAGAGTATTTGCCCGAAAGTGAACGTAATAACGCAAGTGGAGTTCGAACTCGCTTACTACGATTTCGCAGCTCAGCGCTTTAACCCTTACACCACGAGGACACCCACCAGGCTTCTAGAGAAATACGTTTTATACCAATTGTTTTATTCAAGCGAACGCAGTTTTAGGGAGTCATTTACTCAGCTAGTTTGGCACAAGGTCAGAAGTATGAGGTACCAAGGAAGAATCCGTTCCTATCAGCGGAGCTTAGAAAACGCTGGCCAAATACCCCTCAGAGGGGCATGACTCCTCCTCACAAAAAAAGAAGTGTTCTGAGTAAGACAGTAAACTGCATCTGATGGCGAAGCTCTTGTTCTGGAGATCTAGGGATTGTACAGTACCATTTCATTGGCATTACTCCCAAGTCCACTCTGATCCGGAGTGGTAGTGTCAATTAGAGTCCAAAATAAGCCGGTTTAAAAAATGATTTGTATTCAATAGGACTATGTGCAAAAAAAAAAACTCTAAAGAAACAAGAACATGAAAAATATAAATATAAACATGCAATGAATACGATTCCCTAACCTCATGGCATAAAATGACCCTAGGCAGGTTGACATGCCATTAAAAAATCCATCTCATCTATCGATAATTTTTTTTTGGTTACGATTTGGAGTTACTGCTTCGCAGGGTTTGGGATCAAGGCTGGAATCCCAGCTGGTTATTTTCCCATATTTAATCTAAATCGGAAATTTCGTGGCAAAGTCACTGATCACTGATATGCCGATGAATGCTGATCGTCGGATGAAGGAGAAGAAACACAAAAAACATGACTAGTCTCAAGTGTTATCAACTGTGTTGCTTAATTCCCTCTGTTCAGTCTGTGAAGCCGTTGAAATCGGGGGAAATTGACACCAGACATAAAGATTCTTTGATCTAGTTGGAACCGGCTATTCTCGTATCGTTAAATCGTTCCTCGCTCTCCGTACTCGTGAAACACTTGTCTCCTCGTACCCCAGCCACCAAAAGAAAGGTGAGCTGAGAAACATATCCTCTTTCATTGAGGTTCACAGAAACTACCGGACAAAAAGATAGAAACATTGACTAATCTAGCTAGTCGGGGAAAAAAAATGATAATAAAGATTTAAGAAATTGAAACTGGCTAATTACCGTCAGGCATAAGACAAACGATATTACAGTTCTCTGTCCTACGGTATGTGCAATAGAGTTATGCATTTGAATGGATTGTTAAGTGTGTTTGGCAATAATCATAGATGTTTTGTTTTATCATTGGTAGAATTATATGATAGTGGGGAGAATATAGGTGACATTCTGTAATAAACAATTGAATTGTGAATATATATATATATATATATATACACACACATTCAGACGCACAAGTGACCATTTCGCTCTTTATAGAAATATGTATAGTGACATTGTACACAGCTGAAGCAAATATGCACATGTTGAGATTATATATACATTTTTTATTTGGTTTGTCTGTTTTGTTTTATTATGGCATTCCAACCTTTGAGGGTCATTTAATACCAAAGCTATCCTTGTAGAAGAACAACAGTGATACATTTTAACCCAAAGCTGGAAGGGATAAAGCGG